>CM060203.1:8510228-8652567 GCA_030562195.1 Nipponacmea schrenckii
ACAGATACAAAGAAATACAAAAAAATACAAAGATACCACTACAACCTAGAAAAAGAAGCAAAGAAGGGATTAGCTACGACGCGCGCGGACGCGTTAAGTACATGTACTACGACGCGGACGCGTTTACTACTGCGGCGCCGCAGACTCGTTTACTACGAGGCACCCGAGAAATACCGGTGTAATGATCTGAAAGAAAACAAATTATAATCAGAATACCAAAGCATTAAAGGACAATTGTGCTTAAAAAATATTAAGTAACAACTACATAACTTATGAGAGGCTTTTCCAGTGAAGTTCTGTATCCAAGGGCCTCCTCATACAACAATGGCCTTTGGTGATCATTTCATTTCCAATATTGCAAACATCACGGTTGTCATTAAACTTTTGGCTACCTCCAGTCTTCATAGAATGCTTTTATTTCTAGGCATGGAAATAAACAAAGAGGGGGTCAGCACATCGTGTACCCAGTAGGTGTAATATGGGGACATAGTCTAAGAGTCAAGGTTGTAATATCTTAACACTGTGAATATACGAATGTTTACATACATACAATAAGCTATGAAGAAAATTACCAAGAGATCGCTAGCAAGGGGTGGGACAATCCCCCAGAAAAAAAGTCTTAATATATATAATCAATGATATCAAAATGGCAAATAAACACTACCCTTAAGAATGTATTACATGGCCTGCAAACAAATCAAGTTTGTCTACGTGATCGAACGTCGATTATCAAAGATAATTTTGTTGAAAATACCTTGGTCAATTTTGCTTATTGCAATGAATAAAGACAAATATTAAGTAAAAACAACATACCTTATAAGAGGCTTTTCCAGTGAAGTCCGGCAGACAGTTTGAATCCTTGGTTGCAATCACAGGTTTTTTATTCTAACCCCTGATTCAGCTCACATCCTAATTACCATTTCAAACAAACGGGAAAGTGTGTGTACAGGGTTGGTTAGATTGTTCATAGGTTTTTCATAATATAACCCTAATACAAAAAAACTCTTGATAGAGACAAATTAAACCCACCGTATCAGGAGACTCTCTGACTGACGAGAAATCATCCCCTAATCAAGACCTCAAAACAAAAGTTTTAGTTTGCAAGTTTAAACCTCTATTGTACTATACTGAGCACGATTCATCCTTTAACCACGACTTGTTGTGTAATGGCGTGTTATACTGTTTTTAAAAAAAGGTGGGGTGAGGCTATTAATGTTTCATAAATATTGTCACTTTCTGTGATATTGCTAGTCGTTTCCTATAAGAACAACCAAAGCAACAAGAAAACGAAATTGAACCCAATTCGTTCTTATTAATAAGAGTTAAATTAAATTAGACCCAAACGTCTTCAAAGGTCTATAATCACAATTTCTTTAGTAGAAATACTGACTATTTCATTTATTACATTATTAATAGAATACTCTTCTAAATTTAGCCCTTAACAACGACTTGTTGTGTAATGGCGCGTTATACTGTTTTTAAAAAGGATGGGGTCCGTTTTTTTATCTTTTGTAAATATTGCTGATTAGCTGTTTTCGCTATCGTACAATCCATTCCAATCACTGGACTTGCAGCAAATGGACAGACTTTCATTGAATGACTCTTTAATAGCGGTTTGAAAAAAAAAGTAGCGGTGTTTGACCCTGGTATGTTCAAGTTCAATTACTGTCAAAGATAGAGGCAGTGACTTTATATTGGGGGGAGGGAAGGGGGTAGGATTGAGTCCAAATGGCACTATTTTGGGAGAGCAAAGGGAGTATTGCCAGTAACACAGGAGAATCAGCCTATTCCAACAAATATTTAAGCTGGAACCTTTAATGTCTCACTTGAGAGTAGGTGTTTGATTATCGCCATTTAATTATGGATGACAGCTTCCACAACGATGTTTATAAATCAAACGCTATTCTGATGGACCGAAACAAAGTAAGTCAAGAAGTCGAATGGTGAAATTGATATCTAAGTGTCTAGATATAGAGGACAGTAAAAAAAAACAATTAATTGGGTCATCTGAAACCAACATAATTATTGAATACAGTTTCAATCCTAAATGGGCGAACTTGATTAACGAAACCACACCATTCACGTATACAAAACTGTAAACAAAGATAACAATTATGGCTTGCTTATTTACTTATACCATCGCTCTGTATATCCTGATATTACTAAGTAATGATGTAGAGAAAAATCCAGGTCCAGGGCCCAAAACTAGACAGACCACCTTAGATGGGGATGTTAGTATGATGGAAGTTCTGAAAGAGCTTAAGGACATGAGGTTGGAAGTGAAGGTGAATTTTGACAAACTTGGTAAGAAGATGGAACAACTAGAAGGTGAAATGGGTGCCATTGTAGAGGAGAATGTTAAGCTAAAGGACATTGTTCAAGCTTTGGAATCTAAAGTTGAATTATTGGACAGAGCAGCAAGGCGTAAAAACATTCTACTGTTCAATGTTGAGCAATCCAGAGATGAAACAAACGGACCAGAAGAAACAGTAAGAGAGATATTCAGAACCAAATTGAAACTTGACGAAGAAATTGATATTCAAAATGTTTACAGAATGCCCTCAACTAAGACAACTGTTTTAGTGTCTCTTGGTAAACCAACACAGAAACAACATATTCTAAGATCAGCTAAAAATCTTAGAGGCAGTAGGATGTCTATTTCAGAAGACTATACTGACAAAACAAGATTAGTAAGAAAGAAGCTTGTACCACGACCCGAGATCGGTAACAGCAATAAAACCAACCAATAGCTCGTAGGCCAGGGCCCAGTAGAATTTGATGAAAAAGCGTTATCAGTCTTAGTGTGGAATATAGAAGGTTTAAATAGACAATCAGGTAAAAGTGAGTTTAAAGATATCATAGATAAACACGATGTTATATTACTAGTTGAAACCTGGATGTGTGAAAACGATGACATTAATTTCCAGGGCTATACTCAATTCCGTAAAACTCGACCGAAATCTAGGGGGGCTATCCGAAACTCTGGTGGTATACTTGCCCTCGTGAAATCAGATATATTAAAACGTTTTATAACACACCAAAGTGTATCAAAAAACATTCTGTGGCTCATTGTTCAGCTTGATATTAATGTACTAATTCTTGGTGTTGTGTACTTTTCTCCCCCAAACTCTTCCTCCTATTCAGATGAACCTATTTTTGATATTTTAGAAGATGAATGTTCTCAACTACGAAATAAGTATCCAGACTGTCATTTTATTATTCAAGGTGACCTGAATGCTCGTACAGGTTGTGCCACCGACATCATACCCAACGACGATCCTAAATACCTACCGATCGATGATGATCTTGACTACACTGCAGAATGGGATATCCCACGTAGATCACAAGATAAAACCATTGACAGTCGTGGTAAGCACCTGTTGGAATTTTGCAAGACCAATGCTCTAAGAATATGCAACGGACGACTACATTCCGACAAAGATTTAGGGAAAACAACATGCTTTGCAAATAATGGACAAAGCGTTGTCGACTATGTGCTATGTGATCAGGAGACTATGGCACTTTTTTGTCATTTTGATATCTTACCAGAAGTAGAACATACGCACATGCCTATTTCATACGGACTCAGAGTTGAGATGGATCGTGAATCAAACACAAATAGTTATTTCAGAAATCACAAACAGAGGCTAATCTGGGACGTAAATAAGCGCGAAGAATATGCACAAGGTTGGGAAAATCTTAGCACCGAAGTAGCAAAAATATACCAATGTTCTGATGTCCAGGAATGTTATAACGAATTCTCTCATTTATTGCATATAACTGGGAGATGTTTTAAATCAAAAACACCCACGTCTAATACATCGAGAGAAAATCATTGGTTCGATTCTGAATGTCAAACAGCACGCCTGGAAGCCAGAAGACACCTACGAAAGTTCCATATTTCAAACGCACCGTTGGACAGGGAAGCATATTCCGACTCGAAAAAATCTTACCAATTATTGTGTAAACAAAAGTCAGATAGTGCATTTAATGCTTTTTGTGACCGTCTCGACAGCGCTTTGCGTTTACAAGATTGGAAACAGTTCTGGCATACCATCAAGCCGAACTCAGTTATGACTAAAAACAATATATCTGCCATGGGTTGGACTAATCACTACATTGGACACTTTCAAGGTATAGACAAATCTCCCGACTTTGAAGAATTTTATGAAGAGATCGACAGGTTTGTAAACTCAATAAGTGAAAATCAAATAGATGCCAGTATTGAAGACAACTCTTTAGATGCAACAATTACTAACAAAGAGATTGAAAAAGCAATACATGACATGCACAGTGGAAAGGCCCCCGGTTTGGATGGCATCCCAGTAGAGTTATTTAAAAATGCACCACAAACTTGAGTTGATATTCTTGTGTTTCTTTACAACCTTATATTTAGAACCGGAGTATACCCGGAGGAGTGGACTATTGGTGTCATTGTTCCAATTTTCAAAAAGGTAATCCGAACGACCCTTCTAACTATCGCCCGGTGACTCTTCTACAAGTTTCAGGAAAAATATTTGCAAAGATCCTGTGTGAGAGACTAACACAATGGGCAAAGAGAGAAGACGTGTTAGTAAGAGAACAGGCCGGGTTTAGGACCGGGTTTCAGACTATAGACAATATCTTTATCTTAGATACTGTCATTCACAAAATTGTTAGCTTGTGCCATGGTAGACTGTATTGTGGTCTTATTGACCTAAAGTCTGCCTTCGATTCCATATGCAGGAAAAGTCTGATGTACAAACTCTGGAATGGAAATATTCGGGGATATACATTTAGGTTGTTAAGAAATATGTATGAAAATGTTAAGGTTTTTGTAAGAGTCCAACTAGGTAGTACTGATATTTTTGAAACTTCATATGGTGTAAGACAAGGTTGCCAACTATCACCATTTTTGTTTTCCTTTTTTGTTAATGACATTGTTTCTGATTTGAGCAATGATGATCAAAGGTGCATTACTATTAGTACAATAGAACTGTTTATATTATTGTTTGCAGACGACATTGTACTTTTCGATAGTACGGTTAAAGGGCTGCAAAAAAGGCTCGATAAATTGACAAATTACTGTAAAAAAGATTGGAAATTAACAAATAAAATAAAATTATAGTTTTTAGGAAAGGTGGTAAATTGAGAAAATATGAGAGATTTTATCTTGATGGCACTGCCGTAGAAATAGTACCTTCTTACAAATATTTGGGAGTCCAGCTGACATCTTCTACCTCCTGGTACCAAGCTCAAAAGACTTTGGCTCAGCAAGCTACCAAAGCTGTCCGAATCCTAAGATCCAAAATCTCAAATTTCCACAAGTTACCAATCCTAACTCAATTACACATTTTCGATGCTAAAATTGTACCTATCTTATTGTACGGCAGCGAGGTGTGGGGATTCCACCCTTCTCCAGACATTAACCTAGTTCAGGATAAATTCCTTAAGTCAGTAATTAATCTAAGTCAGACAGCCCCAAATATTGTGGCACGGGGTGAGCTTGGCCGTTATTCTATGAATGTTAACTTGTATACTAGATTAATCAAATATTGGATTAGAATAGTCAATCAAAAAGAAAACAGTTTATTATCTGTTATATATCAATATCAATATGATCTAACTGAAAAGAACATCGACTGTTGGGCACTTAAGGTTAAAAATTTGCTTAGTGCTTACGGGTTTGCTGATGTTTGGTACAGCCAATCAGTTGATAATTCTTTTAGTAAATCATTCAAACAGAGATGTATTGATATTGACAATCAGGTATGGCACGAAAAAGTACAAAAAGTGCCAAAATTAGACTTTTATTCAGGCTTTAAAGAAAGTGTCAGTAGAGAAGCCTATTTTGATATCAATGTTAATGTATATCGTATATCTTTATGTAAGCTTAGGTGCTCAAACCACCCTCTATTGATTGAAAAGGGGAGACAACTCGGTTTAACAAGGTGCGAACGGCTTTGTCCTTTCTGTATAAGGCAGTGTGTAGAATCAGAATACCATTTTCTCCTCATTTGCCCTTTTTATGAAGAACTGAGGTCACAACTTATACCCAAACCTTATTATATATATCCATCCCAACAGAAGATGAATTTACTAATGTCAAACACAAATGCAACCATATTAAACAATTTGGCTAAATATGCATTTCTAGCAATGAAGAAGAGAACCAATTTTTTTTTTGAGTCTTGAGAGCATAGGTTAATTGTCTAGTTTGTTTTGTTTGTATATTATATATGTCTACCATATTGTATAATGGGCCTGTGGCCTTTATATTCGAAATAAACATCCACTATGGTTAAGTTATCTCCCTTTATTACAAGTGAGTGGAGACTTATTGCTCTTGAGTATGGATAAGTGCCAGTTTTCTAATATGTCTCTCATTTCTAGGGCCATTTATTATCAACATAAGTTTATTGCATCAATAATAAAACAATCACCATTGACACGGCAAAACATGCCAAAATATCGAAATAGCTGCATCAAAGCCATAGAAAGAAAAATAGATTTTTCTGGTGGCGTCTGTCATCTTTAACGTTATCGGCTTCTCTAGCCCATACTGGTTAACTGGCTAAATCGACGTCTTCGGACGAGTGTGGTATGGCCTCTTGTTAACTTGCTATGATGTTCTGGATGATTGCAATACGGACCAGGCCATGTAGTTTGGTAAGTACACTCACCCCCAATACCCGTATAATCGGATATTCTTTACCCATTGTATCCCATGGTCTCTGGTTAACTTGGTATGATGTTCTGGGCAATTGCATCAATACGGACCAGGTCAACCAGTCAACCAATGCCCGTATATTCGGGTACCCTGTACCCATTGTACCCCTTTACCCATTATATCTGAAGACCCCTTTAATATCTGATGCCGTATAAGTCTTTGTGTCCTTATATTATCCTTATGCCCATTAAATAAGAATGCTACCTAAAATTCAGATGCCCAAGATGCCCTTCTTTTACCCAATATCCTAAAGTGGTATCAGCATCTTCCGGCGAGATAGTAATTCTACTCGATGGTGCTTCACGAGACCAGGTCTTGAAAGTAACTGTTTAAACTCCTTCAATTCCAGGATGGAATTGGAAGCAAAGACAATCAAACGTACTTAATACGTTCCCAGAAGAAGTGTAACAATTGAAACCATTGCAAAAGAAATGACAAATTGGTCTTTAATTTAATAAATAGAATGATTCAATAAATATAACAATTATATATATGTACAAAAATATTTGACCCATTTAAAAACCCATAATTTACCGAAAACAAAATACAACCCTCCCAAAGGCCACTCACTCCCAAGAGTAAACCCTTCCAGGCCACCCACTCCTAAGAGAAACACCCTTCTAGAGGCTACCCATTCCAAAGTTTAATACCTCGATGGACAAAAGAGCACCAAAAACTCGGTTTTAAACCTTCCGGGTTCCCTAAAGGGGCCCGGGGGGCCCGTTTTTTTTTTTTTTTTTTTTTTTTTTTTTTTTTTTTTTTTTTTTTTTTTTTTTTTTTTTTTTTTTTTTTTTTTTTTTTTTTTTTTTTTTAAAAGAGTATAACGATAGAATTAAAAAAACAGGGCTTAATAAAGGTTTTTAAAAAGATTTAAATTGGCTTTCCAACTGAATTTTTCAGGCAACTTGGGGTTTCTATAGCAATGGTTTAAACCTTTTTTTAAACAGCGGTTGAGCTTGGTTTTAACTAGGGATGATTTTGGTTTTCTAGGGTTAGAGTTTGGTTTTAGCATGCTTCATTTTCAGAACTATTTTACCTAAATATATTACCTTAACATCTTTTTCCTAAAATTTAAAATTTTAGGGAATATGGAAATCTTTAAAAATTATAGGTAACATTTTAATTTAAAGAAATTATTTATTTAACTTTTTATTTTTTTTTACCCAAATTTAATGTTCGAATATTGTCGTTACCCCGTCCTCCGCCGTACTGTCTCCCAAAATTGTTGGTTGCTTGGGGTTTTGTTTTAAATGGTTACCCTTGTTCTTAAAAAGCGTTGCCTTTGTGTTTGTTCTTTGTCACGTAGAGGTGGTTTTCTAGATATTTTAATGAAATTTATTTTTTTAAACCCACTAGGGAAAAACCCCTATTAAAAATAAACCAATTAAAAAAATATTTTCTAATTTTTGCCCTTTTTTGGAATTATTTTCCAATAAACTTTTTATGGTTTACGAAACATATGTGGCCTTTGTTTAAAACCCGGTGCCCATTGTCGCCAATGAAAATATTTAATATGGTTTTTTCCCTTGTCTTAAAACGCGTCTGCCTTTGTTTTGAATTCTTTGTGGACACGATAGAGAGCTGGTTTCTGGATGGATTTTAATAAAATTTTGGGTGTGTGTTTGTAACACTAAAGGATAAACCCTATTAAAAATCAGACCAATGAAAAATATTTTCTAGAGTTATTGCCCTGTTTTTTAATTTTTGTGAACACGATAGAGAGCGGGGTTCTCGATGGATTTTGACGAACTTGGTTGGGGTTTTGTTAAAACCCCAAAGGGTGAACCCTATTGAAAACAAAATCAAAATTTAAATTTATTTCCTACTAAAAGTTTCTCTTTCTGTTTTTTGGAAATGGGCCCCTTTTTTTTGGTAATAAATTGGGTAGTGATCAGATAAACCATATACCGGGAAAAATTCAGTTATTTCTTTATTCGAAACGATAAATTGTCATGATCAATTGTAAAGTGTTTTAGGTACTGGAAAATTTTATAAGTTTTAAACTATATAAAACATAAATTTTCCCAATTTAAAAAAAAATTGGTGTGCTTTTATTATAAAATTGGATTAGACCTTAATAATGTTAATTTCTCCTTGAAACGAAAATATACTTTAAAGTGGGGTACCTGTAGGAAGTTTTTGTTTTGGTAAATTTCCTGGCCCCCAGGTTTTCTTTTTTTGGCTTGGTGATTTTAAATTTTTGATTTTTGTTTTATGATTTTTAAGTCCGCTGGGAAAATTGTTTTTTTGTCAAATTGTGGTATGTTTTCGCCCTCGATTTGAAAGTTTCCTTTTTAATTTTATTTTATCATGAATTTTGCTTTTTTATATACAAATAAATATTATTAATATTGTAGTTTCAGAAGTTGTTAATCATTTTGCAAATACCACATGCCAGATTATTTTCTCCAAACACAATTGAATATTGATACTTAGTTCACTTCTTTTTGGATTGCGAAAGATAAACTTGTTATTATAATATTGTTTTTACGTTCCAAAGCCTCGGATTTAAGAACTTATGTGTATCGTTCTGATAGATGTCGGCGATTGCTATAATGTATATTAATTAACCACAACTGTCACATAATAACTTATCAGTATCCCTGGACCTATAAAATCTATAAGAGCACAAAGCACAGGGCACTAAGTCTACCCTTAAAAGGCAATGGATTCATATTCAATCTTTTAGGAGCTACAAATTGAACATATTATATGGGTTAATGGGTGTTCAAAAAGCTCAATTATGATAACAACATTAAACCGAAAACAGTTTTCCATTCTGTAGTCACTGTTGTGTTCACAAACAAATTTTCACTTGTTTTTACTTCCATCGATATCATATCATCAAATTCGACCTTAAACCAAATTCCATTCAAATCAGATGAAAACTGAAATCTATCTCGCGTCCACAAGCCAATTTCGATATGTTAAAGGGAAAATTCAAATCTGTTCATTGAAAAATCGTCAATTTCGATGTCCAAGTTCTAACTAATATAAATGTTCAGATCAAATTACATTCAAATCAGATGAAACCAAAGTCTCTATCGCGTTCACAAGCCAATTGTGGAAGGGCCGGCCGACGAAAGGACGGTTAGAAGGGGTTGACGAAAATATGTGACCACATAATATTATTGGCGTATAAAATATTCATGCACGTGCAATATTAGAGGTCATATGAGATCACTTGTGATGATAAACAAACACAGAACATCTTTGAAGATGGCTGGACGTTTTCGTAAATATACTGAATATTATTGTTATGTAACTTTGGTTCGGATATTGTACTCATGACATGACAATTTGTGTTGGTTTGTGGACTGGATGCATGGACTGCAATTTGAATAGGTATGTCAACAACATTTATTTTCTTTCTTTGCGATGACACAAACACTGTTTATTACAAGCATGAAGAATCTCATGATACTTACTTATACGGTATGCTAAACATTTACGAACAAATCACAAAAACTGGTCTTAACAAATACTAAACAACCTAAATAATACAGAATCGCACTTGAGCATGAATCACACTTCTATGAATTTTAATATGAAATTATTTGTCACCAATGAGCTTAGAATTGCATTTTACTATGCCAATCTTTAAAGTAAATTTCTCAACTATATGCCATATTTCATCGAATGTCCTCCAGTCTTTAGAAATGTAGAAGGTTTAGAGATTTTACATTTGAAATAAACACACTTACATCCACGTGAAAAATGTCCCATTTTTCGGACTGAAAATCACCTATGCAAAATCATATGTGTTTGCCAACCCAAAGCTAATTTGAAACTGTTGATTTTGCAGTTGATATTTCAAACGAACCGAAATTTTCCCTCATTTAAATCTGCAATCAGGAGGCATAGGTTAAAACATTTTTTCTTGTTGTTCTCAGGCATATTCACTTTCTCTTGGAATGGAAACTTGATCAATAAGAGTAATATAAGAATATAATCTCAATTTGTCAGACAATTCAAACAAATATTAAAGGTTAACTCTGATTAAGTACATTAAAATGATAAATCCAATTTTGTTCTGATTTTTTGTTATTTTCTGTGAATAGTAAAAATGATGTTGTCCCTTTATTGATGACAGAGGTCTTGGCAGCTATAAATATCTTCCCAAAATACCTGACTGATGTAATCTGTATTTTGTGATATTTTCCGTGAATAGTAATAATAAGCTCGTCCAATATTTCAAACAGAGGTCTTTGCGGCTATGCGAAACTTTCCAAAATATCCGAATGATGTAATTGGAATTGTTTGCTATTTTCCGTGCATTTGATAATGAGCTCATCTCATAATTCTTTGCAGCAATACAATACTATCAAAAAGATATATATCGGGATAATTAGAAAGTTTGTCCTTATATTCAATACAATCAAGTTGGTACCGACATAAAACTCCATTCATTGGGGTGTCTATAAAACGAAGACCTAAGACCTAAGACTCTATAAAACGAAGACCCAACTATAAAATGAAGACCCACAGGACTTAAAAAAAAAAAACGAAGACCCCAACTATAAAACGAAGACCCTTGGACTTTAAAACGAAGACCCTTGGACTTTGGTTAAAAAAATCAAGAAAATAGTAAAATAAACTTGTCCCGCAGTCAACGAATGCAGGGTATATTGATACATTTTTGAATTAATTATGGACAAATTGAGAAAAGTATATATATTTGTTATTTGATCGAAAAATATTAATATTATCTTATCTGCAATTAAATGAATGGTCCACAGTCAGCCTTTATAGGTGTATTTTCAACAATTATTCACATAAACTATAATTTATTTCTGTTATATTCCCGTATTTGGTACTTTCAGAGAAAGAATAGAAAAGGGTCCAAAAAACAAAAAAATGGGTGCAAAAATTGAAGAATGTTGCGAGTGAAAGTGTTAAGATGTTAATAGATATTTTTCAGTAAGAGTAATTTGCGGTAATATCTGTTTTGGTACAAGAATTCCCAAATGATGCTTAAATGAATACTATATCTAATGCTAATACTGGAATATAGCAAACTTTAAAAAATATCTGAATTTTGCATAATGTTGATTGGTAATGAAAACATGTTATGTTTGAAATATTGCATATATGAAAAATAGGCGACAATTGTAAAATGAAAATATTTTATTGATAAATTTAACATAAAGAGTACTAAAAAAAAAAGAGGATGGACAGCCACAGTTCATCGGCGTCATCAATAGAAAAGGTCGGGAAATATTGAAATGCTTCACTGCTTCAGAGTCATTATTGAGGTGTGCTTAATCCATAAATTTAGACAGTGCCTTAAAATAGAAGACATCAACCACCTGACGTTATCACAGTATTTGCATGTGTTTGCGGACAGGAAAAATTTCTCAATTTAATAATTATAAAAGCAACACGGGAGTTTGATTTTTATATGGCAACGATGATTACCATAATTTATGTGTAGCATCTTTTCTGAGTTGGCCTGTGGGCATACTAAGCCTGACAAATGTGGATATAACCTTTCTCGGACGTGCCATGCGGATGGGATATCGTCAAGTTTAGAGCCATAATTATGTTGCCGATCTTCATTGGAGTAGTATGTTGACTCATTTTAAAGTCCTAGTTTTCTAGTTGGTGAAATGATATTATTATACATTTACAGTTCAGACATTCGTATGGAAGCCGGTTGCGTTCATTCAATTTCTCGTGTTCTCGCCTTTGTTAAGAGGGCGAGAAAGCGAGAACGCGAGAAAGCGAGAACGCGAGAAAGCGAGAACGCGAGGAAGCGAGGGACGAGAACGCGAGAAAGCAACAACACGAGAAAACAGCGCGAGAACGCGAGAAAAAGAGGGCGACAAAGCGAGAAAAAATACCCTCGTGTTCTCGCGTTCTCGCCTTTGTAAATTTTAATAACAGAGTGCTTTTCCTCGCGTTCTCGCTTTCTCGCGTTCTCGACCTTCATTTTCCTCGCGTTGTCGCTTTCTCGTGTTGTCGCTTTCTCGCGTTCTCGCTTTCTCGTGTTTGTAATTTGAACTTTTTTTTTCTGAAAATGTTAGTTTCCTCGCCTTCTCGCTTTCTCGCGTTCTCGCGTTGTCTCTTCCTCGCGTTCTCGCCTTCCGGTTTCTCGACAATCGATTATTACGCATGCGTATCACGTGTTTTGTTCACGGGTTTTGTTTATGATGGCACAAAGATACACTTCTCTTTCGGACCCTCTTCCAAATTCACAAATTTCCTAGTGTTGCAAAATTTCAGGAATTTTTGGGAAATATTGGGAAAAATTGGAGATTCAGAAAATCGTATTTGTCTCTTTTTGTATAAAACAAAACAATTGTGATTTATAAAGTCTTTTTATGTAGTACACATTAAAGGTCTATGAGGTGACATATTGTTTGAATGTTGGCAAAAAGAAATGCAAAACACAAAGTTTTTTTGTCATATTTATTGCTTTGAACATTTTTACCGTAAAAAGTTAAGTCTAACTTCATTCACATTCCAGTTGCCAAAATAAATCTACCATAATCATTTTGACTACTAAGATAATGTCTGGCTCGATTTCATTTTAAGCACATCAACATTTATGTACTGCTATGGCATTATGCTAAAAATGGTGCAAAATAAAATTAAAAATGAATAATGATAACAACGAAAGCAATTTAACACAATCACGTTGAAAAAAGAATTGGTAATTCCAATTTGGTAAATAACTAAAATATTACAAAAATCAAACTAGCCCATCAAGTGTAGAATAATGAAACATATTTAGTCAATAATTTCCACGTGAGATGTTTCAATCTCACCATCACTAAGCTGTGGTTCATCTAGAAGACTATCAGAGTTGGCTTCGAACAGTCCAAGGTTAACTTTAATAGAAACAAGCATTTGTCATTTTGTTAGTTTGGTGGGAGCCTTGGCGTGAATATTGCGTTCAGATGAGGCCGAACTGAGAGGAGTTTGTAGAAGAATTGTATACAGCCTCGGTACCACATAGGCCTTTCCACCAGGTTTCCATACCCCTTCTCCTTTCCAAAGGCACTGAACTTCACAAGGTTGTCCATAACTTTGTCCAGATGGATATGTTAAAAATCAAATTTTGTCAAATAACTTTTATAATTAAAAAAAAAAATTCAATATTTCCAAAATTTCCCAGCCCTTGAAAGTTTCCGAAAATTACCAGGAAAATTTCCAAAATTACCGGAAAGTTCCCCAGCCTTTGCAGCACTAGCGTATCCTTTATTTAAATTTTATCATTCGAGTGGCCAATTTGTTAACTTTAAGGGCTATGAAATTTTTATTTTTATATAGCATTAAATGGGAAACCGGAACGCGAGAACACGAGAAAGCGAGAACGCGAGGAAACTTTCATTTTCAGAAAAAAAAAAGTTCAAATTACAAACACGAGAAAGCGAGAACGCGAGAAAGCGAGAACGCGAGGAAAATGATAGTCGAGAACGCGAGAATGCGAGGAAAAGCACTCTGTTATTAAAATTTACAAAGGCGAGAACGCGAGAACACGAGGGAAGTTTTTCTCGCTTTGTCGCCCTCATTTTCTCGCGTTCTCGCCCTGTTTCCTCGTGTTGTCGCTTTCTCGCGTTCTCGTCCCTCGCTTTCTCGCGTTCTCGCTTTCTCGCGTTCTCGCTTTCTCGCGTTCTCGCTTTCTCGCGTTCTCGCTTTCTCGCGTTCTCGCCTCCTAATTTTCAAAGGCGAGAATGCGAGAACACGAGATGGCCGTATCCGGCTTCCATACATTCGGACTTTATTCTGAAATATTAAGTTGTACAAACTAGCCAATAACGCTACAGTGTCCATAGGACCTGTACTTGTGTGACCTAATTTTTAACCACGTTTCTACAGAATGAAACATGTCAGCATACAGACCATGCATTATTTTCTATCTAAAAGAATGCCATAACTTTCTAGTTGGGTCTTCGTTTTATAGTCCTGTGGGTCTTCGTTTTATAGTTGGGTCTTCGTTTTATAGTCCTGTGGGTCTTCGTTTTATAGTTGGGTCTTCGATTTATAGTCCTGCTGGTCTTCGTTTTATATTTGGGTCTTCGTTTTATAGTCCTGCTGGTCTTCGTTTTATAGTTGGGTCTTCTTTTTATAGTCCTGTGGGTCTTCGTCTTATAGTTGGGTCTTCGTTTTATAGTCCTGTGGGTCTTCGTTTTATAGTTTGGTCTTCGTTTTATAGAGTCTTAGGTGTTAGGTCTTCGTTTTATAGACACCCAGACATTGTATTTCAATCATTATCTTTGACTCTAAATTCTTGTTTATGCAAGTTTTACGTCTGGTTCTATTGGACACTTCGGGTTATAATTAAACACATAACGGATGAATTGTTTCTTTCTTCAGACCACAATGTTATCGAAATTCCTTCCCTTTGACCACAGCAATTAACCCATTCACTTGATAAGATGATAAAAATGAATGTAAAACAAAATGAGTACAATATAACAAAACGCAGGTCCATTCATTCATTATTTCAGACTTGTGGTTGAAGTTTCAATCTCATTTCAGTTGAAGAGGACGAGGATGCCAAGGCAAGGAACATTAAGAGAAACAGCTTTACGGAAGGCAAGCCTATACATTTATATCTGAAACCGTCAAACTTACTCATGATATTTTTTTTTTGATATAGCTGCTTTGGATAATGATAATACTGTTCCGGCTTTGCCCCATAACCCATCCTCCAACTATAAAATTTCATTTCACTGTTTTTAAAATTTAAAATCTAGAATTTAAAATTTAGAATCTCCCTAGCAACGGAAGTGACGTCATCCTTTGCCTAGCAACCATTGTCCCTAGCCCTAGGCCCCTACTACTCATGATATTTTTTTTTGATATAGCTGCTTTGGATAATGATAATACTGTTCCGGCTTTGCCCCATAACCCATCCTCCAACTATAAAATTTCATTTCACTGTTTTTAAAATTTAAAATCTAGAATTTAAAATTTAGAATCTCCCTAGCAACGGAAGTGACGTCATACGTTGCCTAGCATCCATTGTCCCTAGCCCTAGGCCCCTACTATTTTTTTGCAACACTAGGAAATTTGTGAATTTGGAAGAGGGTCCGAAAGAGAAGTGTATCTTTGTGCCATCATAAACAAAACCCGTGAACAAAACACGTAATACGCATGCGTAATAATCGATTGTCGAGAAACCGGAAGGCGAGAACGCGAGGGTATTTTTTTCTGGCTTTGTCGCCCTCTTTTTCTCGCGTTCTCGCCCTGTTTCCTCGTGTTGTCGCTTTCTCGCTTTCTCGCGTTCTCGCTTTCTCGCGTTCTCGCTTTCTCGCGTTCTCGTGTTCTCGCTTTCTCGCGTTCTCGCCTCCTAATTTTCAAAGGCGAGAATGCGAGAACACGAGATGGCCGTATCCGGCTTCCATACATTCGGACTTTATTCTGAAATATTAAGTTGTACAAACTAGCCAATAACGCTACAGTGTCCATAGGACCTGTACTTGTGTGACCTAATTTTTAACCACGTTTCTACAGAATGAAACATGTCAGCATACAGACCATGCATTATTTTCTATCTAAAAGAATGCCATAACTTTCTAGTTGGGTCTTCGTTTTATAGTCCTGTGGGTCTTCGTTTTATAGTTGGGTCTTCGTTTTATAGTCCTGTGGGTCTTCGTTTTATAGTTGGGTCTTCGTTTTATAGTCCTGTGGGTCTTCGTTTTATAGTTTGGTCTTCGTTTTATAGAGTCTTAGGTGTTAGGTCTTCGTTTTATAGACACCCAGACATTGTATTTCAATCATTATCTTTGACTCTAAATTCTTGTTTATGCAAGTTTTAAGTCTGGTTCTATTGGACACTTCGGGTTATAATTAAACACATAACGGATGAATTGTTTCTTTCTTCAGACCACAATGTTATCGAAATTCCTTCCCTTTGACCACAGCAATTAACCCATTCACTTGATAAGATGATAAAAATGAATGTAAAACAAAATGAGTACAATATAACAAAACGCAGGTCCATTCATTCATTATTTCAGACTTGTGGTTGAAGTTTCAATCTCATTTCAGTTGAAGAGGACGAGGATGCCAAGGCAAGGAACATTAAGAGAAACAGCTTTACGGAAGGCAAGCCTATACATTTATATCTGAAACCGTCAAACTTACTCATGATATTTTTTTTCTACTACTATTTTTCTTGGCTCACGGTACTTTGATTATTAGTGTAAACTTTAAACACTTTAAAACGTATGTTCTGGACGATTTTTTAATCATTACAAGGCGGGACCCTTGCACCAGATCACGGTCAAAAGTGATATTTTAAGCTGATTGTGAGGTGAGGAAAGTAAACAAACTCGGGGTTTCTTACCTTTACTTTTATCATATATATTAGGCCAAAAGGCTATCAGTCGACCCACAAAAATCTCAAAATGTTGTTTTTCTGTAATTTCAACATTTTTTCCAAGTGAAAACAATTAAATAAACGTTTATTAAAGAAATGAAACAAAAATTTATATTTTTCGTGGGGTTCATTCGGGGAACTCTTATTTTCTTTATAATAGACTATCCTGTGCACACGTACCTGTGCAAGATACAGATTGTTAAAATAAATGTAGTCTGAAGTATGTTGTCGCGAGTTATGCCAAACAGAGTTACGTGGCAAGATGGCTGGTTGGGCTGGATTTACTGATGACGATCTAAGAAAAATGCGTCAAACTTCTCCAGACAGGGGTAAAAAGTCATTTATTTTGAAAAATGTTTTCAGTATATTTCGACAAAAGTATTAATTCCAAATTTTGGCAACTGTTTTTATTGATTTTCTTTTCGTTATTAGTAAAAAATATTTGTTGTTGTCAGACCACAGTTAAACTCTACATGAGAGGTCGGTGTCGTATAGAATTTAAAATTTAACTAGAGTATTTCTGAAAAAAAATGAAATATTGATCAATATTAGCATCATCTAATTAATGAAATGCCACACTCTTGCATTACATCGAGAATTGCCATCTTAGATGAAATCCAGCCTACAGGTAGACTAGGCCAAAACTGTTAGTTAAAATACTTGATAGAAATAGGAAGATGCTGACCTCTGTAGTATACCAATTTTATTTGGCAGCAGGGGCGTAGCTACTGAACTCGTCGGTAAAACGCGGAATCGGTCGGTAAAAAGGGGGGTCATGGATGGAACCGTCGGTAAAACGCGGAATCGATCGATTAAACCGATTAATTAACCTAAAAAGTCAAAACATTGAGTTGGTTATGATCGGTCGATAAAAGACGGCAAGGTGGGGCCGTGGGTAAAACCAATTAACCTAAAAAGTAAAAACCTTGTGTTGGTTATGATTTTATCAGTAAACTGTCAACATTAAAAGTATTTTTTTTTACTGAAACTACCGGAATCGGTCGGTATAAGTTGGTTATGACTGGAGTCTTCGGTAAAACCGATTGGTTAACCGATACCCTTTTTATTGGTAAGCTGTTCGTTATTTGAATTTGTCGGTAAAGCGCGGAATTGGCAGATAGAAGAAGGTCATAGATGGAGCCGTCAGTAAAACCGATTTGTTAACCGAAAGAGTGAAAACCTTGTGTCTCTTAAGATGTTATCGGTAAACCGTTCGTCTACATTAAAGTGATTTTTACTAAACTTGTCGATAAAACGCGGAATCGGTCGATAATAGACGGTCATGGATGGGAAATAGAGCCTTCAGTAAAACCGATTGGCTGACCGAAAGTGTGGAAACCTTGTGTCAGTTATGATGTTATCGGAAAACTGTCTACATAAAAAGTGATTTTTACTGAACTTGTCGGTAAACCGCAGAATAGGTCGAAAAAGGCTATATAAAACATATGGTTGTCTGACGAAAATTGATAATTTTGACCGGTGGAAACGACTTCCAAAATTGTGTCAGATGTATTTTCCGGGTTTCCTAGTTTGTTAAATTTTCAGGGGGAGAACAGCTGAAACCCCCCCTCCCCCCATGTCGGTAAAACGCAGAATAGGTCGAAAAAGGACATAGAAAACATATGGTTTTCCGATGAAAATTGATAATTTGGACCAGTGGAAAAGACTTCCAAAATCGCGTCAGATGTATTCTCCGGGTTTCCAAGTATGTAAAATTTTCCGAGGAAGGACCCCCGAACCCCCCACCACTGCAAGGGCCGAATACGAAGGCCTTTGGCCTGCAGGGCTTGCCTTGGAAAAATCACCTTTCAGTCCCCCATCTCAGGCATATTCTAGATACACCCCTGATTGATATGGTTTTCTAAGGTTTAGGATTTGCTTTAACGATGGATTTCGTTCGTGTATAATGTAGATACTTAAAAGTGCGAGTAAGTTATTTTTGCCCCGGGAAGAACACGTGTTCGTCGGTAAAACTTTGATGTTACACGTGTTCATCGGTAAAACTTAGACGTTACACCCCCCCAGTCAAAATGGTCACGCTACGCTCCTGTTTGGCAGTAAAGCCTTATGGGACTGCAATTAAGATCTTAGGAAACTGGATTGCTTCAAAATTAACTGCATGTACATATTTGATTTCATAAAAGTCAAACTAACTGTGTTTGGTGTTAATGGAAGTTCCATTAGCTGGTACAGAATTATATACCGGTATATCACATTTTTCAGGAAAAAGTATGTCAGGAAATAAGAGAATTTCATCACAAAATAAAAAACCTCGATTACCACACAGAGAAAAAACTGTAAAAGAGACTCCAGAACACAACAATCTTGATGCAAATCAAAGGTTATCCAAACCTAGGACTCTAGAAACAGATAGTGCTAAAACGCAATTGAAAACAGACGACAAATCCAACCAAAAGTCAATTTGTCCGAATGATGCAAGTGAACAAGCAGATATCAAGTCAGCAGAAATTCAAAATCATGAAAGTCGAGAGCTGGATGATGAAGAAGCTAAAAGGTAGGTTAATACAGATTTATATTTAGCGTTGGGTAGATTAGATTGTTTTCAGTCCTCAATTTATTGTCTGTAGTACAGACGTATTTTTTATTGTAATTCTACAAAAGAAATTTAAACCTAATTCAACATTCAACACTTATTATAAATAAAAGTTCTACTTTAATGAGGGGACATTTTGACTAAAATAGAATATGATTAACATTTATTGTCAAAGGAATATCTTGTATCCTATGTTGTACTAATTGAAACTTAGAACTTACTGTCATGAAATATGAATGTACAAACTTATTTTTTCAGTGTTGAGTTAACCAACATGGAAAAATTTCAGAAACAACAGAAAATGATAGAAGAAGCTAATAAACAAAAAAAAGCACTTCTTTCTAAAACATTGAATGAAAGGTGGGTTTTTACAGCATAATATTATTGTTTAAGTTGAAAATAATTTGATACAGACAGATAAGATGTAAATTTCACAAGATAAGCGGTACTTTATTATCATGGCAATTCAATGGTATATTACAAGCTTGATGTATTTTAGGAGGTTAAGAGCCAAAGCAGAATCAGCCAAGTTAACAAAGATTCAGAAAGAATTGAATCATCTGGATAGTTTATTGACAGCAGACGTTAGTGTGATACGAGATAAGATAGAGTTGGCCAGTATTGAGTTTTTGGATGCACAGTAAGTTGCGTTTTCTCCCCTATCACTTAAAAAGAAGAAAAATTAGTAGAAACTCTGTTGGATGTTTCATATACGTTTTGTCTTGCCTTCAATAACCTAAATTCATAGGGTTGCGAACTGAATGCTGATTCTGCAGAAAAAAATGATGTTCCACTTTCGATTTCAATTAGACTCATGAAAATATGTCACATGATATGTAGGCGCTACTGTGATACCAGTTTCTGCTTCCCTTCCAGGAAGAGATATGACAAAGCTGAAAAAGAAGTTATTACAGCTAAAATGAATTTATATGAAAAAGGTGAATCTAAGGAACGCCTAACGGAACATTTATATACAATAATTCATCAGAATGAGGTCCGAAAAGCTAAGAAATTAGCAGAATTGATGGAAATATTAGAAATGGAAACCTCAGCTGAAGAAATGGAACTACAAGCTCCCTCTATTCCAACTTTAACAAACTTTAACTCTGTACATACTATAAACAGTCCTACCAGAAAACTTTCTGAATTTGACTCAAAATCTGAAAACCAACCAACCGATCACATTTCTAATTCAGAGCCAAAGACAAATTCTGAACCAATTACAAATCCTGAAACGCCTGAACAAAGCTCTTTAACCATACAAACAGAATCTCAAAATAAAACTGTGCAGGTATATTCAGAAAACATGGGAGATAATATTACTCCCTCTGTTGAACCTACAGATAATAATAACATCAAATTGCATCAGACCACAAAAGCTTTAAAACCAGAGTCTGCTTAAGAAGGAATATTCATAATAATATCGTACAATTTTATGGTCTTTGAAGGAAACTTCTTTGAAAGGAGTGACAAATAGACTGCATCTGAAACTATCAGGTCATTCTTATATCATAGATACAACATGATTCTGATAACTAGATCAGACGAGTTCTGGTTTGTTCCTAGTTGTTCAATAATATATATGTATTACCTATAAATGTTATAATAACCATAATGTAATACCCACCATAAATGTAATAATTGTCAATCATAAATGTAATAACCAGCCCCACCATAAATGTAATAACATTTAACCATAGATGTAATAACAATAACCCACCATAAATGCAATACCTTATCAAGTCATTAGGACTTAAGTAATAAAGTCAGCATTGATTTAACTGCTTTGCTATGGAACATGGAATTTTCCTGACACCATTTGGCGAGTGCTTCTTACACAATGGCTTCTTACACTTTTGACTTCAAACAAGATTTGTCATTTTAAAGACATTATTATTAAAAGCATCAATGTAAGCGGTGTAACTTATGAGCTCTTTCAATTCACTGTTCTGTACAATCAACAAAGTTTGTACATGAAATGATAGTTCTTTTTATACGCCCACATGAAATGGGGGGCGTATATTGTCGTCACCCACATCCGTCCGTCCGTCCGTCCGTCCGTCCGTCCGTCCGTCCGTCGGTCCGTCCGTCCGTCCGTCCACAATTGCTCGTAAACACTCTACACGGTGTAATTCTTGACGGATTTAGATGAAACTTAATATGAGTGTTTATGATCACGCAAGGATGAACCCTATTGAAAATCAGCGAAATCGGAAAAAAATTAGTATGAGTTCGTGCCCTTGTTCTTGAATGGCTCGTAAACACTCTACAACGTGCAATTCTTGACCGATTTTGATGAAACTTGGTGTGAGAGTATGTTATAACTCAAGGATAAACCCTATCGAAAATCAGCGAAATCGAAAAACATTTAGTATGAGTTATTGCCCTTCTTCTTGAAAACGCGTTCAATTTTAGCTTGTAAACATTCTTGAGAGAACAATTTTTAATGGATTTTAATGAAACTTGGCCTGAGTATTTGTTATCACCCAAGGATGAAGCCTATTGAAAACCAGTCAAATCGAAAAAAAATTAATATCAGTTATTGCCCTTGTTTTTGAAAACGCGTTCAATTTTTAGCTTGTAAACACTCTACAAAGCACAGTTATTGACCGATTTTGACGAAACTTGCTGAAATTGTTTAATATCACCCAAGAATGAACCCTTTTGAAAATAGCACATATCGAAATATATTTAATAGGAATTATTGCGTTTGTTCTATAAAATGTGTTGGATTTTTGCCTTGTAAACACTCTACAAGTCACAATTCTTGAGCGATTTTGACATAACTTGGCATGAGTATTTGTAATCACCTAAGGATGAACCCTATTGAAATTCAGTTAAATCGAAAAATATTTAGTATCAGTTATTGCCCTTGTGTTTGAAAACGCGTTCAATTTTAGCTTGTAAGCACTCTAGAAAGAACAATTCTTAATGGATTTTGATATAACTTGGCTTGAGTATTTGTTTTTACCCAAGGATGAACCTTATTGAAAATCAAATAAATCGAAATATATTTAGTGTCAGTTATTACCCTTGTGTTTGAAAACAGGTTTAACTTTTTAATAAATACTCTAGAAGGTACAATTCATGACCAATGTTGACAAAACTCACTGAAATTGTTGGATATCGCAAGGGATGAGCCTAATTGAAAATTAAAATTATCAAAATATATCTAATATGAATTATTGCCCTTGTTCTTTTAAACGCGTTCGATTTTTGTCTCGTAAACACTCTACATGGCACAATTCTTGATGGATTTCGATGAAACTTGGTGTGAGAGTGTGTTATAACTCAAGGATGAACCCTATTGAAAAGCGAAATCGAAAAATTTTTTAGTATGAGTTACTGCCCCTGTTCTTGAAAACGCATTCAATTTTAGCTTGTAAACACTCTAGAAAGAACTATTCTTAATGGATTTTGATTAACTTTGGCTTGAGTATTTGTTTTTACCCAAGGATGAACTCTATTATAAATCAAATAAATAGAAATATATTTAGTGTCAGTTATAGCCCTTGTTCTTGAAAACGCGTTCAATTTTAGCTTGTAAACACTCTAGAAAGAACAATTTTTAATGGATTTTGATGTAACTTGGCTGGAGTATTTGTTGTCTCCCAAGGATGAACTCTATTGAAAATCGAAAAATATTTAGTACAAGTTATTGCCCTTGTTTTTGAAAACGCGTTCAATTTAACTCGTAAACACTCTAGAAAGAACAATTTTGAATGGATTTTGATGAAGCTTGGCTTTAGTATTTGTTTTCTCACAAGGATAAACCCTATTGAAAATCAGATAAATCGAAAAATATTTAGTGTCAGTTATTGGGCCTGTTTTCAAAATCGCTTTCAACTTTTGGCTTGTGAACACTCTAAACATTCATTTTTGACAAAACTCGCTGAAATTGTTTAATATCAACCAAGAATGAGCCTTATTAAGAATTAAAAATATCAAAATATTATTAAGGGTGAACCCTATTGCAAATCATAAAAATACCGAAAAATATTTAATGAGTTGAGTTAGGTACAATTCTTGACAGTTTTTAATGAAACCCTAGAAAAAAATATATGGTGGAAGGTAGAATATTTCATTCCACTTTTGTAACCTTACTGAAAAGTTTTTATTTGAAATAAATGCTGCCAGTGGGCGTATATTACCTTGCCTGGCAAGCTATCTTTTAAGATAGAATTGGAAAGTAGTTGATTTTTATACGCCCACATGAAATGGGGGGCGTATATTGTCGTCACCCACATCCGTCACCAACATCCGTCCGTCTGTCTGTCCGTCGGTCCGTCCGTCCACAATTGCTCGTAAACACTCTACAAGGTGTAATTCATGACGGATTAAGATGAAACTTGATATGAGTGTTTATGATCATGCAAGGATGAACCCTATTGAAAATCAGCGAAACCGGAAAAATTTAGTATGAGTTCTTGCCCTTGTTCTTGAATGGCTCGTAAACACTCTACAATGTGCAATTCTTGACCGATTTTGATGAAACTTGGTGTGAGAGTATGTTATAACTCAAGGATAAACCCTATTGAAAATCAGCGAAATCAAAAAACATTTAGTATGAGTTATTGCCCTTGTTCTTGAAAACGCGTTCAATTTTAGCTTGTAAACACTCTTGAGAGAACAATTTTTAATGGATTTTAATGAAACTTGGCCTGAGTATTTTTTATCACCCAAGAATGAAGCCTATTGAAAACCAGTCAAGTTGAAAAAAAAATTAATATCAGTTATTGCCCTTGTTTTTGAAAACGAGTTCAATTTTAGCTTGTAAACAATCTAGAAAAAACAATTCTTAATGGATTTTGATGAAACTTAGTTTGAGTATTTGTTTTCACCCAAGGATGAACCCTATTGAAAATCAGATAAATCAAAAAATATTTAGTACAAGTTATTGCCTTTGTTCAATTTTAGTTTGAAAACACTCTAGAAAGAACAATTTTGAATGGATTTTGATGAAAATTGGCTTTAGTATTTGTTTTCTCCCAAGGATGAACCCTATTGAAAATCAGATAAACTGAAAAATATTTAGTGTCAGTTATTGCCCTTGTTTTTGAAAACGCTTTAAACTTTGCGCTTGTAAACACACGTTCAAACTCGCTCAAATTTTTTGATATCACCGAAGGAAGATCCCTATTAAAAATATCAAAATATTATTAAGGGTGATCCCTATTGCAAATCATAAAAATACCGAAAAATATTTAATGAGTTGTTATTAGGAACTATTCCTGACATTTTAAAATGAAAATAGAGACCCTAGAAAAAAAAGTATATGGCAGAATGTTGAATATTTTAGTCCACCAATTGTTACCTTACTGAAATTTTTTTTATTCAAAATCAATGCTGTCAGTGGGCGTATATTACCTTGCCTGGCAAGCTATCTTTTAAGTGTTATTGAGTGGTATATCACATGACAAACTTTCGACTATCAATGTGTCTTAATTACTCTATTTTTAACTACTGTTTATTACATTGATGTTAATGGCGTATTACATTTATGGTTGATGATTATTATATTTATGGTTGATGATTTTTACATTTATGGTGTAGTCTGTTATTACATTTATGGTGTAGTCGGTTATTACATTTATGGTGGAGCCAGTTATTACATTTATGGTGGAGCCAGTTATTACATTTATGGTGGGTTATGGTTATTACATTTATAGTGATTATATCATTTATGGTTGATTTTTGTTACATTTATGGTGGTTATTACCATGTTGTTATTACGTTTATGGGTAGTAGAGCATTATATGCGTATTTTTTCTGATTGAGAAAATGTATTAAATTCTACATAGCTATGAAATAATAATTTTTTACGGCTGCAGTAATGTTGGTATTAAAGGGGAATGTAAAATATATTTTTGGATAATTTTTGTTGCCATATTTTATAGATATATAAGTAATCCGTCCAATTGCTTTCTGTAAATATGGAAGCCGATAGCGGCCATTTGTTAACCGCGACTTAAGTCGCCGGATTTCAAGGTCGCCAACTCGACAAGTCGCCAAGTCACCATTTCGAATTTTCGGCGACTTTATAATCCGTCGACTTTGAGACATTGAAAGACGAGGATGGCCGCTATCGGCTTCCATAGTAAATAGTGGGTTAATTTTTAGATAAATGGTTTTTAGTGAGGTGAATTGAATACAAGCGGTAATATTTAAGGGTTTATCACAGGTACTTAACTTGCTTTTGTTAATTTTTGATTTTCTTCTCTTATCAACGAAATATTGTTTTCTTATAGCTTTTGTTTTTAAAGTTATATTGACTTGGATTAGTTCATTTTAGTTCTAAGAGTATGATGATGTATGATGTGTTAGTAGGATATGAATTATACTGGAATTTTGCCATAGTTATTATTTCACATTCACCAATTTATACCCTGTTCTCATCATTCAATTCACAATATGCAATATTTTTACTTACATGTCTTCACAATGTGTTCCTCTAAATAAATGTTTTTTTTCTATTTTCCTTTTTTTATCCAAGAAAATCGGGCATAGTGGATTCATGACCAAAAAATCGATCTATCAACAGATAATTTAAATTGGACGGAATTGTCTTTATTTTATTTATCAGTAGTATATCCATCTAGATATAAGATATTTATATATAATATATATAAAGTCAGTCTGAACATAGAACAGAATAGGGAATACGGGTTTAAGATCGGAAATCTAAATTAAATGAAGACCATATATAGGCCTACTCTCATTTCTTTTTTTTTACCGATGTTGATGAGTCAGGATTGTATACAAGACGAACAAGATTCTAGAAAATGGACGTTGTTTATTGCATTTTCACATAAAATCATTGGGAAAAATATTATGAACATCATAAAATTGTTTATAATTTAGGACAGAATTTCTGAAGGACACTTTTTGGCTTTTCACACAAACAGCATTTTATATATAAAAATAAAGGCTACATAACACGTAAAATACAGAAAAATATAAACAAATAAAATAATATGTACATCTTTATAAATATTTATACAGATTTATACAAAAGATATGTTCATACATTGGAAAGTGACGTCATGACATGGCAACTGGGTTTTGTAAAAATACTTTTTAATAATTTGTTTTGCTGATAATATGGCTTTTATATTCGAAAATAGGCAAGCTCAGTAAATAGCGATTGATCATCTCAAACCATAAAAAAAGGACGACAACTCACTAAATACTTCTTACATTCTAAAATGAGGACTACCCAAGGAAAGTATAGTTGAAAACAAAACCCAAATGACCATCTCTAACTAAGGACGTTTATTGGAATAATATTAGTATGATTTATGACCGACCTCCCCCGATGTAGTTATCTCATGGCAGAATGTCGATCATTTCAGTTTCGGAAATTCAGTAGAAATAGAAAATGATTATGAGACTGGACGGAGAAATTACAATGAAAAGAATAAACAATGAAGATATGTGTCATATTGGAACATGGATAGTAAGGAAATACCATTGGGCTGAACGCGGCTGTTTGGATGTCTAAAGTTTTGTGACAACAGTTTTGTGAATTATGACACAAGGCTCTTGGATACATCAATGACCTTTGATAAGCATCAGAAATTAGTAGGCTATAATATAGTCCCCGCTACAGCTTACATAAATTTGGTCAACACATACTAATGTCACCAGATGGACCTTAAAATTTTTTCTATTTCAAAGACTTATTAAATTTGCGAGGAAATACTTCTCCTTTAGGTTCCCGAAGGCTCATCCACAAAACAGCTGTTTCCCGTTCGTTGTAAAATCTGGCGAGCTTACAGACGAGAGTCCAGCTGTCTGTCGATTGCGCTACGAAATGCCTTTTCAAGTCAATTATCAACCAGATTGGGACATTTTTCTGAAGTTGTTTGCAATCTTAACTTCGCTGTTGGAGAGCAATAAAACACCCTGATAAAGCTGTAAAATTGGCGGAAAAAATATTATTCGTCTGTTCTCACGTCAATCTCCGAATCTCCATAGTCTCGGTTACTAAATCTCACAAACACAATCATAAATAAATACTTCTATCACTGGATTTTCGAGGCTTCAAATACAAGTCTTGGAATACATTATAATTAAGATAAACATTTTTAAATCTTTATAACCGATATAAGAAATGAAATATGGTGTCTCATAATAAACACTTGATCGACAGCATTTAGAATTAGGCCTATGTGACATTTGAGTCTGTTGTGTTTTCTTTTAGAAAAAGTGATTTGAGAGAATCAAATATTCTATGGGCGCTAGTAGACTATGAGGCTGGCAAAGCACAAGATCATCTGCAAGATCACCAACGGTTTTTTGCGGTACACTTTGGTGGTAGTAGTTCCTTTGGTGGATTCCATGTTCTTGAATATTATTTCTATCTTCGGCCATTTTATTCAGTACCAGCAATTATTCACCTGTAAAATATAAATAAATAATATTAATGAATGAATGAATGAATTATATAATAAGTATCAAAGGGTCATTTAAATAGAATACATATTGATATGAGAATCCATATCAAAATGACAATTATTTTCAAAGTTACAAAATTAAAAGACTAAAAAAAAAATTCCAATTAAATAGCGACGCGCCTAATTTCAGGTTTCTAAGAAAAAGCAGCAATTCAGAATGAGCGCGACCTCTGACTTCTAATGAGAGAAAATCCTTTAATCTCCTTTATTTACTGCTGCATTAATTTTAACGGAAGTGAGATTTTAGGTCAAATGATTTGACCTGGTGTATTTTTGACATGACAAGTGGGTACAGGTGTTGTCTTAACGACCGGATATCATTTCAAAAACTTCCAGTTAATTCTGTAGAATGGTTAGTGAGTAGCATTTGATAAATAATCCGAGCATTCTTTTCTTCACCGAATAAAACGTTGAAAGGAGGATTGTTTTACGCTACCAGTAAATATATAAATACCTATTCGTTGGCCTTATTATAAAAATAATGACGAATACATTACTTTGTGGGAAATGAGTAACAAGACAATTTAATGGATATTGTATTATTTGTGTTTATAAAATGTGTAGTACCACAAGTAAATATTTAATTGCCTACTCAACTATGATGACTATCTTCACGTGCGATATAACTGTTTTATCAAAGACAAGCTTCACAATTTCATCGAATTGGCTGTCTTCATCTGAAATATTTCGGACTATCTGCTGGGTATTAATGAACAGCAATAAAAACCCGCGTCTATAAAAACTCATTATTGTGCTGATAGAAACCTTTGATGATTTGAGTACATTCTGATTAATAGTACGTCAGCTTAATTTGGCACCAAGATGGAAGTTGTAAACATTATTTCTGCAAATTGCATTCTCTAGAACTCAAAGAAAGGAATTCTTTCTAATGTTAATGGGACTATTAATTTACAGTGTTGTAAATAGATAAGAGTCCTATATACTTTTAAATATTGGCTAAATAAATGATTTCAATTGAATAACTGTCAGACAAATCCTGGTTTTAATGATTTGACAATCCGAACTCGCAATCTATATATATAAGTTTCGATTCAAAGGCAGTGACTTATCGTCAAAATAATTAGGATACATCTGTATTTCACAATATAGCTCTCCAGACAAGCACATTTTGGCATATTATTTTTCTGATATAAGACTTGGTTGGTGAAGCAAAGCGTTCAGGTTCGTTTGTTTTCCCAGGAAAGAAAAGAGAAAGAGAGAAGACGTATTAGGTTTAGAGGAAAAATAACAATTAATTAGCGAGTGTAGATTTAACCAAACAAACTACCAACACCTGCAGGCAGTGAGATGAAGGGAAATCCCCAGCTTAACTACCCAAATCTTGGCATTTCTACTCTTACATACATGATATCATGGCACGAACTTTTCATCTCCCTGTTTTCCTAGATAGTAAGGCAAATTTGCTTCATTGCTTTAAATACAGATTATAATTATATGTTAAAAATTATTAAATAATAATTTGTTTTTTTTAAAGGGCATTGATCAATTTGTATTATTTATTATTGATCTAGTTCGTCGCATCGCATCGTCTTATTCTCGGCACAATTTATGCCAGTTATATTCAGATTTAAAGAGGTTTATTCTTCTAACAATATTATGCAAAAAAAGTCACTCACAATTTAGTTCAATAAGAAATTTTTAAACGGAATTCGTAAAATAGATACATTTCAAAACTCAAAACTGGTGTTAATTCTATCGCATGCTAACCCTAAACGACAGTGCCTCAACCCCTGAGAAAACCACAACGGAAATTGTAAGACAAGACGTAAAGTATAAAGTAAGAGAGAAAGAAGTTTGTATTTATTTTAGAATGATAATATCTTGTAAATAGAGATAAGATAAATTCCTCGCGTCATTTACTAGTGTCATATTTCAACTTACTGAACTACACGAATATTGTCGATATATCTAACGAACTATACAGATACTGAAGGTCTGTTTAACGAACTATACAGATACTGAAGATCTGTTAAACGAACGATACTGATACAACGATCTATGAACGAACTATACAGATACTAACGATCTATCGAACGAAATATGATTTAAAAAATAGAGACAGACTATGTTAAGAGCCACTCAGTAAGATGAGATTTACAAAATATTCATATAGTGATGATCTATCTAAAAAAAACACAGATAGATCTTTAGAACTATGCAGATACTAACGACCTATTTAACGGACTATACATACTATCTTTTTAATTTAGTTAATACAGATAGAGATATCTAACGAACTATACAGATAATGACAATATATTTAACGGACTATGTGTATACATACACCCGTAACACAGATAAACGATGTAAATAAAAACTATATAGATAAAGATCATCTTTGAAACAAACTATAGAGTTAGACATGATATATATCTTACGAACTTCACAGACACTGGCGATCTATTTAACGAGCTAGGCCTAGAATGTTTACAGATTTAACGAACTATATTCACGATCTATAAGCTACAGATACTGACCATCTAGTAACCTAACTATACATACATTGACGATCTATTTTGCGAAATATATAAGGTAAATTACAATGCAGACGGCCATGATGGTCGAAACGTTTGGAATTGAAGTATATATTTTTTCTAAATAACTATAAAGATGCTGACCATCTACATGTATGTTATACGAACTACAAAGACACTATAATGTTAGAATTTTTTTTTACAAACTTTATCTAAATAGGTTTCATATTGAAAATTAATTGAACAAACTGCGTTTATATCGCTAGATGAACTATATGTACATAGGTATTTGATGATGATTCTTATAGTTCCGAAATTCGAAATATTGAAATGCCATCAAGGTACCGGTCTTTGCCACTCAGTGTGGGGTCAGATTTTAAAGTCATCATCCGCGTTATTTCAATGTAAAATGGATAGAAAATTAACGATTTCCTGGTAGCAAGGTCTTGATCAAAGCTTTCAGCTCACTCAACCATTGAGTGTTGCTTATTGAGCAGAGTTCGTACACCTCTCGCATCGATTGATAGATTTTACATGAAAATAATCTAAGATGGCATTTTCTGGTTTATATCCGATTACGTGATTTATATTGGTTAAGGGTGTTGTAAGAGATGCTCTCCTATAGAAGCACTGGCCTTGGTCATAAGTAGAGACTATGCTACGAATTTCAGTATACATCAATTGATAAGAAATTATCTACTTCTGGAGAAATTTACAGGATAAAGCCATTAAATTAAAAAATTCAGAATGATTACTTCAGGTGCGAAGGAATTGGATATTTAACAATATCTGTACGAAATATATTGACTGAAAAAATAAAATATCTTATTTATCTTATTTTGACTGTCAATAGTTCTTTTTTTTGGACTTATTTTTCACACATCCCTTACTGAACACACCATATATACATACACATAATAGATTATTTAGGGGTACATTTAAAAGAAAGGATAATTTATTTTCTGCAAAAGGGTACCTTTAAACGTGTACACGAAAATAAGTGATGTTAGAGGTCTTGCTTAGTAATAATTTACTGCTCCCCGTGATGAGAAATCCAGAGACAAGTTCTTAATATCATGTTGTTTCTATGAGAATTCCAGACTCCAACATTTACATCCTCGTTATCCCTCATCAAATTATCAGATTTTTCATTTTCTTTTAACTTCCAATTCATCCATCCAATAAAACCCTTTTAAAACATGACATTATGAGTGATGTGCGTATTATATTTTTAAAAATTAACTTCAATGCAAGTGATGTAACTCGGAATACTAGGCATGTCATCTAGGCATCAATGCCAAAGGGTCCAAAGACTTTGTGGAATATATTATTTTAAACGTCTTCGTGGATAAATACAACGGGTTTCTAATCTATTTAAATATTAAGTTAAAGAGCTCTATCAACTTTCTTTGTTTGAAAACAATCGAGTGTTATCTACAAACAGAAGTCTGCTCGTTTATCAACCAGAAGTTTGTTTCACGTCAAGTTGCCTGGGAATTCTACTAAATTTTAACAATATATTTAAAGGGAAAGTTGTGCATCTATATAAGTTTTCTGCAATTAACATTTTATATTGGTTGTGTTGAATTACACCTATATGTATCTTCAAAATTTGCTTTGGTAATAATTTTGTTTTTATTACATTAACTTTGCAGACAAGCATCAGAAAAAAGTTCTTATATAAAAAGTCTGTTTTTTTTTTCATTAACAAGGAAAATGTTTTTATTAATTTTAAGAATAATAGTTTTGATCTGCAGATTTCAAATATTAACACATTGGTTTCTAGGAAGGGTTTGCACTTTAAGTTGATAAAAAACAACTAAGACTTTGTTTTGTTAAATGAGTCGTGTTTTCTGAGAGTATCATTATCATTTCTAAAAATCTTCCTGTAACCCTATTTATTATCTTTCTTCTGAAAATTGATGCTTTAAACATTTGTCTTAAGAAGTCATTTTTCATAATTGCTACATTTTTTACATCTTTTAGGAGAGTTTTTAGTTTTAGCCAGAAGTTTGACTAGATAAATATCTTTGTTACTTAGACTGTCTTGGAAATGTTTTAGTTTCTTTGCAATATCATCAACATTATTAGTACTTCAATGTAGAATAGATATTTCGGCATAAACAAAGTTTTGGGTTTTTTTTTTAAGAAAAACTATCTCACCTTTGATATACTGACGAATGTCAATGTCCAGAAACATTCCATGCCCCTTCCATTCTCCACACTGAAAATGCATAACTAAGTCTTTCGTGGGCCACATAGTTACAACTTGTACTCCCAGGGGGGGATTTCGTATCTATCAACTCGTCATTTCGTAACACTTGATATAAAAAGTCAATATATCGGGAGGCGAGTTTTAATGTTTGCATTTTACTAAGTTTATCAGAAGGAAGAGTCGGAATAATTTGTCGCAACTGTGTAAAAGCATCGTTTAAGGATTGTGTTCGTTGTCGTTCACGCACATTAGCGGTAACACGCTGCTGTTGAAGTTCTTCATAATTTCCAGGAGATTTACGACGTTGACGTTTTGCCTTACCACCACTGTCCGACGTTAAAGATCGTTTGCGAGACGTACTATCTTTTGAACTGTCCATGGAATCCGGAGAAACTGACCCTAAACTGTAATCTCCCTCACCACCGTACATCCCCTCCCCGGTCCCATAACCTTCCAATGAATGATGATAACTGTTTTCCGATTGATCACCTTCTGATCGCGATTCTTCAGATTTTAAATACGTGTCCTCGACTTTATTCTGATCCATATTCAACAGAAGGGTCGTCTGTTCCGGCACCATCATTTAAAACACAACACACAAACTTATAAGGCGTCTTTCAATTTCAACACGAGTTTTGAAGTTTACAACAATGGTGGATAAAAGTATTGTTTAGTCGTGTATATTTTTAGAATCTCACGAATTTCTGTAGTACACGGTTCCAAAGCACGATGTAAATAATGGAATAAATTTCACTCACAGAGTTTCTGAATCTAGCACAAACACACTAAGAAGTCGTCTTGCCTCTTACTTTATCGGCCAAACATATCTAGAAAAGGTCACCATTTACCAAATATCGGCAGCAGACAGCAGGCTGTAATGGGTTCAATGCCGATGTCGTACTGACAGCCACGTCTGGTGTATTTATGTATACCCCACCATACATCAGCTTGAGAGCGTGGAGGGAGGAATAAGCTGCCAGATTCGCCTGTCAATCAAATCTTAAGACGGGGCTTGGGGTATTGGGTTTCAGATTTGGCAATATCTTGAAAGAGCAAGAAGGCTATCGACGTTCCAACTGGCACAAAGGCCATATACATTATTATTACATCAGTATTATCCAGACATTTAATTCATATTACGTTATATTAATATACGGCTTAATAATCGAGTCCAATTCGTTTCTTATTGCTGCCGCTTTGTAGTGGCTTCCAATTGAGAAATAAAAAAGCCGAAATAATATACACCATAAAGCAAGTCGTTACATTTAAATTATTTTATAACTAGTTTATTGTATAGTTAGAATGTTTTTGAAGATGGTTTCAGTGTATTAAGCAGTTTTATTTGTGTATCTACCTCGTTTAACTAACGTGTCGTGGTGATTATTAAAACTATTGTAAACTCATTAACTACTGAGATTAAAGGATTAATAGAGATTAACAACCTTCTTAATTCAGATGAAGGATTTGGTTCCATGGAGTTTTATTTTTATTTTTAGTGAAAGAAAATATGCTTTGTGCACGTAAATATTTTTGCGTTACTTTGTTAAGAATATAACCAATCTAAATGTTATCATTCGTTATTTCATTCTCAAATATACGTGTAACAGTAATCGGTTACAATGTTATGAATATTGAGTTTATATACATTGACAAAAATAAATCAGTAAGAAAGAAACAACTATTTATACAAAACGATGTAGTCTATTTCTCTGGGGGTCTTCTCCACTAAGCAGTCCTTGGCCAAAGATCCATTATGTCGCAACATTTTACTAATTTTTAAGGTGAATGTATAGATTTTGGTTGTCTTTGATTAAAGGTATCCCTGAACTCAATCTTATACCACAATAACTTGAAAAAGATAACTTGATATGTTGATATCCTTCTCGGAATACCTCTAGCGAAGAACTGACGAACCTACAGCACGTGTAAAATCAAACTGCACGACAAGTGTAATAAAACGTAATAAAATAAAATGATCTATTTTGATTAACCAACTTTAAAGATGGTGAGCATGTTTATTTTTCAATCTTCACATTTCACTTGGAGTTTGTTATCATTGAAAGTTGTTTTACGGGTCGGGTTTACTGACTTCAAACAGACCAAGACACACCGTAAACTATCCCAGGCTACTTACATCCATAAATATGACAGAAACATCATTTATTTTAAATTTATTGATATCATTTCAAAGATAATTCCATAAGAAAATATTGAAGTAGTAACATGTTATGTGTCTGTTAAAATGATTGTAAAGGGTCATGCAATCCACGTAGCTCATTATGATAGAACCATCCCTTAAAGATTGAAATCCACTTTGTCTTTTGCACCTCGCTTGTCAATTGCATAAATCGTCAGGTGTGCCACAGATAAATTTCTGGACAGGGCATAGTTGATTGTTAAGAGAAATGTAGAATCCAATGTGTTATTCATTAATCAAAAGAAATTTAGTGCAAACTGTCTTATGGACTGATTTCTTCATACAAACAGTGTTTCGTGGTTACTACAGTTAAAAAGTATTAAGGCAAATAGATTTGTCTGAAGCCAATTTTGATCTGCTGTCAACAGCTTCTGAAAATCCCAGATTACGTTTCAGTTTCTATACTCCAAACCGGATATGACGAATAAATAATCGTGTCATGTGTATTACGGATGTAAATAAAATGAAATTAATGTCACCAAAGCAAACTTTGTTTCAAAACGTAAACTTGTAAAGCTGTGTGTTTTAATCCGCTGCCAATACGAAATTTTGTTCCTATGATAACAAAATGAGAGGACCTATGGTGAAGTTGAACCGGATATTACGGATTATTGAAAATTTGATATTATAACACCTTTTGAACACACTGGCAGCAGAAAGTCTTTGGTTAACTCTTTGACTATACTATTCTGTTTCCATATAGGTCTATATTTCGTAAACGATTTGTCTATTTTTTCTATTAAAGAGATTATAAATGAAATTATTAATAATATTAATCCCTATAGGCCCAGACTATGTATTTAAGAAAATCAATTGAAAATAAAATTAGCAATTTACAATCAAAAAATTTAAAATTGAATCTTTGTCTTGATATAGAACGCATCAATTATATTTATTGGGGTAAGGACAAAGTGTCAACACAATTATTAAAATACCGAATTGGTTTTATTTCAAGAAATTTTAGACTTGCAGAAGCTCAAATATAGATTTACTTACAAGTGTATATTACGTCATATTAAACAGCATGATGTCAGATAGGGTAAACCCAGGAATCCTCAAGGGGTACTCCCCGTCATTCAACAGTAACCTCATTAATTATTCTCATTAACACCTACTTAATGATCTTAATGTATATCCGACCGATAGTCAGGGCGAATTTTAGGCAGATATTACATGATGATAATACGACTTTAAAACATTCAGAAAACGGGGTAGTAGGACTATTGCTTCTATTTTACAGCATATCATAATTATTATGACCGGCGCAGCGAAATATACCTTTTTCTGTCCGAGCTGGGCTAAGTATTCATGTGAATTCATAATGCGTATCCTAGAACCACGCTTTTATAGTATAACAATGCAGTAGAGATATGAAAAATCTTCTAGTTATGCAAATAAACTTCAAGAAAAGTTTTAAGATGGTTCTACTCTAAGACCACAATGGGTTCTGTCATTCACAAATATTTCAAAATTCAATTCCCAATTGCACGTTTTGTCTTAGAAAGTATAGAGAAGAACAAGATTGAGCAAGAAGGAAGTTGAAAGGAAGAGTTGAGAATGAAGATTCGAATGAAGTAGAATCTCCCATAAGCGAGATCCAGTCATGCTTGTTGACGATACTGCGTATAATAAAAGATTTTTACACGAATATTATTTGTGTCATGAACTTGTCTCCCTTTGAAATGATTCTCTATTAAATGGTACATAATTTTTCATTTGATGATAAGATGGTTAAAATTCTAATTAATCTGATCATATCTAAATTAATCAACCAATTAAACAATGAAGTCATCAAAGACACCGTCAGTCAACCCAAAATTCTAAATTATATTTTAAACGTCTATTAAGCTATATTCTGACTTCTCTGGAAGTAATTTTCTGGTTGGTTTGAGACTCACACGTGTAATTCAGATAAATGGCTATAACGCTTAATACATGAATGATGGCTAGGTCGTAGAATCGAGGATAATCCTTTTGGTGAATGAAAAACCTCAATACCCTTTCCACACTTCACTAAAAAGCAGAGGCTTTTAGAATTGTGAAATTGCTTAACATAAAAAGTAACGAGAATATTTGGTTAACTGTAGAATTTGAATTGCATACCATTGGCCTTAGGGAAATAATTATAAGTACAATGAAAAACAGGAAGATTGACCAGTAAATAAGTTATAAGGATGGTAGCCGAGTTAACGGGGAATGAAGAACTGATAGAAGTTGAAACCAACTGAAGAAATGACAGCCATTGGAGTACAGTACAGAGGAAATGGAGTAAAGAAACAATGGATGTGAATATTAGACGAGAATCAGTTTCAAAGGAGAGAAGGCAAGATACGAAATTGCAGTTGCCTTGGATCATCCTATTCTGACCGGCTTACTTCTTGGAAAAAAAAAATTTGGTTATAAAAAATTTTCATAGGTATCTTTAGTGGTCAAATAAAATTGGAGAGAATTCCTTCACTAGAAATCTTTGGGATATTTCAGGAGCAAGTTGGCGAATTTTGGCCGTGGCTATGTGTTATTACATTATAGCCTTCATAAAAGGTATATTGATGACCAAACAAAATAATTTTTATTTTAAAGTAATGATCCCTGTTTAGTTTCAGCTGTTCAATAAATGTTCGCTTTTTTAGTCAAGTATTCGCCTTTACCCCGGATATTCCCATTCTAAGACCTTTCTTAGATTTTGAAATAGCAGTTCCACAGCCCCCCACCCCCCATGTTTCAATTAAACAAACATAATTCCCATGAAGTGATTGCATGTGAAAATGGCAAGGATATAGGACAGATAATTCTTGATTTCAATGATATTTTGAAGTTTGTAAGAATCGTGATCTGGCATTAGTTTTGCTTAATTCGGAAATCGCCATTTTATCATTTAAGGATTGTCATCTTGATCGCCCGCGGTGTCATTAAGATAAAATCTATGATAAGACAAAAATAATAAACGTATGTGTTATCTCTATTACGATTTATTATTTCGCAGCAGTAAAACGTGCCACAATTCTGCAAATTCTTTAAAACAAAAAGACTTTATCGATACCACTGTCTCCAAAAGAGATTTAATATTTATAGCAAAGATATAAAGGTGTATTTAAAATAAACCAATAAGCATTCAGTCATTTACGAAAGCAATTCACATACCTTTTCTGGCATCATTGAGTCACCGAGTTTGCACAAGATCGTCTGATTTCGACCATGCCTGCTATATTGTTTTCGCAAAACTGGATTCTGTAAACGATTTTTAAAAAACATAATAGCACAGATAGCAACTGAAGCAGACTTATGCCAAAGTACCTTCAGGTTTAAGGATTGTCCATGCATATCAAATGGATGCAAAGCATGTCCCTTTATATCAAAAACTCATTATTTTTTAGTAACTTTACAAATAAAAGATACCCGATCCAGGAGCACCTAACATGTTAAAACTCGAATGTAATATAATTAATTTCTTGTAAAGAATGCCCAAAGCAATATAAAGGGAAACTAAGAATAATTTCTACACTCGTTTTAATGCTCACAGATCCGATATCAAATTATAGACATAATCCTTTCAATCTCGACCACCCTTTCGCTAGACGATCTAACCCTAACCCCAATTGGGCACATACAAATCACCTTGCCGAATTCCGTCTAGACTCAATATTTACCAAAATGCAGGCATAGTCGCCAAGTTCAATACAACCTGTAATCAAGCATCACGACAGCTAATGCCAATTTCTGGAGTCTTCAAGAGAGACTCCCCCATGTCATTACCTGGAGTTGCTAACAAACTAAATTGAAACTTAAAACAATCTGTACATAACAGGTACTATGCCTCTCGCTCAATTTAAATAAGAACGGAAAAAATACCAGCACACCCAAACCCATTATTCCAATGTCTGAATAAAGGATTTTTTTCATCCTTGGCCTGTACATTTGTGAAAATCAGATCGAGACATTGAAAGCATCAATTTGCATCTTTCAAATTTTCAATCGCACGTTCCTGAATTTCTACTAGTGCGAATGATTAAACCTAATGTCAAGATTGTGAAATATGTACCAAATGCAAACAGAAATAGAAAATGATAATTAAATCTAAACGAAGTGAAAAAAAAAGTGCGAATTATTAGTGTAACCGATACGCATACACAATTTAGAAACAATCTTTACATTCCCTTTCATATAATGCAATAATTATTGTGCTCATTGTCTCGTCACCATGGTTGACGAAACCTTTATGTCAATACATGAAGTTCCGAGGATTAATTGAGGCCAATAAAATCAACCAGAGCAAGTTTAAATATCCGGTCTAGAAAATATTGGGAAATATAACCATTAGTCTACCTGTCCGAATATTTTTTTTATTGAGTTGTTTAAAGGGATAATATATAATAATAATTACATTAAATTTGAAAATTTTAAAATTGGCCAATAAGAGCTCTATTCATTAGTAAATATATCTGCTGCCATAAATAACGTAAAATAAAACAAGTAATAATCCATAAATATGCATTTGAATATTGAAAAACGCCTAATTGATTTGGGTTTTTCAATAATGACTTAATTTTGTGACTTTTCCATATATTAAGGGATTCTGTTACTTTATTACACCAGGTAAGTTCACTGATGAATATATGCTCATATTGGCCATTCTTGAGAACTAAAATTCCACGTTTATGCTAAGACTCAGTATATAGATATTCATATATATACAAAGGATTTCCATAAATGTTTTTCTATTCTGAAATCTAGGGATTATAATTTTTTAAATAACTTTTTAATGGTGCCAATAGATCAACAAAATTCTTACATCAAATAATCCATCCACTGATCTATCTGCAGCTATAGGATCCCAAATAAAACCTTTAACCACTGGTCCACGCAACGGGAAATTCTCTAAAAATTAACTATTGCCACCTAGCTAACTAGTCTTAGAGGCTGATCAGTTGTAGGCTACTCGTAAACAAACGTGAAAAGAGTGTAATAAATCTTTATAAAATTTGATGCAGAATATAAATATTTATATTGCTATAAAGGTAACCTCGAAATAATAAACAGTTCATATGCAAATATCACACTACGTTATTTTAACATTATCACCAGTATTTTAATGATACCAAGGGGAGCAACTCTTCAGATTAAGTCACGATTAATTTCTTCTACAAACCCAAAATTATAAACACTCGCAATCTCATGGTATATCACGTGACGTAGTTTACAAACAAGAAAATAATCAAAATGGCGACTATCAAAGACGAGGATCGCAGAAATGGTGAATTTATTTTCTTGTTTTTCGTGTCTCTGAAGACTATCCAAACAAGATGGAAGTAATTTATCCACGACTTGCCAGCAATGACTAACTTCGACATTATTTTTTTAACATTTCAGCTTTTCCTGTTTGCCCTTCTCTGACAGAGAGTTATCAAGTCCACGAGAAATGATTTCAACATGTGGCAATGAAATAAAAACAAAACAACTTGATAAAACAATGGAATTTATTATATTGCTTAATTCCCATTGGTGCCTGCTATTTTACTCCTCCCTTCTAGACACACTGGAACTACGTTTCTCTCTTTCTGTCATTCTGTCTGATTTCGATGTTGGTTATAAACTCAATAGTTATTACAAGTGAAAGAAAATAAAAGTTTTGATTGAAATTTTTGACGTTTATTAATATCGCTTAGACGGTCAATATTTCAAAAAAATACTACTGCAAAGATGTTTAATGAATCAATTCGAAATAAATAATTCTGGCCGACTCAAATAACTGAATTATCTAGACTTTCCCAGAAGCCAGATCAACTCGTGCCTTTTGACGATATTACATAATATATATAAAAATAAAAAATGTGTACACGAATATTATCTGTGTCATGAACTTGTCTCCCTTTGAAATGATTCTCTATTAAATGGTACATTATTTTTCATTTTATGATAAGATGGTTTAAATTCTAATTAATCTGATCATATATAAATTAATCAACCAATTAAACAATGAAGTCATCAAAGACAGTGTCATTCAACCTGAAATTATAAAAAAAGTTTGTGCAGGATGGTAAAAATTCCAACAATTTAAAATTTTGTTAGTTTGGAAATATTCTTTACAAGGACTACTTTCGATACCGGTATTTAATGTTTCACAATTGTTTCTTGAAGCGATTTGTCTTCACTTAAATATAATATCATGAAACCTAAAGAGATGTGATTAAAACTTTTGTTTAAACAACAAAAATTATTTGTTCCATTTTTCTTGGTAACCAATTAGTGACTGTGTTAAAAGTTTGACGATACAAACCTGGGACGTACGTAAAATATTCAGTATTCTTCTTTCTGGAAATCTGCTGAAGGCGATCATAACCGATCTCATCTTTCCTTCTTGAAACTACCACAAATATCATATTATTTCATTTTCACAAGAAATACTATCAACTAGAATTGTTTATTCTTTTGAAGAACTAACAGGAATCCCCTCTTTAATAATGTAAACAACCCAGGTGGTCAAATTGACCCAAGTTTCCCTATGGGGTCCCAGCTGACTCTGAACACTGTGAGATATTGTCAACTCTATACGGCAATCTCGAATTTCATCAATGGAGTCCGTCCTCTGGGCCCACGACAAGTTTGTCTTTACATACCCAGAGTTTATCATAAATAAACCTTGAGGCGAATGGAAAACATACAGACCGATTGAAGCAGGGAGATCTAAGAGTAGGGGTGTTTAGGGACATTAGGACTTGTTACGTATTAATGTGTACAATGTTTATGTTTGAAAGTGGGAATAAAAACGGATCAATCGCGCCCACCCAGATAGCTAGTCCATTTGTGTTTTGTTATTAAACATTTTTCAATTATTATCTATTTGGTTAAAAACACATAATCTTGTTGATCGGCCAACTCGGTGTTGGCTCTTTGCGTAAGTTAAAATCCCACTGGAACGTCTTCTCTTGCTCTGCCTCAAGCGGACGAAATAATTATTGAAACCAACAATGACTGAACATCACAGTATATGCTTTTGTCAACATTCTTTATATGATTGATACATAATGTCATAATGGACTGTATCTTGATGGTTTGTATACGTTCTGTCTCTATGTACCTTACAAATCCAATACAAATTAATTCACATTTCCATGGATGGCTCATGATGAATGATGTCTGGTTCCAGTATCGTTACTTTCTTGAATTGACGATCTTAGATCCAAAGAAAATACTTTTCTGGGTTTCTTAACAGTCTGAGTTTCTTGTCACAAAGAAATCATGGCGAGTTTCTGATGGTGCTGTAATCTACTACCTGTGGTTTAAAGTTTTAATGATTAGAGTCCCCAGTAGTCTGACTAGAAGATGATGGGGATGCTTCTTGTCCATGGTAATTTAATGGGACAGAATGGGTATTGGATTTACTGTCGATAAAATTGTGTTTTAGCTGCCAAATTCTCTAATTCGGAAATAATAAATTGACAATATTTTTCCAACCATAAATTGAAAGCAGGTTTTAATAAATATCTCAATTCTCTTGACAGTATCAAGCGCCATTTTACACAGTTTGTCATATTATACCGGAAGTGACATAATAGAATTCACATACCAGTATTAAAAATAACTATCTATAAAGAGATCTCCACAGGTCTATTAACTAATTCTTATAGATTTTATCTTTATTACTTAATATTTCTTGTCGCTCAGATCTCCAACTCTTGTTTATTTAATATGAACGACTCGCCTTTGATTCTGCGTCGCTCAGGGGCCATTATTAATGACCTAATTAAGCCTAAGGAGAGATAACTCGTCCCTAGCGGGTCGAGTACAAGTTGTAAATAGATCTAAAGAACAATAATGAACTGCCCTGTATTTCAAGTGGTAATGAACAATTAAACTCTTTTGAAGAATTTGGTATTTCGATTTAAAACAGATGTTTATCTCTTGTACTCCGGCAGACGACGTCTTGATCAACCCATTTCTCTTTAAGACTACAAGAGTCTGGTTCACCAAGACTTCATGGGTGAAGGTCATTAATTAGATTTTTTTTTTACATTTAACGCGTGTGTGTTATTTTAATTGACGCGTATAAGGTCATTTTGGATTTCATATATTAGGTATTTTAGAGCGTGAGCTATATCCTATATTGCTACGAAAGAACAACCAAAGTCGACAACAATTATTATAATGACATGCCCTGAATTATTTCACGGAGTTGGGAATATAGGCCTACAGTCAACATGTATTACCATTCCCTTTCATATAGTTATTACACTCTATATTGTGTTCTCGGAGTAGAAAAATATACCTGTCTAAACTAACTAACCAAACAAACAGGTGTCGACATAATGACAGAAACAAAAGACCTAGAAAATCTTACCAGGGCGTTCCGCGGATATCTAGGATACCTGTATTGGAACTCTGTACACCTGCAAAAACATAAATACTCTGAACTTCCGGTTGTAAAGTAAATAGCATTTATAAAACTTCAGGTTTAGCGTCCATAACACATAGTCATTTAAATTTATGAAATTCTTATATTCCGCATTTCCAAATTATTACCAAAAGTCTGTCCCATCTCTATCTTGATCCATACTGTTTTTTTCAATTTAACTATCGCAATTGTAGTTGGATTGGTTGATGAGATTCGGGCTTTGCTTCTTCCAATACCTTCGCATTAAAGTAACCACAGGCTACAAGAAACCAAACAGCAATTTTATTACACTGACAATAAATCCTCGAAGTTTCAACAGTAGGCTACAGAAAAATAGCATATTGAAAGCATTAATGACGAATGATTCTATGATTTGTCCATGAAAATGGTTTTAATTAACTGATTTTAGAATAATGGAGAGGTTTTGTGTATGATTAAATACCAAATGGTGTTGAAACTTGTCTACGTATTAACCTTGCTTGTTTAAAAACTTAGTAAAGCCTCCTTCACACCAGCAATCGAGAAAGGTGCCAAAAGGTGATAACATACATACTAAAGCCGATTAAAATATAACACAGGGAGATGCAAAAGGTTTGTTACATTGCTATCAAGAAATGGGTAGAGGTCTAAACATAAAATCAATCGACATTAAACTTTCACGACTTCACCTCATTGCCATTTATTATTTCTGTGCACAAGCTCCGCACCACTCTAGGGCCTCATGAAAGTCAATTGGTAACAGTAATAGGGTCTCATGGAAGTAAATAGGTCACAGTAATGGGGTCACATGAAAGTAAATAGGTCACTGTAATAGGGCCTCATGGAAGTCAATTGGTAACAGTAATAGGGTCTCATGAAACCAAATAGGTCACAGTAATAGGGCCTCATGGAAGTAAATAGGTCACAGTTATAGGGTCACATGAAAGTAAATAGGTCACTGTAATAGGGTCACATGAAAGTAAATAGGTCACAGTAATAGGGCCTCATGGAAGTCAATTGGTAACAGTAATAGGGGTCTCATGAAACTAAATAGGTTACAGTAATAGGGTCTCATGAAACTAAATAGGTTACAGTAATAGGGCCTCATGGAAGTAAATAGTTCACAGTTATAGGGTCTCTTGGAAGTCAATTGGTCACAGTAAAAGGGCCTCATGGAAGTAAATAGGTCACTGTTTTAGGGCCTCATGGAAGTAAATAGGTCACAGAAAAAGGGCCTCATGGAAGTAAGTAGGTCACAGTAATAGGGCCTCATGGAAGTAACTAGGTCACAGTAATAGGGCCTCATGGAAGTAAGTAGGACACAGTAATAGGTCCTCATGGAAGTCAATTGGTCAAAGTAATAGAGTCTTATGAAAGTAAATACGTCACAGTTTTAGGGACAGGAAGGAAAGTCCTTCTTCAATAAGTGTCTAATTCCTCACGACATCAGCATTCGGAAAACATATCTGTAAAAGGAACATTTATCTATTGATTTACTGTGTAAATTAGATGTATGTACCAAAACTCGCCACACATTTTCAAATAGAAATGTTATTGAAATCAAATAATAGGCGTCTGGAAGATAAGACGAATGCTGATTTGGAGCAGAAAAATGCCCGTTTTATTTTGGGTGTTTTTTCGTTTATAAAAACATGTAGGCCTACCTTTTTTCGTCAAAGTGTCATTTTTTTACTCGATACTGTCATGGTAGGCCTACCTAACAAGTCTTGATAACCGAAATTGAAGACTTTGATAAGGGGTTATATCTCTAGTTCAAAATTCGACGGTCGTGTGAATGTACCTTCATGATATTTATTAGAACATTAGTTTTCATTGAGAAAATCTTTCATCTCCTAATAATACCACAGTCCTACAAATCAGAACCACATGTCACAATTCATCATGGCGCAGCTTCCGGTCTATTTCACAACCGCATTGTTTACATGGAGCACGTGCAGCCTGTCGTCTGCTGAGAATGGAGGTGTTGAAAAAACGAGTTTAATGTAAAATTAGGCCCCCAAGTTGCCAAAAATCCTATTAAGAACAATACAACTCAGAACTTAAAAATATAGACATATGAAAAGATTTGGGGTTTGCAATTTTTCCTCTCTGAAAATGAAAGTGCCCACAAGCCACTGAACTGAAGTAGACCGATTTTTTATGGGTGCAAACAACGGAACGTCCTTTGAAATTTACACGGGATTCTAAAAAAAAACTTCCAGAAAATCAACTATTTGTGTTAAAAGAAGAGAATATTTGTTTCTGTTAGCAGGGGGCAACACTGACACCTGCACAATCATTCCCCAATTTATTCTCTACACTCTTAAAACGTAAGTTTCTAAATTCACACTTTTAACGTGGGTTTAATTAAAAATTAAGAAGAAAAAAATAAATTATAATTAAATTATTTTCACATCTTTTTGGTTTAAAAAGAGAAAATTATTTTCATCATTTCATTAACTGACAAACTCATTAAAGAAACTGAATTTTGACACAAAATGTGTTGGGGTTATTAAAACGCTTGTAATTAGCTCAGTTTAGTTAAAAAGACTTCATGGGGTGTCTGTAGAATAAACGATTCGATGAATGAATGTATTTTTAACAGTAAACGTGTAGGTCACAATTAGATGTGTTTTTTTGTTGAGTGAACCAACGGATGTGTGAGCAAGTAATCGAAAGAATAAATGAATCAAAACGAATGGATTAAAGGACAGATTAATCCTTAATAATTATTAAAAACATCTTCATTATTGATATAATGTGTATATAATATTATACATGCAACTAGTATCAACGTATTTGCTCTACGCATGTTTAAAAAGTTCGAGATAGATAAACCTCTTGTTCAGAACCTTCAACCTCCCAAGAACGACTTCGTTGTCTCATCTTGAAATGAGATATGCTACTCAAACAGAATAAACATCCTCAAATATTCATTTTCTTTATGAAACAATTTCCCTTTCTTATAAACGCATTCCCCCTTCGGCCTTTTCTTTAAACAGACTCTTAGTTCTCAAAAGTTAAATATCCGCTGTGTGAATCAGAATTAATTTGAAGGTACTAAATTTAAGCCTGTTATGCCTCGAATTTTATCCAAGTAGAGTCTATAGGTATTTCACAATTTCTCTTTATTATATGTTTGTTTATTCTACTTTTGAAGGGGTGATATCAAGATAATATTACCATGAAAAAAATTCTTGGATTGACTGTATGTTTTTTCCTTTTAAAATGGCACATTCAGTAAGGCATGTAAATGTATGGAAAAATATAAGCCTGCCTATAAGTGTCGCTAAGCATTGCTCTTACGTGTTCCTGTTGGTGGGAACCCGATGTCTCTGAGGCTATTGACTAAATACAATCGCAATATTACAGTCACCTGACCAGCGGGCACTCAATGTCAAAGAAAAGAGTCTCGCTCTTGAAGACTATTCTTAACCATTCATAAACTTTCAATTTACGGAGTAGCTGAATAGAAGGGAACAGATCTTCTACTTTTACGAATTTTCACAGGTTTGTCGCTCCCCTGGAAAATAATCTAAGCTTTAATAAGTTGCCAATTGTATATTTTATTATCGTGTTCTTTATTTGAAATGGTTTACAAATGTTTTAATCAACCAAAATCGTATTATCACTCCTAGAAATTCGTCATCATCACATCACAATAGCCTACATATTTAGGGTCAGGTTACACTTCACAACTCCACAAGGGTATACGCCACAAGGGTTCATCCTATGGATACAGGACCAAAGAAGGTAATGTGTAATGTGGAAGATTGTGAACATTTTATAAAGTTGTTTTGAAATTTTCCCCAGAAATTGAAAATTTGAAGATTTATAAGACGGAGATTAAGATCTTATCCGGTTTATGAAATAGAGGCTTGCTTCCGGTGAAGAATTACCATGATACCAAGTTCATTTGAATAAAATAAAACTTAGAATATAGCTACATGTACTTTTGTTTCAATCAGAAATACACTAATTCTGGTGGTTTTTCTCATAGTTAGAATGGACTACAGGTATCCTCCTTTTTACCAGAAATACGAGCTGTTAAACGATTTAGATTTGCATATTTTCATTATACATGTATTGTCTTTCTTTCATGAACCATTTAAGCCAAATATTTTCGTTATTGGGATAACACTGTGTTGGTATAGCACAGATCCTAGTGCGGAGACCAAATTTTTAGCACTAGAATCTGTGCTATACCAAGAAAGTGTCATCCCAATAACGAAAATATTGTTGCAACACCACTTTTTAAATGACATTTAATCATCTTATGTAATCAGCCTTGGGAGCTGTGTCGTTACTGATTATCAGAGGGGTAAATTATTAATATGTTCGCAGTAAAGTCTACCGGTCTGCTACCTTCTATTTTGTGGTATGTCCGTTGGCCGAGTGGTCTAGACCGTTGACATGTATTGGTGGCGCTTAGGTGCCTGACTCTGAGATCGCTGGTTTAAAACCCGTTCTGGTCTCAGCCAATTTTCAGCACTAGAATCTGTGCTATACCAAGAATGTGTTATCCCAATAAGAAAATATTGTTGCACCACCAATTTCTAAATGACATTAGATCATCTCATGTAATCAGCCTTGGGAGCTGTGTGTGTCGTTACTGATTATCAGAGGGGTAATGCATGTTCGCAGTAAAGTCTACCGGTCTGCTGCCTTCTATTTTGTGGAGGGTCCGTTGGCCGAGTGGTCTAGACAGTTGACATGTATTGCTTGCGATAAGGTGCCTGACTCTGAGATTGCTGGTTCGAAACCCGTTCGGGTCTCAGCCAATTTTCAGCACTAGAATCTGTGCTATACCAAGAAAGTGTTATCCCAATAACGAAAATATTGTTGCAACACCACTTTCTAAATGACATTATATCATCTCATTTAAGCCAAATATATGAACCAAAAAATAATACTATCGATTTGTATTATCCTTATCCGTAAGAGGTGCCACAGATAGACATCAGATTTTCCAGAAGAGTGAGCAGTACCTGTATCGATAGCGACAGAACAGATTTCGTATAAAATTTTGTGCTCTATAGAAGGTGACTTATATAAATAAACAAGTAAGTTGAAAATACATTAACTGTCAAAAGAACATTATGTCTTATATTCAGTTGTACAATATCATTTTATACTTGAAAAGATATTTTAATGTCGTGATATTTAAATCCCCTAGGAAACGATGCCTTTATTTGAGGAAATGTGACTCATTGTTAGAGGTTCCGATGATATTTTGAGATTCCGCACATGACGAGATTGGCGCCAATGAGTTGCTGTTCAGACACGAAAGTATTCATATTGTGGAAAGAAAAAACGAAATAAAAGAAAAGTTTCTCTTCATTAAAGAATATTTTTATACACGACGGAATTAGAGTGACCCTCCCTCAACACGTGATGTTAAGGATGAAACTAGATCTTGAATAGAGCAAATGTATAACCTTATTTAAAGGTACCAAGAAAACAGTGGCTTTTCTATGAAACATCAGGTAAAGGAGCTACTTGATTGTCAAGAAGGGCCAATAGCATCAGCTATTTAATATTTAAAAAGAATATCCAGTGGATTGTCAGGGACGTGATAATATTTCTCACAAACTACAAGTACAAAACCCATCATGCATTTTCATAGGCGTACGGGAGGTTTTGAAACTGGGGGTGTGGGAGAGATTTGTGCCCGAATTCTACTGAACGCGGAGCCGCATCGGGCCAAGCCCGTCTACGAAAAGCGATGAAGGCGCGAGCCCGCCGCAGTGGGGCGGGAGGTCCTCCCCCAAGAAAATTTAAAATCTACATTCAATTTGCATTCTGACTTCTGAGACATAATTGGGGGTTGATTATTGGACGAGAGGGATGAGAAAAAAACATGAAATATGCCCACAATGTCGGAATTCATGTACAAAAGTGATCACGAAGGGTTACCAATTCTTCTGTCGCAAGGTTCTGTAGATTTTACTTGTTCGTTTTATACGTTTGATGCACAGTTTTACTTGACCAAGTAAGTAAGGGCATATCCTGGTTTAAAACTAGATATTATATATAAATATATTAATTTCAAACGGCATAAAATCGGATTCTTGTGGAATAAAACTTATTTCATTATGGCCAAATTATTACAATGGTTTGAAAAGCGTCATTGCGTTCGTTGGGTGGGTGTGGGTAGGTGTTATGTTTGATGTTGATGTGATAAACTTTACTAGCTACTAGGCATTTGAAATGTATACAGTTTGGTCATTTCCCAGTTCTTATTTTTCTTTTCAAATCATTTTAAGCGGAGTATTAGACATGGTTTAAAATTCACATGAATTTCTGTTTTGTTTTCTGTTGGCCTGAAGACAATGTGAAGGTCATGGGGTGACTAAAGCTATTGTTTGTTCAAGTGTTATGGCGGCAAACCGTACCGGAGGCAGAATTTCCCTTCAAACATTTGGACTTAGTGTTAGAAAAGTTAGTAGACAGTACGCTTTCTGTCTAATTAGAACAGAAACACGTGCATGGGGCGGGAAGTTTGATGGCGGTCCATATCCGCCGGCTCTTTCTGGCTTTCTAGATTGAAGAGCTGGAAACAATCAAATTCTTGTTCATTAAATTAATATAGAAATGCTATTTCGACTGCCAAGGTTTATTTTTCTCTTTTTGAACATATTTCCAGAAAATTTCTGGAGTTTCAAAAGAACAGGGTGGTTATTTATGCCCTCCCAAAGCTATGGTTTCATTCTGGTACACCCGAAGTACAAGGTTATTGCCTTTTATTATTGAACATGTTCATAGAGCATAGAAAGGAAATTAAAAAGATGAAGAAGGAAAGTCAACATTGCAGTTAATCAGATACACTCGCTAGCTGAACCCACTCGCCATGGCCGTTTTAGTTTGCATTGCATTCTGTTCACAATTATAGTCCCACAAAACCTACAACTTTACTGGTTGTCATGTAATATATTCAGGGATAGGCCTATTTGATAAAGTAATATTTGTCAAGTTTTCAATTTTACTATTTTACAGACTTTTCTCCTAAATTTCTGACTAGAAAGGTATAAATTTCAATGACTGCAGGTGGCCTAAAATAATGTTTTGAATCAAAGTTGATGAATTAATTGTAGTTGTATAATATTTCTAGTTAATACCAAAACACACCCCAGTTTTTATCCCAAATCATAATATTGACACGAGTTTTGATTTACACTGACAATTACTACGATGATACCCGTAATTTTTATTGAGTAAATACTCAGTCTCAGATTTCCCTCCCCCAAAAAATAATAAAAATGCACTTTATGAAAGGGATAAATTCGTTTTGACATGACTCAGTAATTATCCTGGGTCATTACATGTATATTTATTGTAAAATGCCTGTTATATCGATATGGAATAATGAACATAGAGATATCAATAAATGGTACAGGGATTGGATCGTGCAAGTATTATAAGAGTATAGAACAAAGAAGCATAGAATGAAAAAGGGGAACAGTACAGGAAGAAGCCAAATTAAATAGAGCAAACTAATGTTCACAAATGGAATAAAATAGTAAAGAAAATACGACGGAAAAGAATTCAAAACTATGGCATAATGAAATGTAAAAGAATAGACTTAAAGAAGAATTAAATAAAATATATATATATATATACTAGTATATATATATATGTAATGCATGGTATTTGCTACAACAAAATAGTGCAGAGATGAATGGGGTGTAACAGAATAGTGCAGAGTGAATGGAGTGTAACAGAATAGTGCATAGCGGATGGAGTGAAATAGAACAGTGAAGAGAAAAAAATGGAGTGTAACAGAATAGTGCAGAGCGGATGAGGTGTAACAGAATAGTGCAGAGTGAATGGAGTGTAACAGAATAGTGCAGAGAAGAATAGAGTGTAACAGAATAGTGCATAGCGGATGGAGTGAAATAGAACAGTGAAGAGAAAAAAATGGAGTGTAACAGAATAGTGCAGAGCGGATGAGGTGTAACAGGATAGTGCAGAGAAGAGTGGAGTGTAACAGAATAGTGGAGACAAGAATGGAGTGTAACAGAATAGTGCAGAGCGGATGAAGTGTAACAGGATAGTGCTGAGGAGAATGGAGTGTAACAGAATAGTGCAGAGCGGATGAAGTGTAACAGGATAGTGCAGAGAAGAATGGAAACAGAAGAGTGCAGAGCGGATGAAGTGTAACAGGATAGTGCAGAGAAGAATGAAGTGTAGCAGAATAGTGCAGAGAAGAATAGAGTGTAACAAAATGGTGCAGCGCGGAATGGAGTGTAACAGAATAGTGCAGAAAAGAATAGAGTGTAACTGAAAAGTGCATAGCGGATGGAGTGAAATAGAACAGTGAAGAGTTAAAAATGGAGTGTAACAAAATAGAGCAGATAGGAATGGAGTGTAACAAAATAGAGCAGATAGGAATGGAGTGTAACAAAATAGAGCAGAGAAGAATGGATTTTAACTAAACAGTACAGAGAGAAATGGAGTGAAACAGAATAATGCAGGCAGAGAAGGATGGATTGTAGCAAAATAGTACTGAGAGGAATGGAGTGTAACAGAGTATTACATAGAAAATGGAGTTTAGCGGAATCATGTCGAAAGGAATTGATTGTAACAGAATAGACAGAGAAGAATGGGTGTAGCAGACTAGTACTGAGAGATACATATAGGACACAAAATATGATACAAAATAGAGAAATGACCGATGGTCATTGGGGCGAAAAGGAAAAAAAATGCGAATAAAACACGAGAGGAATGGGAATAGGAAGCGACCAGAGTAACGAAGGGTGTAACAAGTGATTAATACAGGTATGATGATGAAAATAAATCTTAAAGTAGAAAATTAGTGAGTAAATAAAATAACAATTGAATAAACTTTCAAGTATAGGCCTACGTTAAATAAGTTATTGATACAACACGTGTAAATTTGGAGAATTTCCAACGTGATTTGAATCACTTAGAAAGATTAATCATCAATTTCTATTGATTTCTAGATTTTCTGTATTTCAATAATCTAATGAATCTCATATTTCTATATTAACATTTATAAAATACTTAATTGATGTTATAAGATATTTTATATTATTTTCTTATTTAGATACATTGCTATGATGCATGAGAAATTCTGAAACTTCTATAGCCCTAAAATGTTAATTAGAGAATAGGATATCAACGAAGGAACACCAGAAATACGCCAATGCAATACAAGAAAGTTACTGCAATGAATATTCATATGTTAAATGAGGGATTGTATACAATCAATTTTTATAATTACTGGGATTTAGCGTTTCCATTTGTTGGGATCGTGTTATGTCCATTTCATAGCAGAGACATCAATTATCCAAAACTGCGTCGTCTGCATACAATATCATTTTTCTGAATAATGCCACAAAGTTGTATGGTCATGGAAAGCTTCATAATATTTAGCCAAAAACAAAATCAAAACATATTTATGAATACAAAAATAAACAATTTAATCAATGCACTATAAAATAACATAGCTTGATAACACTGTCAAAAAATATATTATTAATCTTTTAAAAAAGCTAAAATTGGCACAAACACCCTATATATATATTTGCAAAATTAATTTATTCATCGATTATTTACTATTGTTCTCTTATTATAATTTACACGGTGGTGAAACATTAATATTTTTTTTACTAATGTTAAATCTTGTTTCAACCTTTCAAATGCAAAATAAATATTTATTTTTTTTTTTTTACTTCAGAATCGTGCATGTTACTTTATGAAAAAGAACATTATGTTGTCAAAATTTCTTGCATGCAATAATGGACTAAAAGCCAATACCAAGTATTTTTGAAGTTTTACAAAATATTGACATGATGTAGTTTGATATCAATATTTAGAATATTTCTTTTATAGCTCAAGATCGGTGTATTCGCCTAAATGAATGTTAATTCTAATAAAAACACTTTTTCACATAATACATATTTTTTATCATCAATACCATTCAAATATATATTTTCCAGCACACACGAGTATGAGTAGAGTTTCTAAAATTATATGTTGGGATAGAAAATTAAAAGTTTATCTATATATTTTTGAAATAAATTACACAGATTGTAAGTTAAATCACTATCGAAATTTCAAGTATTTTACAAGAGGTCTGAATAAAGGTCGGTGACATTTTGTACTCTTTTTAAGTTCCAGAAAATGAAAATTGTGGTATTTTAGTAAAGGTCAAACGACTTATATAGATCCTTCTTGCAAAATATATAACAGTTTTATATCAAATATCTTCTCAATTATTTGTGTATTATGCAGATATATTGATGTACATATACAATGTAAATGCACTTAAGTTTCTTATCTTTAGCATTTTAGCGCTTCTGATTATAAAATATGATAGGCTATTTAATCGGCTAAAATGCAAGATTGAATCCGACACTTATGAATGAAAACACAGAATTAGATTTATGCTCAGTTTATTCCTAGAAAGTATTGATCTTGGACATTGTAAAAGTATTCTCATTCTAATAACATCCCCTAAGATTTGAAAATCCACTGGTACATCATGGTTCTTAGTTTTAAGGTCACTAGCAAACACCGAAGTTTATTCAACGAAATGTTTCCACCTTCACAATAATTTGACTTTCGCAATATTCACACAAAATCAAAACTAAAAACATTCCAAAATGATGACTATATAATAATAAATCTTTTAAAATAGTCTATTACGTTAATCCTTGATTAAAAATTTGCAATAAATAACATTTGATTCTCGTTAGAATTTCTGGAATTGTAGTGGATTAAATTATTATTGTCTAGTTATCCATCAGTGTCCATTCATGGCCCAAGCACCTTCCATTCTCCAAACACTAAAGGCGTAGCTAAGTCTTTCATGTGCCATATAGCTACACGAATTAACCATCTTAGTATCCGAGTCTTCACTGCGCAAAACTTGATAGAGAAAGTCAATATATCTGGAAGCAAGTTTTAAAGTTTGGATTTTGCTGAGTTTATCGGAAGGAAGCGTCGGAATTATTTTTCTTAACTGAGCGAATGCATCATTAAGGGACTCTGTCCGTTGTCGTTCACGCACATTCGCTAACACTCGCTGGGTTTGAATGTCTTCATAGGTTTGTGGTTGTTTTCGTCGGATCTTTTTTATGTCGTGACAGTGCATGGAATCTTCATCTGCAGGATTAAACATCCGTTTCCGAGAGTTTCCGAGCCCTTCTATCTCTTCGGGATCTACAGATTCGTCACGGTGACTAAAATGGTGCAACTCCTCGTCTTTGCTCCTGGAATCCTCCGTGTCATTTTCCGATGAATCGGATAACCGGAACTTGTCTTCTGCACCAGACCCTTGTGACGTTGGTTGTTGTTCAGTAATCATTCTGTCATTTAACTCTCTTTAGAAATTAAGATAGGAATGGTCTATTGAATCAAATGTTGGCACAAACACAAAAACACGACTCAAACTGTTCTTTAAACACTAAAGAGTACAATCAATTTCACTGTCAGAACATGTGTATCTGTCGAAGTAAAACTGGATCCGAAAACAATCTTGACTTTGATCGGAATTACCACAACTACGAAAATTGCCTCCTTAACAACGAGTCGATGAAGAGTTTGATAAAGAAGATAAGAAATGCTAATTTAAACCGATTGCAAAGATGATAGTAGGTGAGCGGAAGAATATAAAACAATCCTATAAACATTGTATATAAGAATTCCTGGTGAGCCAATCACATTTCACTGAAGGGGGTGTAAATATAGAACTCTTAAGACTCCGCCACGTCAATCAAACGATTCCGAGAGTGAAACCATATCAAATAACAACTACCAACTTTCTATTTTCTTGTAAAATGTCACTTACGTTACTCATCGGAGTATATCAAATATTTCTCAGAAGTAGTGACGAAAAGGCTAAAAACATTTCTTCTTTTCTATTCCTATATTTGCTATTTTGAGGCATTATTACATAAGCATGTATAATTTCGTATTATGTATAAAATACGGAACAAAGACTCTTCACGCATATTTAATGTTAGTGTATAAGTATTCAATCATTTGTTCAATGGAATAAGGGGCTAGAAGCAGAATGGCGTAAGTGAAAATGCAAATTTTACCCGAACTGACTGCTTTCATGTTGCGCTTTTAAGTGTCAAAGGTATATTGGTAATATGTTTCAGGGGGACTATTTATGTCCTTAATCCTTCATGTGTTACATAACTTTCGTGACATTTGACGTTACCGACAACTAAGCAAGTAATCTAAAATTATTAAAGAAATGTAATGACACGAAACATGTAGAAGACAAATATACACACAAATTATGAGTTTCTAGTACGATGGCGCCAAGAGAAGGTCGTTCGCGAAATGATATTTTCAATTCGACACGGGGAGTTGTCCCGTTGAATCATGGTAAAGATCAAATAATGGCATTATTTTGGTAAACAGGCAGGATTCTGAATTTCTTACTAACTATCTAATGGACAAAAGTCTACAGCGTCTGAGTATCCGACCATTTTTTTGCCTCAATGACGTTATTTGGAACAAGTGATAGTGTGATGTTGGTCACATCCTAACTAAAAGCGAGCAGAATTACAGCCTGAGTCAAGCTATCCGAAAAAAAATGAATCAATATATATTTATGTCATAATCAAAATAAGGTATATAAAGGATAAAAATACTTAAAACAATAAAGGTTCGTTCCTATAAGCCAGAACACCCGATCCCCCTATGCAATTGTTTATATCAGTTCAGTCTATTTACTTATTTTCCGTTTTGCCAAAATTGCCGTCTGGAATAATTCAAAGAAAAAAATCATTACAAACTTATTCGGTATCCATGTATTTCAATTTATAAATACTGTACAGGGGTATCATTAATATTAATGTCGTCAATGTATGAATATGATACTGCAATAAGTTAAGTTCATAGTTAATTAAAGTCCAATTTTCAGTCTCATCATACTTCACTTTCAAACCTCGCGTGAGGTAAATATTTTTATTTACATTTTCAGGGATCTCTACTTCCTTCACATCTGCAGGTCTACGTTTAATTTTTCCAACATTCTGATTATTTTGTCATGATTACCGATTTTCATTTCAACATTCATCATTTAACTTTCTGACTTTTTTTTAAAAAGCATATACAACAAACGTTTTATGTTGGAGGTACATTCATATATCAAATTAAACATTTTAGTTCCAGTTTTCTCCGTAGCCGCGGTGGCTCAGTGGGTTAGACGCTTGCTCGCTAACCTGAAGGTTCAGGGTTCAATCCCGGCAAAGGTCGAGATGAACTTTCGGATTTTTCAGCCCGGTTTCCCCTTGTCAGTGATGTAGGTCGGAAAAAGCGTCTAGTCGTTCGGATGGGACAATAAACCGAGTGCTACAGGCTGTGCACGTTAAAGATCTCTCGACAGTTGGAAATCGCAAAAAGAATAGGCTAATGCCGCTGTCCTGGCAAAATTTCCCTCATTGCACTCTGCATGACGTTGCCCGTCTTCATTAGCCCATAAGGTGCAGAAGAGTAGGACGTAAAACTCCATTCATTTCATTTCCAGTTCTCTCGGATTCGAAACATGGCATCAAGCCTCTTTGATGCAGAATAAAAATAGACATTTTCAATTGTGAGAGGTGTCCATAAAACAACCTGAATGTCTTTTTCATTTAATAAGTCTACTTTATACTGTTTTTAAGATATACAATGTTTCATGAGATTACATTGTCTATAAAAAATTCTAAAAAACATTCTATATATTATAATAATAATGATAAATTCTATATTACATTATTGTCATTAGTCATATGATGAATTTGTAAACCGGTTAAGGAGATTTTCGAGTGCTTGACTACTCAACATTACCTTCAAGAAGATATCTTTTTGATAAGTGTTCCATTTACTCATAAAAGGGAGCTGAAATAATCATCCCAGAGTATATCAACAAAATGCTCGTAATGGTAGTTATTAATAATACACAATGCTTCAACAATTTTTTATCAATGTATGTTCAACAGTAAATTGAAAAGTAGCAATATAGAAAGCTACTGTGAAGAATCGTGGTATGAAGTTTCAGAGTTTATTTACAGTTTACTATGTGGCTGCCTCTGGCTGTCAAACCAAATAAACAATAGAAATAAGACGATAAAATGGGAAATCTTAATACCTCTATTTCTCTGAAATTTACCATTTGTCAATATTGTTATTGTTAAAGAGAGTTTAATTTCTAAATGATCTTAGTCCCCTTTTTGAAGTTTCACTGCCAATAGTTCGACAATTCTGTATCACCAATTCCTCGAAAGTCAAAATGAATATATAACAAAAGCACGTTTCAAAGCGCCTTACTCTTCTTGCCCGTGAGTATTTTTTCGGGTTAGTAGCCAATTTGTCATTCTTCATTCTCAACAAACACTTTTAAAATTTTAACACAGGGATACGCTGCAGATTACAGATATTTCTGCTTTTTTCAGGTCATTACTTCTTCACCAGAGTACTGTAAGAAGGTAGAATTCATTTGAAAGAGGAAGGCTCTTAGGCTAGAACAAAAAAATAAACTGTAAAAAATACTACTATAATATACTATACCTAACCATAGATATAACACGTACGAGTAAATGAACGTACACTGTGTCGCTAAGGGAATCGTAGGACTCTACAACACGTGCTGGCTGATTAGACTAATTAATGGTAATTAACTAAAAAATTTAAATCCTTTGACTGGAATTTTCTTCGTCGTTACTATAGCATGTGAAACTTAAAGACTCTAAAAAGACTCCAACTAGCTACCCAAGCTTTGAAAAGGCTAGTTATTTGGTTAATTAGTTTGACAAGGAACCTTTAATTTTGTACAGCTAATACTAAACAGAGCCGGCATCACATGGTCACGTCCCGTGGAATCGTTTTGATTATTTCAACTAATGACAATAATGCATTCCAGTGACATGTCCTACTATCCAGGATCCTGATGAGTAAAACTGCTCGACCTATGTCAGGATCAATCAGCTAACCACCAGATTATCGAGTGTATATGTTTGTCAAACAGCATTAAATCCAGAAAGGTGTCTCGAGAAAAAAAAACACAAAATCTTCATTATCACAATGTTCATTTTGAACGTAGCATACGAAACTATCGTTTTCGATGGGGATATATTTGCAAAAAATGGTTGCATATGAAAGTAGCCTCGATCCACAACATTTTTTTGATTTTGACCAACAAGGGCAATAAAGGTCTGGTGAATAAATCTTATAATCTAATCGACTAATTAAATAGAATATCATTATTTACTCTTCTTGAAATAAACTATCTATCAACACTTGTACACTGGTTAATCGTGTCGATATAAACATTGTTACATCATAGCACCAACATCATCTACCTCATTATTACTAGGTAGTATACGTCATCGTTACGTAATCATGACGTAATTCAAATAAACCAACACTCTTTTACGATGAATTGTGGGTAAGGAAAATAAATGCAGAGTTTGTAGAGAAAGGATGGCGTTTATCTTCCATGTTAATTAATCAATCGTACTTTTGTCTGTTTGTTGACCTTTCACCCCTCCCACTACAGGTGCTGTTCATTAATATATTGCTACTAATGAACAGGCGTGACAGAAGCCGAAATGATCATCAATAACATCACTATGCGTATAGAAACTATCAAACATATTCCAAGACCTTCATTTAAACACTATTGATCAAAATAGAACTAAAACATGTATTGCAATTGTATTTTTATATTTACACGAATCTTCTTTAAATTACATCATAGTAATGTCCCTAAATATAAATGCCCTGTAAATTAGAACCATTTATAGCCTAATTCTATCAAATCTTTTGTAACTCCTTAATAACATTGAAAATGTTGATCGGATTTATAATAGACGTGGGTTATTTGGGATCGATACAGCAAGTGGGTCATAATGTTCAGATTTCATTTCATATAGTTTGTCAATTTCTGAAAATTATCATCTTTCCTTCATTCCGCATTCGTTTATTTCATTCACCATTGACCAATGAAGGAATATGTAAATTGTATGAAATAGCAATATTAGGAACACGTGGTGAAAGAGTTGAACCATGTCAATGATAACAAGAACATTACAGCCTTATATAATTGATTAGGTGCCGTGGGTTTGACTCCTCTCAGTACATAATCTATTATAGCATTTATTTATTAACAGTCGCGTGTACAAATTAAATACTTTCAACAGAACAGAAAATTCTACTTAATGATTTCCATTCGCAAGCAACACCGCCATGAATAATTACCAGCGTCGAACCGTATAACATGTGAATTGCAAACTGAACATCATCTAGTGTAAACGTAAAAATGCTTTAGATTAGTGCAAACCAATCAAATAGTGGTTTGAAGGAAGTCACACCGGACCATATAATATTTCATCCATATTCCCAGGACACAGGGTTGAATTTCGGGTATTTGGGTCTGTGTGTTTATTCTTCACTTATCGTAAATTGTCAGGAATGGTGTAGTCAGTTCCAAGTTGTCAAGTGTATGTCAGTCAGTTCTAAATATTGTACATTCTTGACTGAACCTTTAATATTGAGCTAGAACCACCAAGGAATCGCAGTTATTTCAATGTTAATTAGTTCTATGTCAACACGACATATCCAGAATTTCAAAGATGATAAGCTCACTATACATAATCAAATTTGATATCATTGGAAGGCGATAAATTAAACGCTATATAGTCTGGTCGAGCCCCATAGACCATTGAATTAAATAGAAATTTACTTCCTTTTTTTTGTTTCACCCATTTTACGATTAACGTTACCTTATCGTTACTTATCCGCAATCATTAGAGTTAGAGGGTATGGCAAGAGAGTTTGATTCCCTTAATGCAATCGTGACTATCCTACATTGGAATAATTAACAGAAAAGTCACTAGAAATAGATATATAAGATATCCTGGTTAATGAACAATCCGCATGCACATGCACCTTCTATACAATGGCAACATACAATAATGTGCATTTATGATTGTGGCGAATACTTTTTATTGTGGTCATCACAGACATGCGAGATAAGCAACATAAAGAAAATAAATACACTTGACTATTATTTATAGGAAGTGACGTTTTAATAGATTCCATAAAAGATGAAAGTAGATGGCTAGTGAAATTAAATATTTCATCCTTTTATATCTGATCTACTTGTATTTCCGCATCAGAGTCTTATAAGGAGGAAGGAGGTTATTCATGTCAACCTTCTGACAAACATTCCAAGACGGACAAAAATGCAAGAATCATTCTTGTGATTCAGCTAATGTTCATATAAATTGTGTACTTGTTGTTTAGTTATGAAAATAAGTCTTATTGAATTCGAAAAGCTAACTAATTTGATGATATTTTAAAGCAACGCGAATCAACGTGAAATCTTTTATAATCTAACATAAAATTTGTAAAATTTAGAATTATAATTAAAGTTACTAGTGAATTTTGGTTGGAATTTGTTGGTTCTTGTCAGCAGCCAGCGGCTATTTAAACATAATAGATGAACCATGGAGGAGTACTTATTATACCTCCAAAATGAAGAGTGGTAAATCTCCGAATGGCGCCAAGACCACTTTACGGTCTGAGGAACTCGCAGTTTAAATTCTTAACTTAATTCCTTCCATAACAAAGAGATCTATAAATTAAAGATAGATTTCCTCTGATAAACTTGCATATACTTGATAATAATGGCTACCGTTCCCGACAGCTTAAATGATGCCTAAATGCTTTGGTTATTGAAGTCATATAAAGGGCAAGAAATAATAAAGAAATGATCGATGCTCTTTAAACATTTTCTGGTGATTTGGAAAATCAGAGGTTTTACGTTTAATATAGCAGTTTACAAGTTAACAGTCTTCACAACAAAAAGAAAACCCTGATCGTTCATGACTTCTCTTTTGTACACCTTATTTGTTTTTCCACGTGTGGAGAGTTTCTCAGACAATGGTAAAACTTCCGAGCATGCGCTATTGTTCTCAAATTTAGAACAAGCGGAAAGAATAGATTGTTTGTGCACCTGAGAGTGTTGTTGCGTCAGTCGAAGAAAGGTCTGAGATTTTGGTACCGATGTCAAATTTTTAAGGGATAAGATATCACGATGAAAGGCGAGACCTCGCGAGAACCCTAGGAATATATAAACCCAGCTTGATCGGATTATGAGGCTCGCTTTTATATAACCTAAATTTTCCGGATAATGCTGTTTTTTGTGTTGTATTACATTCCATCAGTTATTCAGAGTATATTGCACATTATGACACATAGTATATGCAATTTTTACCTAACAGTTTGATCTAGTATATTTTGGTCACTTTTATAACCTATTGTCAGTATATATTCTGAACTATTTACATTATAGTAGTAAAGATAATACACCAGTTGATTATGAAAAAATTGAAAATCGGACTATTTTTTAAATAAGTTGTAACCAAATGGAGATTTGAGATTGATTTTACTTCTGCCATTTATGGAAATATATTTGTGAACAGTTGGAGTAAGGATGTAGTTCATTTCGTGTTTATATAGCAGTAACACACTTTCCCTTTAAAAAAAAATCAGTTAATAATATTGAGTTTTGATATAGGCAACAATAAACGTACTTAATTTAGGTTTGAGATGTACAACAGTTTAAATATCAAGATTTGATGTACATGTATATAATAATTTGAATAATAAATATATTGTATTATGTCATAATGTATTTGGATATACAATAAAATAAATAATATTTTTTTAATATACAATTATAAACTTAATTTAAAAGTGAGATGTATATTGATTTAAAAATATTCTAGAGTTTAGATACACATTAAAATAAATAAAAAATCTTGATATGAGGTAAACATTAATTAATAATGAATGATTAAGTCCAGTATTGACGAATACAATTATTTTAACAATAAATCCAGAATTGAGATATATTTTAATCTTGATTATGATTTAAATATAAAATCCAGATTTGAGATATACAATGATTTAAATATTGAGATATATAATGATTTAAATATTGTGATATACAATGATTCAAATATTAAATCTAGATTTTATATATTGATATAATGTTATGAACAGATCCAGATTACAATTATTTAAATACTAAATACAGATTTGAGATATATAATTATTTAACTGTTGAGATAACCATGATTTAAATACCAAATTTAATATGCAGATTGAGATACAATGATTAAAATATCAAATCTAGATTTGATATAATAATACAATGGTTTGAAAATTTAATCCAGATTATAATGATTTAAATATTAAATCCAGATTTAAGATATAATTATGTAACTCATGAGATTAACCAGGATTTAAGTACCAAATTTAATATCCAGATTTGAGATATTCAAGGAATCAAATATACTAAATTAGATAGATTTGAAATATTCTTGAGACACATGTATATAGAACTTCAAAAGGTGAATCCTGATCAATGGTGCATCAATTTTAAAAAGAGTGGATACTTTAATTTAAAAAAAAAATTATTTAGTTAGTTTCCTAAAGGTCAAGGCTGAAAATAATCAGGATAAAATATAACGAACGTAATTTTAGATCCCTAAAATTTAGACATCTAATTTTGCACGGCGATTCAGCATCTAAATTTGTTATATGCAAAGGCAGAGTCAACCTTGAGTACATACAATCTTTAGTCTTTAAATTTTCTTTCTGTTTCTTTTTGCATTGTACTAATGGACACAGATTCAAATTCTGCGATGAGTTGATAATATGAAATGAAATTTAAATTAATTTATAACTGTAGAAAAACTGCTCTTCAATAGAAAGTTAAACGTCTACCCACACAGAGAAACTGATGGGAAAGCACCAGCGAAAATTCTGATGGATCAGATTCACAATTTAATGAAAACGAAATAAGTTTTACGTCCTTGGGTTAGTTGATGTCAACGCTACACTTTTTGCAATTTCAAACATCTCGATCTTTGACGGGATTGAACACCTGGAACCTCAAACTAGCTAGCAAGAATCCGACTCATTGAGCCACCGTTGCTCCTCTGATGGATCATAGCAACGAACCACTTTGAGAGACATATTTTTAGTGAGCAGGTAGCAAAGCAAGGACCTGGTTGCACATTCTATCGTAGTAAAGGATATACAAAATCAAACCTCTTGTATTGTCAACTTGTGGTTCAATACCTTACAATCAGGTATTTTGTTCATGACAAATAATTTTTACACTTATTTACAAGCTTTTAGCTTAGGTACAATTAACATGTATTTGGTATCGTCTGTTTACGATCAAATTTTAAAACAAAAGAACACCTGACGAACTATGAAATTGGGGAATTCTCGATTTCTCTGTTTCGCCATGTAAAATTTATTAGGCTTTGTTTTTAATATTAACATGTATACAGGTGTTCTGTTCTCATATTGACCGAAAAGTCAAAGTTATGGGTATAATTTATATCTTGTATTTACACAAACTGAATGACTTGGTTGAAATCCTGGGTTCAATTCTTCTGAAATGGTGTAAAAATAGGCCTGAAGGTGTCTACTACCAGATTACAATACTGAGCAACTAAACGAATCCAGAAGTTTGAAATGTATTAGTTATTATCATTGAATGTTTGTCATTTATATTCTTTAACTCATACCACGTGGATAAACAGCTAGCAATTTTCATAATAATGATGGAAATCGGACGCTTTACACTTTTACAATCTCAACCTTGTATTTCACTTACAGTCTGTCCGTTAAACAGAACCGTCTGAAATTGGAAATGGCCAATGTGAGTGTGTACTTTAATTCAAACTACTTTAGTTGCTTGGACATTGTTAATCATGAAGGTAACTTCTTACGTGAGTCTACGATGACGGACCCACTAATATTTTCACCAACAAAGCAAGCAAGGTACACGGCTAAATTGTTAAATTGCTTTATAAATGAATAAGTTCTACTACGGAGAAGAGGGTCGCATGTTCATCCTTCAAATCATTGATGGCACCTCGCAGCTGGGTTGACCATCTCGATTTTACTTCACCTCTAAGCTTTGTGAAGAGTTGGTGAAGAGTATTCACATCGCTGATACAAAAAGAAATACACGAACTCAGTACAGTAAAACATTTTATACTAAAGATAAAATTTTGCTCTAGATTTGGAATTTCACGTGTGTAATGAGAAATTTTATTGGTGGAAGGTTATATTATTGGTTTTGTTTGCAGTAACAGTCAAGCTGATGTTGATAAAATGTAGTGGTCAAATATACTTTCAATTTGACGAGTTCAAAATTTCCATGGTCATGATAAATGGATTCAGTGATTGTGTGATTGTATATGAATTAAATGTTTAGAAAGCCTCTTTCTCCCTCCCTTTTGGGTTTTCTTTTTTGCATTCCCATTTTTTACTTATTGTAATCCGTGCTCTATTTAGGAATTCATCTTTCTCTCTATTTTAGGTTTTTAACATGCTCTAAAATTGGAATTTGATTTCTAAATTTTCACTTTCTTTCTGATTTTATGAGATGTGAGTGAGATCTAATTGGAGGAAGGGGGTTTGTGTGCAGTGACAGTAACGCGGATGTTGATAAAATATAGTTGTTTATTTTCATTTAGACTAGCTCAAAATTTACATGCTATATTGAATTTTTGTACAGAAACCAAGTTTGTGTCAGGCTTTTATGTGACATATTGGACATAAGTTTTCAATGAGTTTTCTAGAAAAAGTTATAGAAGGTTGAATTGCGTGATTTAACATGGAAATAGATGGCAATTGAATTACCGGTCTCAGTCGACACTGTAAAATGTAAGGGAGATAACCATCGCTCCGCACAAAATATACAGGCCACTAAAACATTTTATGCTAAAGATTAATTTTTGTGCTAGATTTGGAATTTGATGTCTGAAATCGCACTTTCTATCAGATTTTGTGAGATAATGAGAGACTTGACAGGCGTAAGGATATTTCTTAAAATAGTCGTTTTTTATGCAGTGATAGTCAATCGAATGTTGATAAATGTATTAAAGCCTGGCCAATACCTAGACAAAATTTCAATTGTCACTGCACACAAAACTACTAGTTTCGGAGTTATCCTTTCGCGTTTAAATCTCCATTCATCTAATAAAATCTAAAAGTAAATGCAATTCTGACATCAAATTCCAAATCTAGATGAAAAAGAAACGGTACTGAGCAGTGTGCATGCGAATATTTACATTGGTGAGAGGTTGCATTTTGAATCCAGAGTGAAAAAAAAATAACATTCGGTATGTAAATATGAATTAAATAAATACAAAGTCGCATTGATGATCAAAATAGCTATTGTTATACATCATTGGAAAGAGAAAATCATGTCCATTTCATGAAAAAAGGCTATTTCTGTCATTTTTGACAGAGCTGTTTAAAAATCACAATTTTCAAATGTTCGAAAAAACGGAATTAAGCATCGGATTGAATAACCTTTAAAATTAGTATTTTGTTAATATTTACAATATTCTTGCAATATTATTAAAAATGTATTATGAGGGAGATCAAATTATGGCATTAACTTTGACTTGCTATACTTTTGGATAATTAAAAGGTCAAAAGTCAAATCACCGAGACGTATTTTATCTCCAATCCGCATATTTTGACTGAACATATTGTTAGTAATATTATTACGAAAATATGATTTACCTTTGAACATGCTTCTTTATCCTATGTAGGAGAGTTAACCCACTGCTCTCCAATCTTCATCGATCAAGACGCAGTGGATTGATCATATTCAGTGTATTCCTTACAACAGACTTTATTCAATATTAAAGTTTTTTGTAAAAGTTATGAGAGGTTAAAATAAAAAGATGTTTTAAAATAAATATGAAAAACATTTATTGAATCTAACATTTATAAGCAGTATTTTGTTAACAATATTCTTAAATTATTAGAATAATTTTCAGTTGGCTTGATTAAATAGATTAACCATTTATTTAATCATTTTGTATTTCGAAAAGATCAAATTACCTCCCTTATCAACGTTGATTCAAACGCTTGATATTAGAAAAAAAAACGTGTATTATGACTAGTTTCGGAGAGCTATAAAACCGGAAGTAACCACAGGAGAACAAAAATGAACATACCATTGGATAGATTTGATCAAGAGGTATATCTTGTATTCAGGCTTCGATGTCTTCAAAGGTCAAGGTCACTAGGTATGAGCCTTGAAACTGTTAACAATTACTGAAAATATTCAACCGGAAATTGCAAAAAAGCAAAATCGAAATTCAAAAATTCCTTCCCATACTTTTTTGCGCAATCGACTGTAGTTACCAGAAATACAAATATCACACAGCTCAGATTTAACCCTAAGGCCCCATTTTGATTTTTAAAAAAGTGGGTCATATCAATTTTGCGGCCAAACTATCAATAATTCCTGCCCTAAAAGTGTCCTTCATTCTTTAAGTCATATCAATAGAAACCTATCAATATAAGTTTTGGTGACATTCAGTCAATACTGAATGAGTGGGCTAACCGGAAGTTTGTACCTTTATTTTGTGGAATCCGGAATTTAAAAATTTTGGGAAAAAAATTTTTTTCTTTTGTGGTCTGTTTTAGCACAATAAATTTCAAATCAATCGGACAAATACACGAGAATATAGAAAATTTGGTCAAAATTGGCAAAATTCGGGTCAAAAATGTGTGCTATGAATTTTCAAAAATCGATTTTTTTTAATGCTATCCTATTAGATATTCGAGCAAGATTCTAAAATTGAAAATCCGAGCAAAATTGAAGCAAAAACGCGCCTTCAATGACCAATTTTCCGTTTTTTGAACAGTTTTTAATTTTGCACTTCCGGTTTAACAAAAACGTTCCAATTTATATTCATTCAGTAATAGACCAAAAATAAATGCCTGGGGCATTGAAAAGGGGAACAAAACTCCCGTTACAAAATCATAATTGCAGTGTGTTCTATCGAACACACTGCTTTGTTTTCGAAATTTTTAAAAATTATGATTTTGTAACGAGTAGTCTTCAGCAACTATAATAACATTTTCAATGCCCTAAATATTCATTTTTGGTCTATTACTGAATGAATATAAATTGGAACGTTTTTGCTAAACCGGAAGTGCAAAATTAAAAACTGTTAAAAAATCAGAAAATTGGTCATTGAAGGCGCGTTTTTGCTTCAATTTTGCTCGGATTTTTAATTTTAGAATCTTTCTCGAATATCTAATATGATAGCATTAAAAGAAATTCGAATTTTGAAAATTCATAGCACACATTTTTGACCCGAATTTTGCCAATTTTGACCAAATTTTCTATTTTCTCGTGTATTTGTCCGATCGATTTGAAATTTATTGTGCTAAAACAGACCACAAAAGAAAGCAATTTCGCTCAAACAAAATTTTTGCATCACTTCCGGTTTCCACAAAATAAAGGTACAAACTTCCGGTTAGCCCACTCATTAAGTATTGTCTGAATGTCACCAAAACTTATATTGATAGGTTTCTATCGATATGACTTAAGGAATGAAGGACACTTTTAGGGTAGGAATTGTTGATAGTTTGGCCGCAAAATTGATATGACCCACTTTTGTAAAAATCAAAATTGGGCCTTAGGGTTAAATCTGAGTTGTGTGATATATGTATTTCTGGTAACTACAGTCGATTGCGCAAAAAAGTATGGGAAGGAATTTTTGAATTTCGATTTTGCTTTTTTGCAATTTCCGGTTGAATTTTTTCGGTAATTGTTAAAAGTTTCAAGGCTCATACCTTGTGGCCTTGACCTTTGAAGACATCGAGGCCTGAATACAAGATATACCTCTTGATCGAATCTATCCAATGGTATGTTCATTTTTGTTTTCCTAAGTTTACTTCCGGTTTTATAGCTCTCCGAAACAAGTCATAATACACGTTTTGTTATTAATATCAACCGTTTGATAAGGGAGGTAATTTGATCTTTGCGACATACATAATAATTAAAAAAATAGTTTATCTACTTAATCAAGCCAACTGAACATTCTAATAATTTAAGAAATATTGTTAACAAAATACTTCTTATAAAGGTTAGATTCAATAAATGTATTTCATATTTATTTTAAAAGATCTTTTTATTTTTACCACTCATAACTTTTACAAAAAACTTTGATATTAAATTAAGTCTATTGTAAAGAATGTACTTTATATGACCAATCCACTGCGTCTCTATCTATATAGATGGGAGAGCAGTGGGTTTACTCTCCTCTAGCATTAGGAAAAAGTAGGCTGTTCAAATGTAAATCAAATGTTTGAGGCTCAATGAAGAACAATGTCCGAAATAGTAATACTGATAACATGTTCAGTCAAAATATGCGGATTGGAGATTAAATACCTCTCGGTGATTTGACTTTGGACCTTTTTATCCAAAGGTATAGAAAGTCAAAGTTAATGCCATAATTTGATCTCCCACATACTACATTTTAATAATATTACAAGAATATTGTAAATATTAACAAAATAATAATTTTAAAGGTTATTCAATCCAATGCTTATCGACCATTTGAAAATTGTGATTTTTAAACAGCTCTGTCAAAAATGACAGAAATAGCCTTTATTCATGAAATGAACTTGATTTGCTCCTTCCAATGATGTATAACAATAGCTATTTTTATCATCAATGCGACTTTGTATTTATTTAATTCATATTTACATACCGAATGTTCTTTTGTTTTTCACTCTGGATTCAAAATGCAACCTCTCACCAATGTTAATATTCGCATGCACACTGCTCAGTACCGTTCCTACGGTTCTAGTTTTTAATAATTTCGAAAACAAAGCAGTGTGTTCTCCATCATAAGAAGTTAATACTAAACATCAAGACGACAGTATTCAACATCAGATGACATTGCTATCATAACGATACGCCAGTATTCAACATCATAATACAATACTAAACATCAAAACGACAGTTTTCAACATCTTTATTCCAGTGTTTAATCTGCGAAAATATGGGAAATTGAATGATTTGCTAGAGAAAAAATAAAACTGCAATAAATTGAACTGAAGGTTATTTGATTTAGAAAAGATATATCTTGTATAAAAAAAATAAGTTAGAATTTTAATCAATCAATGGAGGAGACAGATCATTGCGGAGTTTGGTAACTTGATGAGACAGCTCAGTATACGAGACATTCACAGTGTTACAAATGATGGCTAATAATCTATCTTTCTTGAGAATTTCTTGTTTTCTTTAGTGATGTAATATGTCAAATGAAAGACATCTCATCAGTTATTGTGAAGTTTTGTCGTATATTGTACACTTACACTTAAACTATGTCTATTTGAATAAAAATACATGCCACATATTCACTCGGATCACAATAAATTTTAGTGATCACAAGTGGTTCCTCAAAGTATAAAATCTGTACCTAATCAATATAATATTTTCTAAATACCCGTTCTATTTTCTACGGAAGCGTATTAGGACCATTCATTTTTCTTTTTTTTTTAAATTTTCAAGTTAGTAACTAAGCCTATTAGGGCCATTCATTTTTTTTTTTTAATTTTCAAGTTAGTAACTTGAATTTTCAAGTTAGTATCTTGAATTTTCAAGTTGGAATTGGTGGGTATAGTATGATACTAACTTGAAAATTCAAGTTACTAACTTGAAAATTAAAAAAAAAAAAAATTGAATGGCCCTAATACGCTTCCGTAATTTTCTATACTATTAAAACAATTTTTTTTTATTTCAAATTACTTTCCTCTTACATGTTCTTACCAAGACATGTTTTAGCCCATATTGAAATTATATTTATTGTTTTAGTAATAACAAGTTTAGAACGTTGAACATTCAGTTCAAACAAAAGACAACAAAATTAGGTTGAATTACAATATAAAGGTTTTGTGGTCTGGAATTTATTTTGTTCCATGTAGTTTCCCTTTCATCAAATCACATTCATTGTCAGCGGAACACCTCGAGTTGTAAAATGAAAATTTAACAAGTGAATTGGGAGACTCTATCGTCTGATGATTAATAACGTTTCATCGTATCCGTCGGTGGCGTCGGTATAAAACGCTCATATCATAAACCCCTTTTACATTACAAAAATATTCCGTTCTCGGAACGGTACCGGGTACCGATGAATAGTGAGTGTGTAATGTAAACGGTCGATAGTACCGAGAACCGTTCCAATTCTGGCCCACCTTGGGGAGGTGGTCTCGGAACGGTTCCGTGAACGGACTCGATAAATTTGTGTAATGTAGGCCTAAACGGTTTACGGTCTGAGTCTATTTCACTGCGCATACGTCAAAGACGACCTTGACCGTTTCCCGCGGAATATCGTCATCATTCCTAAAATTCTAAAATGGCTGGCCGACAGATGTAAAGAACGAGTTAACAAACGCCATGATAATATATTTTCTACTTGTTTGGTAACGCCGCATTTGGTGCTTGGCACTTCTTTCAAATAAAAGTCCATGGGTAATTTGGGCTCGATAGGGTAATCTCATACTCAAACTTTTAAATTTCTTTCCTGTGGCGTACGAAGAAGGAGTAGCTTTAAGCCATATCAAGCGCCATTGCAACATCCGAGTAACATGAAGGGTTATTTCTTACTTCTTACAGAAAAGTTCCACTAACAAGCGTACAGAGAACCTTCACCGTTTACACTACACAAACCAAACCGTTCTGGGTACGCATAATTTTGTGTAATGTTAATGGGCACATTTTATTGCGGCCTGGTCCTGACCGAGAACGTAACGGTCACTGTTGTAATTTCTACTTTCATAATGCAAATGAATATATCGATTTATACACGATTGCTTCCTTACCTGCTAAATGTTTAAATGGCGAGTCATTTTTTCTTGCTGCAGAATATAATATTGATTATAACCAGTACAATATGCCATATACAAAACATTAAATAAGATATAACATCACACATTCATTTTATAAATTTGTTATCAATACTTTTCTAACACCGACAATGATTAGGATACTAATAGCAACCGTATATCATGCATTTGTGCATTGGAAACCATGATTCTAACTATTTAATGATCTACCGCTTGGATAACTTGTTGTGAAAAATAATAATAATAAAATAATGACTATAATTTATTTTTAATTTCAGTTTAAATTACACTACACTTGCAGTGTAAAAACTGTTTAGCTTTCATTATTGTAGTCCGATAAACCCTTCTCAGAAAAGAGATATTGGTGGTTGATTTCTACAAAATATCTCAGTAAGAATTTGTCTTAAGTAATTATTTTACATTAAGAAACACCGTACTTATAGAGAGAGATAATTTGCTATTGTCGTAACGACATTCATTAACGATACTGTAACTGAACTGAGTATGGTATGATTGTTTTGCTACCTATTGCAAAATTACCTGGTTAACCACAAATTACACGCAGGTGCAAACCTCAAGAAACTGAAAGAAAATTGAATTTAAAAAATTTACGTTCATGTATATTCCTCCAATCGTCATTTTTTCTTTAAAAAAAAAAGATTTACACTGTAGTTTGGTTTTAAGGGCTTGGACGTTAAGGAGTGAAACGCTCGGAATTTCTGAGGTCTCTCTTGATACTGAACTTGCCAATGCGCAAAACAATTCCTCGGAGCACGAGCTTAAAATAAAGACTATCTAATAATGTTCTATATAACATGTAAATGTCTCATCCTGTCATTTTTCATCCACCTATATGTCTACTTTCGTCTTTCGCATAGTTTTTACTCGATTACTGGGAAAGATATTTTTGTTCAGATTTAAATTATAAAGTTTATTAAGACAGGCACCTGTCATAGTAAAAACAATTACCTCTTTTAATAGGACTATAATGCGGAATTGATTATCAATTCGGTCTATTCTTTGAATTATAAAGCTACGCGAAAAGGTATATGGAAGTTTATATGAGTGTATAAAGGTATATGAGCGTATCAGAGTATCAGTGAAGTAAGAAGTCTCAGAAAATATAAATGGTTCTCAACTAGAGCTGTGAACAGCACCGAGGACAGAGGATATTTTTCCCCAAAGCTGACCTTTTTGGACTTCTAGCTTTCTAAAGCCTAGAGCTCACTCCGTCTTAATATAAAAACTAATTCAATTTAGTTTCATATAATCATTAAAAATGTCAGATTTTGATCGGCTATAAACCTCAAATTTGATATATTTTTCCCAAAATGTTTGTTAACAATAATTTTATCCAAAATTTCATTCATTAATTTATCAACTGAATAAGCTCTCTTATTAAAATAAAGAAAATTTGAACTAAATCAGCCAATAAATAAGTTCTATAGACTTGATGCAAAAATTTTGCACAATATGTAACAGCTCACTACCGGTCTACCCAAAATCAATACGAAAACAAAGCATGAAAATCGATGAATCGATTGCCACGCAATTAATATCCTAAATACATGAAGCGAATTCACGACGAAGGTCTGTTAACGATGTAGACACGATTTTCTTCTTGTATTGTTTACCGAACCTTTAATCTTAAACCGTGAACCGTATACTCGCGACTATAGAATTGCTCAAGGATAATTGCGACCATTTTACACAACAAGCTATAAATTGCTCATTACTATATATTTCTACACACAGGCTAGCATGTCAATGATTGGTGAGAAATTATAACTGTAGGCCGGAAGATATGATACATTAATACACCATAGTGAATCAAAACTTAGTGAAATACATGACAGATAATATTCATTCCATTAAATACTGGACTTTGATTTTTACTAGAATAATAATGATTAATTACAATGTTAATTAAAATATACTTAACTATCTAGTAGTCGCACCGTGATTATTAAATGATCAATGATAATAATCAGTCTATATTTCCTGTTTTAATAAGGGCCATTAGCACGTGCTACGATATCCGTACCAATAAATTAAGCTCATGTTGTACATGATATGTGCAAAAAGTAAATTACGGAGAGTAAATGAAAAAAAATTGAACATTAAAGTAATTGAGAACAAAGAAGATATGGATGTACTACCTCTGAATTTATTGCATATTACGTTTCGGAACACATACAGGTAACTTTATCAACGTAGTAATCCTACTTCTATGTCTTATGCAGAATTAAAGTAATTGTATAAACTTCATTAAGTTGTTATACATGTACATGTAGGCCTATGTTTATGGTATGTGATCAAGCAATAAGCCATATTCTTATACCGCGACATGGTGTTAGGGAGTGATGGGAACATAGTCTGCTGGAACTGGCATAGTGGAAATAAGTTAGAATTAAATATAGAAAGAAAGAAACAACTATGTTTTACAAAGATAACAACTTAAGTTAAGTCCGTCGTGACAGGGATCCTTTCTACCAGTTGGTCCTTCGACAAACCTCTTTGTATTGATCTTTCCCGGATTATCCGTACCCATTTACAGCTGGCTGGCCTAGAATTACGAGTGATGGTGACTTATTCAAGGTCATCGGACTTTAAAACACCGATCGAGATTAGAACTCACATCCGAAACTTTCAACGTATCCAAACAAATAACTTCAAGACGTAAAGAACCAAACTCTAACCTTTTTTTAGGCCAAAAAAATATATTTTCAGAGATGAAAATTAATGCGAATATCACTTTACTCTGGAAAGAGTAAGAAAACAGTGTTAATAATATTTTTTTTTTATTTCAAGTCTTCTGAGTATGGACAAAAAATGTAGAGATTAATTGAAAATGAATTAGTTTTGGAATGTACAAGTTTGATTTATATCATACAAGTGCTATGACTTGCTTCTAGTCTGATTTTGCAGTTAGTGGCTCAGCTGGCCAAAGCTGATAAAATCAGGTAAAATTCAAAAAGAAATTTGATACTCTCGAATTCCATTATAAACAGCGGAACAGAACTGCAAGTTTTTTGTATTTTTAGACAGTGACTGCAGGCATGTTTGCGATTCAAACAATTAAATTTGCCTCACAGTAAGAGTTAGGTCTAGATAAATTTATTTTATTTATGGAATTCAAATTAAAACGTGCGTCTGGTTGTGAACACCAAATTAAAAAAATGTAAACATTTGTAAACATTTTGTTTATCAAATTTTCATAGAATTTTTTATCATAACTTTGGATGACAAACATTTGCTTTGCTAAGGAATTTAATTGATGACATCCAATGTGTACGGTCTCGTCAGTTTCCGTAAAGCTGAAAAACCTCTGTAATGTACAATTGTAAATTGAAACAACCCGAATCATATTATCAGGACACTTATGACATAGTTCTGGCTACAATGATGTTTCAGTTGTTGTTGGCCTCTTGGTACAACAGTCTTTCACTTAATGAGCTAGGCGTCGGATTTTCATTCTAATGTGTTAGGCAGAAGCTGAAATTATACTGTGCATTTACGACTATATCCATTCGTTTATATAAGATAAGATGAAGGCAGTGAACTTTATATTCTATAGTAAATTTTGTTTTTAAATGTTGTTCTTGTAAACAAAGTAGTAAATATTATTTCAAGTAGGAATAATTTTGTTATAAAATAACTTGGAGTAATGATTAGCGTGAGAAAATAACAGAGTAAAATAATTAAAGAATGGTATTTATGACTTATAACAATATTTGAAGGACCTTTATTCAGGGAATATAGGACTCTCAGCGTAATTATACACTATTGAAGTTTTCTATAGATCTTTCATTAAATTTCTTTGACATTTTACAGATAATGTATTACTTTGATATTTTTTATCGAATTAAAAACTCCATATTTTATTGTCAATCTTATCATCGCGTTAATTGTCATCAACTCTTCATATTGGGCCATATGGTATTAACTTTTGTAATTTGCAAATTCTAAGATTTCATACACAAGATGCCTGGAATCGAAGAAAATGTAAAGCTAAAACGTACATTGTATGAAAAAATACTGATAAATAAACACCCTTGTTCACAATGACATCAACTTATGTAGGATTTTGTTTACAAAATGAATCTTGACCAAACTTCTCAGCAATGACCTTTCAAATAAATATTTTAATAATAGACTTGCATATATTCCTTAAACACAAAGTTTCATTACACTTACAGGTAACGTTCTCAAGTGATATTCAACCATAAAAATACACTCCTTGATATGCCTGGGAAACAAACTTCACGAATCAACAAATACTATACAAAATAAACTTGAAATTTTAAGAACTAAAAATTAGATAATAAATAGATAAATAAATAAATAATAATAAATAATAAATAATAATAATAATAAATATGTTATTGTTATATATTATAATTGATAATTTAGATATTTGACAGTATCCAAACAATTACTTAAAAAAGGACCAGTATCTCTATTCAGGGTTGATTCGTTTCTTCTCGTTTCAACGGCTTGTGTAATGGATATGCGTTTCCATTTGGAGAAGTTAGTAGCTAATAATGTTGGTTGTGTCTATTGTATTAGAATTGATATTGGTCTTGAGGTTTCTCCTATTAAACTTTCGTTACAGCTACATTTGATTTGGTATCCAGTTCCTCTGAGATCTGGGATAGGTTTTTTAGATGGCCATCTGCTTTTAATAAATTCTCTAGGGTTATGCCGCTGCGAAATGTAAAATCTAGTCTTGTTTTTCTCTGGTTAAGTGTTGATCTGGTAGTGGGCTGATAAACGTGATATTTATAAAAAACAGGGCGTGATTAATGTGATTTTCAGGTATGTGTGAGGGTCTGTTTTACATGTACTTTCTACTAGTTTCTGTGGGTAGTCATTGTATCTTCATCTTTACAAACAAGTTTGGCTCTTCTAGTTAGTGTCGATATTATTCCTGTTTTTATTTGAGTGTGATGATTTGATTGATTATGAACATATTGGTATGTAAGTTGGTTGGTTAGTTACAATCTTTTGCACATCGACGTTGTCGGCTTATCGAACATGTGGAAATAGAGGACGCTTACCGTGCTTTTACCTGATCTGTGTTCCATCTTCTCGCTAAGAGTTCTATCATCTTCAATGACTTCAGATTGGATTAACTCGCCCGAGTCGACCTGACTATTCAATCAGCTTATTGAGTTACCAGAAGAAGAAATAGGACATTATTGTATAAAATGATAAAACCTAGTCAGATTACCAACAATATCTTTTTCTTACAATCAAATTACCCTTCTATCAATGACCTTTATCAATTTACCATGTTAAATCAGAATAAGTCGATATAATACATGGTTCACAATTCAACAGAGTTTCCGACATGCTTTAGCAATTAAAGTGACCACAAAGCAATCTGATTTATTTAATGTATATTTGTACATCTATATTCCTTGTTGTGATTTTAAGACCATACCACCCTAATATTATTACTAGGGAAATTAAGTAGAAAACTCCAGAATGTCTCGACTTTATTTTGGTAAGCTTTCAATTAGGCATCTCATTTCACGGTTTGTCAAAACGACAAATCTAAAACATTTAAAAGTCTACAAACTGAGCTATTGGATTGAGACAAAAAGATTCTAGGTAATAAACGATAACAGGAAAAAGCAAAATCTCACCAAAGCGCAGCCGCATAAACAAACAAACTTTGCCAATAATTAATATTTGTTGAAAATTGTGTCAGTGTTGGAATATTTATTCTAAATGATGTGAATTGATTTTTTTTTTTGGCCTTCTGTGAGTTTATATATTGTACTCTGCCTGACGATGTTGAGAAAACCCCGAGAGTTACTTACCTTTTGATTTCCAAGATTTCCAAAAATAGCAATTTACAAATTTGGCATATTAAGCGTTTTATAATTATTTACTTGATTTTGTCGGTTTATTGGATAGGAACTTTGTTGTACAGTTATAGCACCAGATAAGTCGACTGATGGATATATACAGTATTGTTATTGGCCAAGTTTGATCGAAGAATCTCGGAAACGCTATACGCACCTCAAATTAGTACGGCTTGCATTGTTAATGCCACTTGCTCGAATGCTAAATGTTAATGACTTATGTCAGTAGTAATGTTCTCTGTTTTCTGACATAAGACCTCAGGTTACCAGACGCAGTAACTAACGTCAAAACCACATTCTTCCCCAAGTCGTATTGACCTGAACTCTCAATCAGAATGGCATAGCTGTTATAACGGTGATCTTGGCGTTTTTATTATTTGAATTATCTCTATGACAGACAGTAAGAAACTTAAACAGTGACATTCGAGACTAAAATTTCCATAAAGTGTCCAGACCTTTTTGTTTTTAACTTATGATTTTTGTCACATTTGAATTTTGTTATCATTCCTTTACGAAATTGTCTATTGACGTCAGCGAAATGGATAATGAATGAAATCAAAATATTAGGTAGATTACATACTTTCAGATGAATATAAGGATAACGAATTCGTAAAATTGAGACATTTTGTTGCCTGAATCCTTAGTATTTCTTACACTATAAGCCAATTATATCAACAACACAAATCAATGTCGTAAAATATATTTACTTTAATATGGTTATGGCTGCTGATAAATCATCAAAAATACTACGATTCCTGGTTTTGAAATTATTAAATTTGGATTGTTTTCTGTTTTGTAAATTTGATAAAAGATTATTGATTTTCTGGTCTCTTTCATATCTACGATGGCTCATATACGAAATAATTCACTTTCTTACTTTGAATTAAAAAAACTTAGGTCATAAGTCAATTTACGGTACACACGGTATTTCGGTCACAGTAATATGGGCACACGTATTACTGTGACAAAAATACATCGTGCCCCTATAACTGTGACCAAATTACCTTGTGTCCGTATTACTGTGACCATATTACCTTGTGCCCGTATTACTGTGACCATATTACCTTGTGCACGTATTACTGTCACCAAAATACCGTGTGCCCGTATTACTGTGACCATATTTCCGGTGACCAAATTTCTTGTGACCAAGTTACCGTTCCCCTGTGAGCCACCGTACATATCAAATAACCAAAGCGCCATCATTCAGCTCCATGACCCAAATTATTGAAACAAAGTCTATCATTGACCCTGATGTTTAGATTTAGACATGTACACGTATAGAATGTGTTAGTTAAAAGGAAACATCTCTCATGTTCAAAAGTTGTCACAAGGGGAGACAAAAAAAATCAAATCTTTATTATTGTAAAAATTTCCTATGTCGTTAATATGAGGATTCTAAAATTTGAATTGCTAATTACTTCTAACTGTTGACTGTATAGAAAAGCCGTTGAATAATAACTCGTCTAGACTTCCCCTTGTTATTCCAGTAGTTTGTGGCCTGTTCTTTATACAAATTGATGGTTGGATAGAGACGCCTCAATGGTCAAATTGATCACTTGTCCTGCACTACCTATATTTTTATACTGTAAAAGAACCGATGATTTGTGAGAATTGGGTGGCTGAAGTATGGAAGGGAATAGCTGCCATAATTAGAAGCAATGAAGAAGTGTTTAATTCCATTGTAATACGTCAAATGACATGTGTGATAAAACAAGATACATTAATATAAAAAAACATATGACAACTTTTGTTAAAGTAAATTGTTTTAAAACAAAAGTTTTATGTTTAACGGTAAGATCACTCTTGTTTTTGTAGAATATAATATTACTAAATACATTTTACATTAGATGTATGTCACAAACCCCCCTCCATAGCACATTGGTTATTTGTCGCGTGCAGTTTCTCCAATTACATTTCACTTTTGTCATATCTATTTTGTCGTATCTTTTACGTTCATCACATGACCATCACGTGACCAAAAAATAGAAATCATTTAAGAACTGCTCCCAGTGGAATTTATAGTCTTGTTCTTCATGACAGACGGTGAATGAATTTTCGACACCAATTGCCATGATAATAATAATGATTTTTTTATTCTGGTCAACAATTTATTATGCATAACATTTTCGATTTCTCATTTAAGTTCGATTGTTGAAGCCTTTGCTTAAACTGTCTCGCTGCTAAAGCCCCTTTCCAGAATATTTTTTGCTTTTCTTTATTTTTTTGGCATTTATCTATTTGGACACATCATTCGGAAATAAAATATAGTTCACCGCTTCAAGAGATAATCAAGACCCTTAATTTAGATACTTGTACTTAGCAGACAACATAAGCAAGGTTGTGGAGCTACTGAAACAAGCTGCATCCCACCTCGCTTCAAATTCCGAGGTTTTGTCTGAGCCAGAAAACCAGTCACAAACCACCGATAAGGAGTCAACTAATAATACTAATAATACTATCCGTCAAGAAATGTGTCGCCTGTTTTCTCTGTATAAGGCTAGTACTAGTACCGAGGCCTAATAGTAGTAGTGGAATGGAGAGGAGCCGATTTTTTGGTGGCAGCAGTACCAGTAGTAGTAGCTTTTTGTGGGGGGGGGGGGGTGTTTTCTGGCACAGGCAAATCATCGGAATTTGAAGTGAGGTGGGATGCAGCTTGTCTTAGAAGCTCCGCGACCTAAAAATCAGATGTGTCTAAATAGATCAGTGGAATTCAACCTTTTCAAGCAATGTCCCCATTGTTTGGTTAATGAAAAGTTCGCGTCTCCTATTTCATTTCAAATATTGACTTTAAAGGCCTTGCATTAAATCTCAAACCATAACATGTTCACAGACACAACAGTTTTTTTTTTTTGCGATTATATGTTGTTCGCGTGACCTAAAAGTTTTCCGACATCCCCAAGGTTGAAAACCACTGAAATAGATAAATGCCAAAAAATAAAGAAAAGAAAAACAATTCTTAACCTGGAAAGGGGCTTTAGCAAAGAGACAGTTTCAGCAAAGGCTTAAATAAGCGAACTTAAATGGGAAATCGAAAATGTTATGCGTAATAAATTGTTGACCCAAATAAAGAATCATTATTATTATCATGGAATTGGTGGCGAAAATTCATTTACCGTCTGTCATGAAGAACAAGACTATAAATTCCACTGGGAGCAGTTCTTAAATGATTTCTATTTTTTGGCCACGTGATGGTCATGTGATGAACGTAAAAGATACGACAAAATAGATATGACAAAAGTGAAATGTTAAAAGAGAAACTGCACGCGACATATAACCAGTGTGTTATGAAGGGGGGTTTGTGACATACATATAATGTAAAAAGTTTTTAGTAATATTATATTCTACAAAAACAAGACTGATCTTGCCGTTAAACATACAACTTTTGTTTTAAAACAGTTTACTTTAACAAAAGCAGTCATATGTCTTTTGATATTAAGGTATTTTGTTTTATTACACATGTCATTTGACTAATTACAATGGAATTAGACACTTCTTCATTGCATCTAATTATGGCAGCTATTCCCTTCCATACTGAAGAGAGGAAAGCATTTTATAGATATAACTATATTATTTACTTGATATCAAGTATAAGAGAAGCAATAAGACTCCTACCAAGTCAATTGTTTTCAATTTTCTGCTATTCCAACTTTCTTCTTAAATATCGAGAGTGAATAGTATTTTACATCAACCAAGCAATCAAGTTGTAGATTTGTTTGAAGGACTGTTATAAGATATAATGGTTAGTGTAGAATTAATTAATAGAGATATTAAGATTAATTAAATGTAAGAAAAGGATCTTCCATTATATTGACTGTTATATTTTATACTTAAAGTAGACCTGAAAAGTCACACTAGAACAGTTACAAGACCATCTCGACCATCGTCACCCATCGTTCCAATAAGCCACTAGCAATACACAAATATAACATTATTCTCGCTCTGAAAGTGTCTCGGATAATGGTCATTATGTCGTATTTGGTAAATAACGAGAAGAAAACCAACATGAACACTAATGCAAATTAAAAGTATTGTTAAAGGATGATAAATGATATTGTGCACTGCAGAGGGAGTGACATTGATTTAATTTTATATTCAATCTTTCAAAACCTTAAACTATAAATGTGATCTTAATCCCAATAAAATTATTACTTGAGAACATTACCTGTATGTGTAATGAAACGTCGTGTTCAAAAGAATAAATGGAAGTCTATATCCGTAATAATTGTTTTCTGCTAAATGTAATGTTATTTTTGGGTTATATGACAAACGTCTACATACAAATTTAAATATATGTTCCATCTGCTGGTTGGATAAAGATAACATAAGACTTTTAAAATACAAAACGTTTTTGTTGGATGTACCCTCATATTGAAGAACATAATTTAAGTTTGAAATATTCCTTAAGTATTTAGAATGTAATAAAGTTATTTATATAAAATATATGAAGGACGTGTAGTTATTAAGTTCTGAGAAAAACTCATTATCTTCAAGTGCTGGAGTGTATCCTGTATTTTCAAATAAATGTTTATATTTTCTACCATCTCATGTTTAACAAGAAATCGAGGATTAAACATTAAAAAAAAAGAGATACACTATGTACTATTAAAATAAATTTTATTAACCAAATCTCCCAGTTTCTTGTCGGCATTTTAAAAGGGCGAGCTGTGCCACAGTATTTAAAAAAAGCGATGGCGACGTAATACATCCACATTTATATTTCATCCGGGAGGTTGACAAGAGTTATCGGTAAATATATTTTCTGATTTTCAATAGAAAATAGGGATCATTCTTGGGTAATTAACACTCACGCCATGTTTTATCAAACAAAAAACAGCTTTCTGATATGAATGAAAATTTTGTAGACGAATCTACCACGGTAACAACTTTATTATACGAAGTGGCTGATGACGTAATGATTCATGTCCGCGCACGACCAATGAAATCTACTTCCGTACGTAGTCGAGCAGGTTATGGCGAAAATATGAAATTATTGTGAAAAATAATTGAAATTACTGGATTTAACGAACGTGATTTCAAACAAAAATGACTGATTCGTGAAGAAGGATTATTGGACGACTGGATTCATCCGCCATGACAAAGGGTAGTGCTTTATTTATTACAAATTCCATGGAATTCCGGAGGTGAGTGCTTGACAACAACCACTGGGAGTCGCTTACCTTGTCTATATTTATATTAATTATGATAGTATGATAGTATCACGATCATTGACCCCGAGAACCGGTGGCATTTTCAAGAACAAGAGTAATAAGTCAAATAATTTTTTTTTCGATAGGCTACACTCATCAAATTAAATTAAATTCCATCAAGACACCAAATCCCTATCGTGTCAACAAAGATTTTAAAGGGCGGCAGTAACTGGTAATAAAATTTTTTCGATATATCTGACTTTTAACACTCATACCACTTTTTATCAAATTCAATCAAGGAACCTCTATCGGGGCGACAAAGAATTCAAGAACAATGGCAGACGCGTTTTAAAGAACAAGGGCAATAACTCAAAAAAAATATTTTTCGATTGGTCTGATTTTTAATAGGGTTCATTCTTGAGTGATCACTCACACAAAGTTTCGTCAAAATTCAACAAGAAACAAGCTCTCTATCGAGTCTAAAAAGAATTCAAGAACAAGGGCAGTAACTCATATAAAGTATTTTTCGATTGGTCTGATTTTCAAGAAGCATCAATCTTGGGTTATTACAAAAACTCATACTAAGTTTAATTAAATTCCATCAAGAAACAAGCTCTCTATCGTGTCCATAAAGAATTCAGAACAAGGGCACACGCGTTTTCAAGAACAGGGGCCAATAACTCAAAGAAAATCTTTTCTATTGGTCTACTTTCAAGCACTCACATCAGGTTTTGTCTAAATCCATCAAGAAACCAGCTCTCAGAGAATTCAAGAACAAGGGCAGATAAATTGAAGGCGTTTTCAAGAAAAAGGGTAATAGCTCATTAAATATTTTTCGATGGGTCTGATTTTAAATAGGATTCATCCTTGGGTGATAACTAAGACTCACACAAAGTTTCATCAAAAACCAGCTCTCTATCGTGTCTACAACATTTATGGACGGAGGGACATATTAATAAGGGCGACGTTTATAAACGGCAACGTTAATGTGTGAGCCCATAATAGGACTGAGTTCAAAAAGTGAATGATGTGTTTGTGATATTTAGATCACTCGTTGTGAGCTAATGTTGCAAAGGCACAATTTGATACAGATTCACTTCTTGCTAATAAGTTAAAAGTAAGTAATTTTAAGTATGTCTTATAAGAACAAGACAAAGCACACAGCTTAATGCTGCAATAAATATTACTTGAAAAGTGACACCCGTTAATGAGGTATATAGAATCAACTTGCAGGAGGAGATAATTGTATTATATTTCCCAACGCGGACGTCATAGTAAGCTCATTTACGAGAACATGTATACGTATATCATGAATACTAATGTCCTAAATTTGTGGCTATTTCGGTTTTTATTAGTGTATCACATCTTAATTTATTTTATACATGTCAATCTAAAGATGTAAAATCTATAGTTTAATATACCTCAATCAATCAGTCCAGATAATAACACAATGACATTTGAACCCTTTCAAACCCAAACTATATTTCAATTTAGAAATCTCTTCCTTTCAATATTTCCTGAACAACAAACTTTATCTAGTTGACTGTTAAAATAAGGGAAACGACTGTGTAAATAAGAGACAGATTTTACGTTCAAATCATAAATTTTCCTCAAGTGAATATCAAAATATCTTCAGCAAAAGATCAATGTTGTTATTCTGTAATTTTAAAATTATTCACGATCACATTTTATACATAATCGAGCCAGAGGTTAGAATTAAGGTAGAGTTATCTTGAAATTATATCTAACACCATTGGTTTCAACACTAACAGATTACACAAATCCCCACCCCGGAGACACAGATTCTTGTCAATTATCTTAACTTGAAAAAGATCAGTTGTATTAATTGGTGGAAATGAAGCTAAATAAAGAAAGGTTGCTACAGAATAATTGGACATTAAAATAATTTCAGTCTCCAGTCGCCTCCCGGGAAAAGATGTTCTACAAACTTGACGAATTTCCCGCTAACCAATTTATTTTATATTAATAAATGTCTTATTAAGTTTTAAGAGAAATCGTCTAATGGGTTTTAAGATTGTCTGTGGTGGAAAATATATCACTATTATTTCATTATCAGTTATATCTGTCTTGTCTTACACTATTCTTAATATGTTGTACTTGGAATATCTACTGTCTCCTGTTACAAAATGAACTTCTCTTGTTATAAAATCTACCATCCCCTGTTACTATATAATGCCTCCAGTTACGGCATCTAAAATGTCCCCTGTTACAATACAATGTATTGACTTTTTCTATGACAATATACTCTGCTCCCTGTTACAAAAGCTGTCATGTCTCCTGTTACAAATTTGAATTGTCTCATGTTACAAAATTGGCATTGTCTCCTGTTACAAAATCTTCTTTTTGTCCTGTTTCAAAATCTATACTGTCCCCTTTTACAAAATCATCTGCTTTGTCTTCTGTTTCAAAATCTCTGGTGTCCCCTATTTCAAAATTATCTGCTTTGTCTCCTGATTCAAAATCTACATTGTTTCCTTTTTCAAAATCTGCATTGTCTCCCGTTACATATCTGAAAATTTATTTTAATTCGTCTTGAAACATTTGTTCAATCATATATTAATTATAACTGAAGACTTTGAATTTCACAAATGATCTTTTATCATTTTATGATCTCAGAGTTGTCAATTAGTCCTAAATATGCTGGACATCAGAAATATAAAAATTCATACAAAAAGAAAAATAAAAAAAATGAGATGAATGGAGTTTAACGTCCTACTTTTCTGCACCTTTGGCTTATGAAGACGGGCAACACCGTGCTAAGGGAGATTTTGCCAGGACAGTGGCATTAGCCAGCTCTTTTTCGATTTCCAACTGTCTTGTCCTATCCGAACGACTAGTAACCTTTTCCATGTCAGTCCCTCCGATCTGCATCACTGACATAAACCGGGTTGAAAAATACGAACCTTGGACCTTCAGGTAGGCGGGCAAGCGTCTAACCCACTGAGCCACCACGGAAATTCATACAATAGAATCTCTGTAATAGAGTGTTCTATTAAGGATACATTTTCACCCACAAATTTAAACAAATTTTGCAAATGAACTGAAATAAATACAACAATTCACCCTGAAATTATGGGAATCGAAAGTACAAAATTCATTCAAAACTTACCAATATCAAGAAAATACCATAAAGAAACACATCTCGGACAATTTATGTTCATATTCTATAATGGATCACGCACGATGAAAGGTAAAATAGAATGAATGTAAACAATGTTCCTTAACTAACATCAGGAACCTTATTTCCTTCTACAGGAAATGACAACAAACCTTGTATATCATTCCAACAATCAGTGTTATTTTAATTTTGTTATTTTAACTTAATGTAATTACTTAATTTTTCAGAAAACCACAGAAAATCCGTTTAATCAAGATAAGTGAACTTGAATACACCCTATTTAATATTCCTTTGCCCTTTAAATCGGAAATTCTGAGCTAGATACTGATTGTGAATTATGATAAAGGAAGCTACTCTAAGGGATTTTCAAATAGCGTCACCTCAAAAGATGTACTTGCGTTACACTGGCTGAATAGGAAATTTTATTTCATTCCAGATTTAATTTTTCTCGTGCATTGACCATCAGGGGTTCCCTTTCACTTGATGATGCCGATCTTATTTTTATGTATTATAAAAGATAAGGGATTTACATACAAAAATGAAAGAAAATATAATAATTGATTCCAACAAAGTCAATTCAATTATGAATTAAAAAAAGCATTCTTGACTACCATTTTGACATGTAGAACCTGGTAATTGCGTATTTTTAGACGTGTAAAACTTGAGCATTGGGTTAAGACGTTTATCAATAAGCAATGTATTTTTTATGGAAAATTTAACTAAATGTTTTTGATTTATTGGATTATATAAGGATTCTGTTATGTCATAGCAGCAGATATATCTCTCCACAGATGAATATATTCTCTAAGTTTTGTGTTCAATTTAAGACGGAGTATTCCTTTAAGTTAAGGATTAGATAAATATATTAGACAATTGGAACCTAAGTATTGGGTGTTTTAGACAAGTGGAACCTAAGTATTGGGTGTTTTAGACAAGTGGAACCTAAGTATTGGGTGTTTTAGACAAGTGAAACCTAAGTATTGGGTGCTTTAGACAAGTGGAACTTACAGATAAAGCTATGGAATATAAGATACTACGCCCTCATTGATATAAGTGCAGAAAACATATAATGGTCTTAACTTACAAATTGTTAAAAACTGGGAGAAAGGATATAATTCCTCTTTTCCTCTTCAGTCATCAAGACCCTGATTTTGACACTTTTATTATGTTAAATTGTAACATTTCGTGAGCATTATTACACAATAATAACTTAATCGCAGACGCTGTTTACTATCGATTAGCCTTATTATTTAGTTTAAATGTTGTGTCAAGCTTAATATTTTTACGTTTCTCTATGATATACGATTTATGATTTACTGCGTATCTGTCTTAAATGACTAGACAAGAAGTACGAAAACCACAGTTTTGATAATCTCGTCTATAATTTACAGAAAGAAGAAGTCTTCCCAGACATTCAAAATTAGTCTAATGGAGAGACATTTGTCGAATATTATTTGAATAAAGTTTCTGTCAGTTTCAGTCTATATCTCACAATGAAATGTGATGGCTTTTTCTCAGTATGTGAAGTACAAGTACACGTTTTCAGTAAAAACAGACCCAATTTATGAATTAAAAATTCTGTATTTTTTAAATTCATCATAATGTTATCTGTTGAGTTCTTCTATATAGAAACCAAGGTAACTATCTTTTAGCTTATTTTGAAGCTATCTGCTTTATATTTAAGTACATTATCGGCGTACAAATTACTTGAACACTTCTTTTAATATGACGCTCTTCGAAGATTGGACAAAAGTTATCGCCCGTGTTTAAATTGGATATAGTCTTTGAACTCACGCAAAAAAAATTGATAGTTTAGTTACAGACATGTTAAAGATTAATATTCAGTGTCCATACTGTGTTGTTACTCGGAACTGATATAATTTAAAGGACCCAGGCAAACTGACCAAGGTCGAACCCGATGCCAGAATGAAATAATCATAAAGAATTGGTATTATATGAACATGGCCAGACAAGCATCTGTAACAAAACCGACTGCAGTTTAACTAACGATTACAGGAGTGTAGCCAAACGTAAACCAGAACAAAATTCACAAAAACAATGTTTCATAACTGTTGTTATTATGAAGAAGTTTTCATCTCCATGTTTCATAACGTATATCTTCAAAGGGTGTTATTGCCATTCCGATTTACAGATTACAGAAAATTTTAACAAATGTTGCTTGTTTAATGCTACAGCTGTTTATAAATAACTGTAAATATACCTTAATGTTCATGTAAAACTGGACGTAAAATTTAATTAATAATGTTTTCCCCTAAGCAATTTGTTTTTCTTCAAAGAGAAAGTGTCACAAATATCGTATGAAATTTTGTATAGACTTTTATCAACGTTACTTGTTACTTAGTTAATTGTTTAATGTACTGATGGACGATTTGGATCAACACCTCAAATATCGATCACAATTACTATAAGATTATAATATGAAGTAATATGCTCAACTATATATCATATGCCGCGAGTACGCATTATTGTTCCATCAAAAAAGTGAGAAAAGTTCTATTAATTTTGTTTTGGACACGAAATGGTGTTTACTACAACAGTGTTGTTCTCATTCACGCATTTATTATAGATACAACGGTCATTAGAATAACAATATACAATGCTTAAGCTTTCGTTGCATTTATACCAAAATTATCCAGTCTTAAATGTCGGCATATTCCTTAAAAATCTGAAATGTCTAATCCTTTTAAATTTAAAAACACGTGAATTTATTCGGATAGAAAACTAACTAAGGAGAGTTTATGTTTAACTCTGAAATAGATTGGTTATTGCATGTTATTCTTTCAATACAATGAAGCTGTCAAAATTAAAAGATACAATGGTCATTAGAATAACAATATACAATCCTTAAGCTTTCGTTGCATTTATACCAAAATTATCCAGTCTTAAATGTCGGCATATTCCTTAAAAATCTGAAATGTCTAATCCTTTTAAATTTAAAAACACGTGAATTTATTCGGATAGAAAACTAACTAAGGAAAGTTTATGTTTAACTCTGAAATAGATTGGTTATTGCATGTTATTCTTTCAATACAATGAAGCTATTCTTTAAAAAACTATAGTCCGTTATTCTTTAATCAATAGGTTGGCGTTACGTCATTTTACTTAATATAGTACTTCATCTACGTTCGTTCTTATGGTCATGTCTATTAAGACAGTGCTAAATCTTCATTTAAGTAACAAAAACCCATTGTATTACATGGATTTCAAAAACATATCATGAAACGCAGACACTGACATGCAACACCAGGAAGGTTTCGTGTGATTTTACTTGGCAGGATCCAGAGAAGTCTGTTCTTAGCTGCTATCTCTGCTAAAATGGGACTTTAATCTCGATCAGTGTGTGAAAGTCCCATGGCCTTGAACAATTCCAGTAAACCCAGCTGTAAATGTACGGATAATCCGGGTAAGATCAATGCCAAGGGTTTAGCCAAGGACCAGCTGGTAGAAAGGAGCCCTGTCACGGCGGACTTGTGAACCGAAGTTGTTATTCTAGTAAAATATAGTTGTTTCTTTCTTTCTTTTCTTTATGTTTCGTAAAATATCTCCGCTCATTCATTTTGGAGAAGACAAATAAATTGAAAATGTATGCTTTGGGTGAAATAATACCTTGTTCAAGATTAAATGAGTATTAATTTTTAGTTTAAATTACACCTTAAAAGTAAATTAATTCGTCATGGATTCTTCTTTGTAGAAAATGGTACCTTGAAAATCTATGCTCTTGTGATTAACGTTGGCAGTGCTTCAGTGTAATACTCCAAATTACATTGTTTCGAGTAGGACGTAAAACTCCATTCACTTCGTTTCATTTTTCATTGTTTCGAAAACTTATTGAGGATCGCTGTTCATCATGTAAAAGTAAATAACCATATACTGTGGCGCGCACAGCACAGACCCCAATCACATACTCCAGAGTGGGATTATTGACCGTTCGCTCTCGATTGCCAATCACGGTTTTAAGGAATGATCACACAAGATATTGATTAATATTGATATATTGTTGATATAATAAAAGTATAAAAGGTTCATAAAAAAAGTTCATAATGTTACAATCACGATATGCTGACAGTCCACATTTCATGTAAAATACAACACTTAACAGTACACAATATCAATAGTTGTCAATATCAACAGTTCACATTAGATTTTTGAATCTCCCAGATGTACAGGCCTAGGGTGGAACAAATATTTTATTATGTTCACATGCGATGACATTAGTTAACATAATAGTTCACGAGTTCCATTTGGTAAACGGTGAAAAGCTATGTCGCATCCACACTCATAGAGTGGACTCTATGTTGTGCTGTTTCCCATCACTGTCTTATTCCTTTCTCTATGATGCCAAACATCAAATTTGAAGTCTCGATTAAATAACATGTTACTCTGATGACAAAAGATAAAATTCGTCTCTGAGACCAGACCGTTAAAGATAGGAATTTAGTTGAACATTACATATACGATATAATGGATCAAGCTTTACAGACAAGAGTTCCTCAAGGTTCAATTTCGCCTCATCATAAGAAACATTTATTCGCAAAAGGGGTAATTTTGACTTAAAACATAGCGCTTGAATTGAACCATCTTCATGTTCTGTATGCAGCTTATTTAGAATTTTTATTCAATAGTTCCACAAATAGTCTTAATGATTCTCTTCTGGAAATTTGACATCTTTAATAGCCTTAGTCTGTCCTCTGGAATGAAATAGCGGATTAAGTAAAGTTTAGAACAATCCACTTTATTCATTAATTGGATTGGACCGTAGTCATACAGTCTTCCTGTAAACCTCTTAATACTGAACTATTTCTAGGAGATTTTAAATGATTTTCAAAGTAGACATGCTTCATATATTACCTTACTTATCCAATAAATAATTCATTTACTAAAGTCTAAATGTCGACCTAAAAACAAGGTATCGCCACATCTACTGAGAAGCTAGGTGATCTTCCTCGTATGGGAGAGAATAATCTTTAGGGTGTAATGCAGATTACCTTTTCGGTATATTGACCAGCCGGTAGATGTTAGACAGCACCATGTCCTTGTGAATTGGATTCTGACCCGTGTGAAATAAAGAGTTAATTATTATTACGATTTGCGTCCCTTTGACATACAGTTCAAAAATTGAAAATCGATTTCCATGTGTAGCCAGAATTATCCACGTAGTCGGTGCCCCTTCCCAGGATTTTTTTTAAACATTATGCTCTCCTGCATTCTAAGTATTGCTATAAGCCAATATTAGATGTCTTTTAACATGTTTTCTTGAAATGGGGTCCAGGGTTTGGAAGTGAAAGGATTTGTGAAATAATAATAAAAACTTTTTTTTAATATGAGTCAGATTTAGGTCCAATAAACAAGTAAATAGTCCTGTCTAACATTTAGCCCATGGAGACAAAACAGTGTATGATACGAACAAAATAATACGTTGACTATTGAGAACCTCATTAACCGGATTTTGATTCTCTTGTAGATTTCGTATTTTGTGAAAATGACCAAGTAGATAAAAGTAACGACATTGTTTAATAGTAGTACTACTAAATCTTAGTCTAGGTCAACGGGACTATATTAACGACATTAATTGAGCTTTTATTTGAATGAATTGCTTTTAACTGTTCAACAACAGGGCTATATTCTTAGATCTCTATCACCGTCTAAACGGACAGAACTCTCGATTAAAACAAATTGTAACTGAATAAAAGTTCATTAAGAAGACAAAAAACGAGTTGGAATGATTCAGTGAAGGTGATTTGTTAGAACAGTTAAGAAAAGATTCCGTCTATTGACTTATAATATCTTAGGTTCTTACTGGTCCAGACACAATTAAAGTGAAAGTTGTCAAGATAAATCGACTATTTAGACCGACTGCTCCATAGCTAGTTTTGCGCTACTAATTTTAATCTATTAACAGTAATAAAGTGAGATTTTATATCCAGATTTCACGACAGTCATAATCGCATTTTAAGCGAAACGAATTTGCTCATTCTACGAACCACATTCTGGACAGAGTTTTGCATCTACAGCTTACCTAGTATATACCTGTTGAAGAGTCCTCAACAAATTGGACACAGTGTTAACCGTTCTTATCCTAGAGTCAAAAATCAACTTTCTTTCATTTTTAAAGTGTAATGCAGTTATGCTATAAAAATAAATTCTATTTCTACCTAGTAATGATTTGAAGGCTAATGAACAGATTTATACAACTTACTGAACGAAGTTTATTCTTATGTCCTAGGGCCTACTACTTTTACCCCATTGTGCTACTTTAAAAAATCTAAGATTACTTTATATAACTCTATAGACATGTTTAAGCTGGAAATAAACGCCTCAAGCCATGACCGGAAAATTGAAAAGTCTTTTCTGCAGGATGTTCTTGATATGCCAGAAAGTAATAACAGAAAAAAGGTTTGGCATTTGCTTATCAGGAAATAGGCAGAAATTTAAACATAAAATATATTGTGCTGCTAATTTAGTAGCATTTAACAACCATGATCAATGATGATTTCTGCTGCAAACATCATTTAGCGAGTTCTGTAATATTCACTTTAAATAGTTTTACTAGATTGCCACACGTATATCTGATTTTCTATGGATTGCTTACGTTTTAAATTATATTAAACTTTTAGAATCCTTGTTTTTTTTCTATAAATCATTTAACTTATCGCTCAGTAAAGTAAAGCAGCTCACAAGATACCCACGAAACGAAATGTGTGTTCACCATTTTGTTAATGACAGTTTAGGAATCGATGACGTGGTATGTAAGAAATGTATTTGATTGCTATATTATTTGGTTCTTCATGTTATACTAATGATCTGATGATATTGAAATACATGTATCCATCAAGCGAAGAGTTTGAAGTATGGCGTTACTAAAATAATTCTCATCAAGAAATGTTGATACTTGAGGCTGCAATTTGTCTTGTTGAAGTTAAAAGTTTCTGGTCTATTGACAAGTTCTGTTGATTAGACCTGCAAGCAGTCGTCATTCCGTTGTGTCAAGTCGTGAGTTGTTATACCAGCCCAAGGCTCGTAAATTATCACTTCATAAGATTGTTGACTCTTTTGGAACTAAATGAGCATCGGGACTAACTGATAGACTTAACGAGCTTAGGTCAGATTAGACTGATACCCTGGACTTCACTTAGCCAGTTGTTTAGATAGGATGCCATCGTTGTAAATTTCGTTGTCAATGACGATTTCAAAGGTTGATTTGAGGAGGGGTGTGGTAGGTTGTCAAGTGTGTATGTTAGCTGAATGTAAAAGATGGTTCGCTTCCCAGGTAATTATGGTGGGACATAAGCCTACGTCTAAATGGACAACTCGTTTTGTTTTCTTAGAACTTATTCAATTACAACCGCTTCAGTCGTACGAATATGATCATGTCAACCGGAGGGTTTGATCTGTAAAGACATATATTTGTGTACTTTAAAGCTAAAATGCTTAGCCATGATACAGCCTTTATGTTAAAGGCCAACTAAGGTACAGACATGCGGACTACCAAGTTGAAATGGAATACTTGGGATTAAATTGTTTCTCTGGTAATGAGCACCTAGCGTGAATATCTCCACGCCGATGTCGACTTAATTAGAAGATTTGAATTTAAAATGAATTTGCTGTTACTTCCACAGATAAACAGATTAAGAATCCCGTAAAAGTTTGGAACAGAATTTTAATTAATCTGGTTTCTTAATTGTCAGAATCTTAGATCTACACGATCTAGTAACCTAGTCAATCTGACCCATAGACATATCCCTTTATGGGCCAAAACATCTCAATATTGGGTAATGCAAGAGATATTTTTCATTAGATTTAGGCATGATCAGTGAGTGGATAGGAAGTGTTGTCCAGCATATACCAAATGACGAAATTGTATGACCCTTCCCACACATATCCGACACATGTTTCTACGTTAAACCGTAGGCTCTTCAAAGTTTTCTAACCGCTCACTTCTTTATTTTTGAAGCCATACAAACAAAACCCACATTCAGTACATACAGTTACCTTCTAGAGACATTTGGACATAACATCATTTGAATTTACAATGTATAGTTGGTGCTTTATTTGTATAATGTGAATAATTATATATAATATACAACAACAACCGAGATATTTCGAAACCAGGCCAATAATAAAGATAGTTTCTAATTTTCATCTGTCAAAATAAACGACCTAATATTTCCTAATTTTATTCCTCATTAAGTCTAGTTAATGTTTCTTTAGATCGGGAAATCTATCATAAATCAGCAGCATGAGAGATTTTTTGCCGTTAAAATATCATTATACACTCACAACCATCGACTATTTCCTCTAATACATGGTGTCGAAAAATATACGTTGTGAGTGAATATCTCTCGACTTGTCTTACATCCTGTCTCAGTTCTAATTCAATCCAGAAGATATGTCTTTATAATGGAAATCGATCTAGTTTTAAGAGGACGATTAACAGTTTTTAAAATAAGAGCAGTTCAAAAGATATAGACAAGAAACTCTTTGTCATTGGTCATTAGCACAATTAGATTTTTTCGTTTCATAAGGCATAGGCCTATGTCTCATGACATTGTCCAACTATGGGGCGTTTCATTGTTTTGGGTCAATGATCGCCAGGCTATAAAAAGTTTTATATTGTTTTAGGGCAATAATCGGCAGTATATAATTATCATAGTGTTTTAGGGCAATAAGCGGCAGTATATAAATCGCATACTGTTTTGGGCCAATGATCGACAGGCTATAACAAGTTTTATATTGTTTTAGGGCAATAATCGGCAGTATATAAATATCATATAGTGTTTTAGGGCAATAATCAACAGTACATAAATAGCATACTGTTTTGGGCCAATGATCGACAGGCTATAACAAGTTTTATATTGTTTTAGGGCAATAATCGGCAGTATATAAATATCATATAGTGTTTTAGGGCAATAATCGACAGTATATAAATAGTATACTGTTTTGGGGCAATGATCGACAGGTTATAAAAAGTTTTATATTGTTTTAGGGCAATAATCGATATTTTCGGTGTTGATTTGAATCAAAGAAAAATGTCTTCAGATATTCTAGCACTGTTTGATATCACTCAACCCCTTCATATGCCCATACACATAGTAAACAAACACATCAAGCAAATTACAATGTGAAAAGCCACTGGTGCTCAATTCAGAATCTAGGATACGATGTTTTCTTTCACTTCAATGGATTTCAAAATGTTTGAATAGATTAAAGAAAAGGCGTCTGAAGAAAAGGAGTCGTCATTTTAACATTCAAACGCAGATAATTCTGGACACACATGGATTTGAAGCCTCGAAGGCGAGGTGTGGAATTAATCACATTTCTGAGACTAAGGTACGATGGTTCAAACAAATTGTCGAACTTCTTTGACCGATGGTTTAAATATAAATATTTCGAGCTGTTACATATTGACTTAAACAAACTATTGTTTGCCTCCCTGTACCAGATGCTTCAATCAGAGAATTTGTTAAATAGATTAATGTCCTATTTTTCTGTTTGACCTTTTGATGTGTTAACTGAAGTGGAAAACACGTCTTTAAAAAGCAATGTTATATAGGCGTACACTGTCAATTTAGCGACCCATTGGTTTGCAAGTAAGTGAACATGAACGATGTATCTAATCCATGCAGTTTATGGTATTTTTTATGGTGAGGGCCGTCGTAGTGACGCACCAAAATATCATCGACGTATCTGCATAGTAAAAGCTAAAGAACATATTATTAAAGACAACGGTTCAATAAAAAGTTAACTCACAAAGCATCCACGTAAATAACCACCATAGGGTCATTTGAAAACAAAACAGTGCCACCAATACAAAGCGTCTTTCCAGAATATCGGAAAGTGTCAGTATAATACATTTAACAATGGTCCATCTAATTTAAGTAACCTGTTGGTATCCACAGAATATTTTCAACAAAAACACATTTAGAAAAAAAATATATGACATTAAAACAGGAGCCATTCCTTGATGAGGTGAATGAAAGACGCAAAATACATAAAGAATGATTGTGTATTACCTATCTCTGATTATGACATAAGCACTCGTTCAAGATCCCCTATATTAGCGCGGTATACGGAATGTGATCCAGCTGTTTCTCTAGGCATGGCGACGTTCCTGCTCGATCACGGTGCATGCGAATCCAGCAGGATGTAATCATTGCCTTAGGAGCTTATTTGATTTGAAAGAAAAGTAATCATACCCTCTTTACCAGAAAAGAGAGCAGCAAGATGAGAACCTGGTCAACAAAATCGACGGACATAATTTTCCATGAAGTTAAAATTAAGCTCACCATCAATTCCTTTTATATCCAGCATTTCACGGCCTTCGTGTGATTATGTAAAAGAGTGTTCCCTTACTAAACTTCTATTTTATCTTCTTGCACTGACTTTTCTCTCGTCATGTTGAAGTTGTAGAAACAGGGAAATCCTCGGGGAAACCTTTTATTTGGATATTTTACGTGGCCTCTGTATCACAGTGGGTATTTATTCCGGATAGAAAAGTGCTACACCTTTTCCAACGCCCATCCACTTTCCTCAAAAAGTATACTGTGTGCTGATAAATGGTGATTGGAAAATGAATAGGAGAGACGAGATGTTTTTCCGGGTGCCGCATACCGCATATGTCTCGTAAACGCAGCTTTACGGGATAATACATAAATAAATTGAAACCTTACAACTTTTGTTTAACTATGGTCGTGAAAATAAATATCAAAATAATATGACGATTCTGCTGTAACAGCTACTACTCTCGAAAGAAACGAGAAGTACACTTGTAAAAACCAATATTCAGCAAAGTGTTGGCTTATAAAGTTGGCTTATGCATTTGATAGGTCATGTCATCGCCACTGAAGTTTAACGGTTGAAACTGTAGCTCATACATTAAATTAAGCAATTATGTCGTATATTACTAATGACTTCAAAGCACTAACATGAATCTCAATTTCCAATTATTTTAAGAGGAATTCCATTTCTAAATGAGCTTTACTAGTTCATTTACACTACGCTACAGTTGCACATTGATAACTGAAATGGCGTGGAGAGGTAACTTAATACTGTTTGCCCATTTATGAGTCATGAAATTTAATAACGTTTTAGGTCCCACTGTTTTGCCCTGCCGATTATTGCCCTAAAACAATATAAAACTTTTTATAACCTGTCGATCATTGGCCAAAAACAGTATGCTATTTATATACTGTCGATTTTTGCCCTAAAAAACTATGATATATATACTGCCGATTATTGCCCTAAAACAATTTAAAGGTTTTTATAGCCTGTCGATCATTGGCCCAAAACAGTATGCAATTTATGTACTGTCGATTATTGGCCAAAAACAGTATGCTATTTATATACTGTCGATTTTTGCCCTAAAAACTATGATATATATACTGCCGATTATTGCCCTAAAACAATATAAAGGTTTTTATAGCCTGTCGATCATTGGCCTAAAATAGTATCCTTTTTATGTACTGTCGATTTTTGCCCTAAAACACTATGATATTTATATACTGCCGATTATTGCCCTAAAACACTATGATATTTAAGAACTGCCGATTGTTGCCCTATAACACCATGATATTTAAGAACTGCCGATTATTGCGCTAAAACACTATGATATTTATATACTGCCGATTATTGCTCAAAAACCACTATGATATTTATATACTGCCGATTATTGCCCTAAAACACTGTGATATTTAATATACTGCCGATTTTTGCACTAAAACACTGATATTTAATATATACTGCCGATTATTACCCTAAAACACTGATATTTATACACTGCCGATTATTACCCTAAAACACTGATATTTATACACTGCCGATTATTGCCCTAAAACACTGTGATATTTATATACTGCCGATTATTGCCCTAAAACACAGTGATATTTATATACTGCCGATTATTGCCCTAAAACACTGATATTTATACACTGCCGATTATTGCCCTAAAACACTGTGATATTTATATACTGCCGATTATTGCCCTAAAACACTGATATTTATACACTGCCGATTATTGCCCTAAAACACTGATATTTATACACTGCCGATTATTACCCTAAAACACTGATATTTATACACTGCCGATTATTACCCTAAAACACTGATATTTATACACTGCCGATTATTGCCCTAAAACACTGATATTTATACACTGCCGATTATTACCCTAAAACACTGATATTTATACACTGCCGATTATTACCCTAAAACACTGATATTTATACACTGCCGATTATTACCCTAAAACACTGATATTTATACACTGCCGATTATTGCCCTAAAACCTGATATTTATACACTGCCGATTATTACCCTAAAACACTGTGATATTTATATATTGCCGATTATTACCCTAAAATACTGATATTTATATATTGCCGATTATTACCCTAAAACGCTGATATTTATACACTGCCGATTATTGCCCTAAAACACTGATATTTATACACTGCCGATTATTACCCTAAAACACTGATATTTATACACTGCCGATTATTACCCTAAAATACTGATATTTATATATTGCCGATTATTGCCCTAAAACACTGTGATATTTATACACTGCCGATTATAGCCCTAAAACACTGATATTTATACACTGCCGATTATTGCCCTAAAACACTGATATTTATATACTGCCGATTATTACCCTAAAATACTGATATTTATACACTGCCGATTATTACCCTAAAATACTGATATTTATACACTGCCGATTATTGCCCTAAAACACTGATATTTATATACTGCCGATTATTGCCCTAAAACACTGTGATATTTATATATTGCCGATTATTACCCTAAAATACTGATATTTATATATTGCCGATTATTGCCCTAAAACACTGTGATATTTATATACTGCCGATTATTGCCCTAAAACACTGTGATATTTATATATTGCCGATTATTGCGCTAAAACACTGATATTTATATACTGCCGATTATTGCCCTAAAACACTGTGATATCTATACACTGCCGATTTTTGCCTAGATCTTCTTTTCAAAAATACTTAGAATTTTAATACTATTAACTATAATCTATAATTAAAACTTTAACCCTGTGCCAGTGCCTTTATTGAACAGTAACTTGTTACATTTAAGCACCCTAATCTTAAAACACTATGATATTTATGTACTGCCGATTATTGCGCTAAAACACTATGATATTTACATTAACTATAATCTATAATCAAAACTTTAACCCTGTGCCAGTGCCTTTATTGAACCGTAACTTGTTACATTTAAGCACCCTAATCTTAAAACACTATGATATTTATATACTGCCGATTTTGCCATAAACCACTGTGATATTTATATACTGCCGATTATTGCGCTTAAACACTGATATTTATATACTGCCGATTATTGCCCCTTATATTTACATCTAAATTGAGACCTGTATTTCAACTGACTTGAATTGTACAGCGTAATTCAAGAAACGTTTCTATAATGTAAATTTAATTACAATAAGTTTTTTGGAACGTATTTTTTCTTAGAAAGCATTTCTAAAAGATTAATTCCTCTATTCATAAACTGTACTTTAGATACTCGAAGATTTGTCCAGAATTGTGACGAACATGGACTGATTTTAAGCTCCTGTAAGAACCTATAATTTGGTTCCAGTAACTTTTCAGGCGCATCTCTGTTTTATTGCCCAATATCAATATGATTGTACACAGGAAAATCATACGTGTCTTATGTATCTGAGACAAAATCTAATATTTTGGCATATCCACAGTTCCTGTAAAAGGTTCGTTAAATTGTAACTTGTCAAATAAATTTTAAAGAGTAAAATAAATATTCATTTCCTCAACGATCTAGAAAGAGGTACAACTTTTGTGCAAATCGAAGACGACAATATTGTCGTGCAGTGTGCAGTGAGCTTCTTTAAAATAGGGAATAAATTCCAGGGTAAAATGAATCTTTTCCAGTAATATATCAAGCCAAGAGGAAAGCAATCAAATGATGATGATTAAATTAATTCCAGAGATTTTCTCGGATCTGAAAAGAAAATTTATCAGCCTATTATTGGTGTAGTTCCATCCCACGATAATCAGCAACAGATTGTTTGTACACGAGAGTCGAGCATGAAACCATGGAATCACGACACTATTGGAATGGAATCACTGACAGTACGCCACTATCTAACTATGACAGGATAAATCTATGAGTAAAAGAAGACCAATACTACAGCGAGAGAATGGTGGTCTAACACGAGTCTCGTGGTCCTCAACCTGTCACATATTTTAACCAATAGATTGCTATCTTTAAACTTTATCCAGAATTTATTGGATTTTCTGTAACTCATGAGAAAGTTAGTGTTCACTCTTCTCCTGCGGCTTTCAAGTGTATTTCAGAACATAAAACATTTCAAATCTTGACGAACATTTGTTGGTTAATAAAGTTTACCGACATAAAGTTGCGGTTGAATTATTGGCTGGTTTTGTGGATGTTTGGTAATTGATAACTCGTAATAAAGTTTATTGCATGACATTTGATATCATACAGTCGCCTTTTGAAGACATTATTAATACTTTGTTAAACTCAATGGATAAAACTTGAATTAAAGAAGTATCGCTGGTTCCCGAGTACACTGTAAGTATATTATTATGTCATTAATACTTTATCTAGGGATCATGTTTTAATATATCACTACTACTATTTGTGTAATTGTTTTTAGATGCCAAATGCGTAGGCCGTCCATTAACACCGGACTCATTGCAGAAGAGTTTATTTACTGGGTGACTCATTTGTCCACTAGTTTATTTAGTTTGAACGGTGTTGTCATTTGAATTCTGTTATCTGACTTCCTAATTTACTCCCTGAATTCGTTTTAAAATAGACATTTTGTGTGACTCAAATAAAGACCCCCTTTACACAGTGGTGCAATATTTGTGTAATCATTCTTACTCCTTTTTAAAACTAAAAATATGCTTGTTACAAATGTTCTAATGTGCTTTCCTTGCCATGCTATTGTAAGGTCATGAAGGTGACCCCAATTTATAAGCTACATATCGTCATTACGCGACTGTTGGTCATTAAATTTGCAGCAAAAGCGACAGCTATGTCGCATTACTAAACCCTTAGATCCAACACACAGCGTCTTTGGTGCAAATGATATCAACATATTAACCTGCGGCGCAAACTTGGTCAATAAAAGTATATATTCATCAATCGCCAGAATGGAATCTCTAAAACTAAGTTTATTTAAAGTTAAGAGGATACCGTCGTAAAGATTTTACACCGGTAAGTCCACTTGACTCATTTTAGCCAATTGTAAATTGTTTGGTCATTCTAAGAGGTAGTAAACCTTTAACAATGCAATCAATCAAGTCTCAGACCATTTTCGCTTGAAGACAAATATATTGTCTCCTTTTTAATTTAGAATAACAGCATGATTTTCTTTGTCAAGTCTTCGATGTAACAACAATCCTGCTATTGTGAATTCATAGCAGATTGTAACTTCTTCATTACAAAGTTTTTTTAAGCAACTCGATCGATTTTTTTTGTAATTAAGGAAGTGTGTAGAATTTTTTTCCTCTCTGTAACTCCAATTTCCCCTTACGATGCAAGTTATTAACAGAATTTCATTGACATTGAAAGTACAATTTAATCATGTTGTGTCTTTAACTAGTCCCCGACACTGGATGATTTCGGCTTGTAAGGGGTTACTTGAGCTAAAATTGTTCTAGCTTTCTCAAAGCGTACTTGCCTGATACGACATGGCTTACTATATGGGTAATGCAAAGCTTTGATTCAGCAAATTTAAGGTTCATAAAGATCAGCAGATAATAAAGCATGATATATTATAAGTATAAAATCCTTTAATCTGTAAAGTATTGATAACTAAAACAGCTTTTAGAAAACAAATTACAGTTCTGCTCGTCTTTAATAAAAAGTTTCAGAAGTGAAGAAGCCGCCACATCTTGTCAGGTTCAAGTATTTTTTTTTCTAACGAAAATACAACCAAAATATAAAAGCTGTACGAACTAATTTGATAAATATGAGGTTTATGTATATACGTTTCAGAAATAGACAATATGTCGCTGCTAGATTTAATTCTAGCATGTTCCATTTGGATGTTCACTCGAGAATAATGATTATAATTTAAGATACAGCTACAATTTGAAATTTGTTTTATGGACTTGTGGAGTGTGTAGAGTTCAACAATAGACATATTTAAAAGCATCCTGGAAACACAAAATGTCTCTATTATTACCACAGTGGTCGTCTTAAGCCCGAGATTGGATAATATATTAGTTTATTCACGTTCTTCACATTCTGAAAATAAACTGAAAAATAACACGCAGTCGTAAATTTGATTTGTGTAAACAAATTTTAAGTCTTTTACGTAAGAATTTATATCCGATGTTGTATTCATTTATCAAATTTTAAAACATGTTTAATTTTGTCATAGAATAGGTTTTTAACTCTCAAACTTACAAGAGAATGAATTTTAAAATTTAATCGCAGATTTGACCTCTTTTAAACAATAAAAACTAATATATTTAAGTAAACTCGTAACTATGAAGTTCTAAGGACCTATAGCTACGTTGAGCAGCGCATTTAAAATGGAGGTCGGATTTTCAAGCAACAAGAGAATACAATCGAAGTGAAGTAATGAATTTCAATCAGAACGAATTGATTATATATTGCATAATTAAAGCAGTAGGGTGAAAGATAAGTATCGTTTTCACTGTTATCTTACAACATAATTGATCTCTCTTCAACACTTTATACAACTCGCGCAATTTAAATGCAGTGAAGTGTAGATTATTAAAAGCCAACCAATCACCATTATATATTCAAATCTGCCCGCAAACGCTGAATTATCGTTTACACTCTACTTTCAAGTACGATTTCATTAAGTGTAACATGAATATTTTAAATCAGTCCCTGGAAAAAAGTTCAACAAAAAGATTAAAAATCCTTTGGGCCATGAATCATTTAATGACGTTAAAGTTCAGATATAAAAAGCATGATCGATAACCGTTTACGATTAACAACTCCTGAAAATCTACAGGGATCGTTTTGGTGTCAACTTTTTGTAAAACCAAATGTGTATTTTGAGTGGTTACTTTAAACAATCTCCAATATCAAGCTATTGCTAACATCGTCTTAACCTTTTGATTTTGACTTTCAACTATGGATATGCATTTGTAAGAATTCGGTTAATCGGGTAGAACAGCTCATTGTCATAATAGTTCGTAGTTCGGCTTCCTCTGTAATTAAACGAAAGACGTCTTATATATATCTGATCTTAGAATTTAATGAGGATGAAATTGTTTTAAAAAAGGTTTTAAAACATGTAATTCAGAATTTGTTTTCATTCGACTTGACCTAGTATCAATATATCCTAAACTAATTTAATGAAGTACGTGTATTTACATTAATTTTGTTAATTTAAAGTCCGATTTTATCCCAAAATACAATCGTGGTCTCATATGCTGTAAAAGCCTCATAAACATTTCCTTACCAACCGTCACTCACAACAACCACAATTATTTAAACTAAGTATTTTAAATGGTATTACTTATCACGATTATAGTTAATATCAATAAAAAAGCTGAATGAAACATTTGTTAGAGCTGAATCAAAAATGAATACATGTAATTTAAATGAGAGTGTAACAGTTGGTATTGAAAGAATGAAAATGATAGATATCATTTGACTTTAATGTAACATTTATTGATTTGTAAATAAAATTTTATTAATTTGTTATTTTGTAGAAAAGAATTAACCTCTATATTATGAAATGATAATAACAATTTTATTCAATAATTCTCTCATTTCTTTCCTGATTTCTGTTTACACGACCAGACGGAACCGTGGAATGATCACAGGAGTCCTTGTCTGGTTCGAAAAACAATCCCTTTGTATAATAATATAGACAATGTGTGACACTCTAGAATCGGAAATTGGGGAGTTTTTCAACTAAACTTGCAAAAAAATATAATCAGAGCAGAACTCGTTACAATGCGTATTCAGTTCGACAAACCTTGAATTAATATAGATATCCAATCAAACTGAAACATACCAATCAGATCTCGAGGTCAATGTCATCGGGGTCACTTCCGGATATACCGATGAAGAATGACACAGGATTGCTGTAAGTTTTTAGTATACATGCTTCGAAATGTCTTGGATATGTTTATCAATATTAAATTAGACGGAGACGCCTGTGGAATGATGTTGCGTCGGCTAGTACATATTTCATGTATACACGTGCTATCTCTCTTTTGTCCGTAGGGCGAGCTCATGTACCGATGTCATCTTAAAACCTCTTAAAACCTCTAGGCCTACTTATTAAAATCTACTTTTAAATGTTTCATTCCATTATTTATGAAACCATTATTTTGTCATCCAGATGGGAGAAAAAAGCAATCATTAGCGAAACGTAAATGACATACTTTTATTACACAAGCTTTTATCTTTTAAGGGAATTTCATGAATTTTTTATGACTATCTGTCGTATAAAGTGCGACTCGCGCTGAGGAATGAAAATTTGTTTGATGTAAATATGTATCACAAATATCTATGAAAAGTGTAAAAGGGGCTCAAGTCAAGCTTGCAACAGCAATATCTACTTGAATTGACATGGATTTAATGGACGGTATCGTATCCAAACCACACCCCATCTGTCTAACTTCCTCGAGGTTGTGGTAATAAAAGCGAAATCACTCATTCATTACTATACATTATCCAAGCAAATTTAGCCCTAGAATCTTTCAAGGAAATCCCAGGCAATCAAATCAAATCATTCGTTATAGACGCATTGTTCTCATTTCCACGCCTACAAAACGAAGTGTAGTGAGCTTAGTAAAATACGGGTTAATTGCCGATACAGTTGCTATGTAAAGAGAGTCAAGGGTCACCCAAAAGGCATTTTTGTCGGATTACTTGACAGCACCATTTTGTGATTTCTTTAATAGTGACATACAAAAAATTGACTCTTCTTGATTTTTGGCAGGAGTTCGGTTCATTTCTCATAAATTTTCAGCAGTAGAATAAAAGGAATGAAGATAGATGACGATTGGTAATTACCCTCATTCGTGTCACGACTTCTAGAAACTCGTTTGATGCTGTAAAAAAAACATGATTTATGGTGTTGCATCCGTCTCTGATTTTCTCTTAATGATTTCTCTTTACTACTGATATGCCTCAGTTGAAAGAAATTCCAAAGGGTTGTTTTATCGTTTTACAATTGAAATTATTTAAATGCTTGATTTGTGTTAACACAAATGACAAATAGTCTAAAATTCCGAACAACCCAAGGTTCAAATAAATGAAGCATCAGATTAATCGAAACTGCATTGACTTAAAAGCACATCCAGAATTTAAAAGTATACATAATGTCCTTTTTAAAACAAACATTTTCTTCTTGTCTAAATGTTATAAATATTGTAAAATAATTTTTGTCCTTTTTATTCTTTGTTCAATTTTTCAGTTGTAGTACACATACCACTGTATCTCAACTCATCGCTTATGGGTCAAATTCGATCATGCAATTTACGTAATGAGATGAGATGAGTTTATGTTTGAGTTGATGATAAAAAAAAGATTGGGAGTATGTAAGAATCAGTAACTGAAAATAATTTAGAATCTTTAATGTAAAAATGAGATAATCCATCTTTAACCAGGATGGAGAAAAGTAAGTGTCTGTCGGTACCATGATTATACACCATGATTATATATCTTTATAATCACCAGCTACCGTTTACTAGACCCGGATATCTCCTATTTATATCACCAATTGACATTGGCTCGTCACAATCGCTTGATTGTGACATTTCAACATTCAGGAACTAAAACATGGTACTAGACTGTCTACATACAATGTTATAAAAACGACATAAACCATCATTTGCAATTACCAGAGGTTGTCAATTAAGCCATTCAATATTGTTGGAAATTATCAATATACAGAGAAGAGATTCGTACCTTAGTCTTTTAGCTAATTTTATCAATAATAGTAATAGTGTTTACAGCTATTAGAACATTTAAGATCATCAGATCCACGTGTATGCAAAATTATCCGCGAATAAAAGTAAAAATTAATGACCATAGATCGCGAGCCAGATTAACGTCTAATTGTAGTTATATGTTATCTTTCTAGTGTGTTAGGTGGACATAACATGTTGACATAAACTGCTATCCCACAATGGTGAGGGAACATCAACTTAAGTTGAAACTTATTATGATACAGACTTCCACAATCCTCATGATAGTTTTCTTAATAAAGGGGGTCCTCTCTGGCAGATATATTGGTGCGCCCACGGAAATAAACACTTGACTCTGATTTATATATACATGTATAAATATGTTATGATAGTAGTTGTGTTATTTCCTATATATTACGTCCTGTTTCATTAATATAGGCATTTCAGACTAGATGGGTGTATTTACAGTTATAATTGACAAAATTATTGACGAAATCATGGGTTCGTCAGGCCCATTGATAGATCGGATTCTAGTAGATGAGACCTGTTTCTCTCGAATTCTGACATCAAAAGTCGAGAATTTTCAACACATTATGACGACAAAACAATTAATAGTTGACATTAGTTGTCCGTCCTATACTCTACATAACATAAAAGGTCCTGGATTTGAGTTGATCGTTGTAGGCAGCAGTCGGTAGTATTCGACAAATCCGATGATATGCTTTGATATATATATACACACTATCTAGACAAGTAGTCCAACTATGTGGGACATGATGTATACTGCCACCATACCATCTGGGAGTTGGTATTTACTTTCTCAAAAAATACAGTGGCCAAGGATTCGCCATATACCATTTCCTAAAAATTATTTCGACTACTCCACTCTAGTCATTTGAGTAGTCTCACTATTTGGGAGGTGATATATACTATCTATGGCAAAAGATTCATCATATTCCATCTCCCAAATATTTAGTAGACTCCTTCGAGTAGTACGCCTATCAGATATTGAGTGTATTACAAACCATTTTCAATTTACTGTACTCGAGTAATTTACACTGTATTATGACCACTTGACTCGCTACACGACACGATTATTGGCCTGTAAATTACTAGAGACTGAGTAAAACGACAAGTTTATATCGGCTAGATCTTTCAATACATTGGATTATCTTCATTTATCTTTAAAAGTAGGAGAGGCTCTTAGGAATTCCAGTAGCCTTTACATAAGGTATGTTCTTTTACTTTTATAGTCAAGATCTTGTAAGGCGAGGTAACAGTAAAAGACGTCATGTTATTTCATTTACGCAAATAAATTGGCGTACAAGCAGAAATCTAATATAGAAAATATAATAATATATTGTAATAAGACAACCCTCAACTTTTCCTGTCTATCAGGTGGTGACCATTTGATTTCTGGTGGGGAGGGCAGAGAGTTATTGCAATAGAGGCTAATCGTAATCGCAATTTTCAGTGATAAACCATTCCGTGTGAAAATTTGAAGGATGCCGTAAATTGAGCGTATATATGAAAGATTCCTATTGGCTTCTGAATGTCAGTAACAGAAAGATAGGCGCGCCGCCCGTTGAAAAGGCCTGGCTTCATATCGGATATGGCATGTACATGCTGACACAAAATATTTGAAAATATAAATCCAGGTATCCACTGTTATTCCAGACCCCGCTGACAGGAACACCACCCATCACTGTTTGTTTTAAAAATTATTAAAGTTATCATTGTAGTTATCATATCTCGATTCCGCAACGAAATGCGACTGACAATACAAAATGTGTCGAAGGTGGTCGATAAACGTTGATTATTGGGACCCGTGTGTATCAGTGGATTTAAACCTATTCCTTAATCGTTGCCCTCGTGGATGAAAAGTCACTTTATCAATGGAGAAATCGGACCCGAGAAAACTATCCTCATTTCACTCGGGTCTCTTGAGATTTAGATAAAATATAATATCAAAATACTGGAAGATTAAAACTCTTTGAATATGAAAATCTTATCATTTCAGTTCGTCTATTTTTATCATTATCCTGACTCACAGTAACGATTCCATATTATGATTGTACATGTTTGAATCTTCAGATATACTGTATGAATATTATCGTTCTCAAATTTATAAACATTTATTCTGGAAGGTCTATATAATCTTAGCATGGAATAACTCAAAGAACCTGTGTAGGTCGAGTTAAAGACTTTTTTTTTAATAATACCATAATCTTAAAGATGAGAACAATACAATGTTATTGATAATCATAATTATCTTTAATCTTAGAGAAGGACAGTTTATAACAAGATGAAAAAGCATATATACAAGGATTATTATTGGCATGAAATATTAAAATGTCTTAATGCCTTGATATTGTCAACAAAAACCTATTGTTCATTGAATGGAAGGATTATCTTGTGACTTATTATGAAATCGTGTACAGCCAATTTAAATATCCCCATGAAAGCCACAGACTTTATTCTACTTCAAGCCAGAAAACAACCGTGTAACAGAATCAAGAATCAAAGCGGGTTATTAGACACATAATCTTGTTAACAAAAAAAAAATCCCCAAAAACCCATTTTATTTTTGAGGATAGAAAACAAATTGCTAAACTGATCTATGCAGGTAAGGCCACTTGTTCAGCAAATTGGCTAAATGGGTGAGTATTGGTCAATTTACTTAATTCATCATCTTCCCCTTTGCTTGTATTGGGGTATTGTAAACAAATTTATCTGATTTATAAATGATTTGGAAACCAAAATGGTGATTACCTCTTGAAGCTAGGAATATAAATGTCTTCATATGAACAGATCAGATCATCAGGATGTTGACCTGAGCTAATGAATTTATCGACAAATCAACTTTCCATGTTATTAATTTTACCAACTGGTCGTTATCCAGTCTGTTTCCCTGTGGATACTCCTCAATAACAATCGATATACAATAATAACAAACGCATCTAAAGGTTATTGTATCCAAAAACTTGTACGGCAATTGAATAGCACAGTAGGCAGTCTGCGAGGAGATTAGGTATCCAGGGTCTGAACCTTCCTTCAGGAGAGAAGTACTTCAGAATCTCAGCCTCAACAATCTTCCTTATCATTAACTTTCGATTTCAACCTGCGTTTCTAATGTCAGGAACATTATTAATGCATCAGATCCAGTTAAGGTCATGATGAGTGTACCAAAACAATATATTTAATGTTTACATTATGTATTATTAAACTAAAGTACCAAATCACTTATCGTCAATTTAATTACTACTCGATAATGAATAGTTCCTTGTTTGACCCTGGCGATTGTCATATTTAATTAAACTGACAATATTCTAATTAACTTGTCAGTGACAGGTGGCAGAACATTATCATGCGCTTTCTTAGCAAAAGATTGTGTTGCTTTGATTCTGAATTGTGAAAGTTTTAATTATTCGAGTTCAGGTGCTGTAGATTGGTGTGAATGTGTCAACGAATGTCTAGTCATTTAGAATTTCATCAAACCATTGTTTGCGTAGGTTTCGACACGTCAATTGCAGGTTTTGGCTTTTATTTTTAATGGGTATCGTGAAGACATAATAATTATCATCATCTTAAAGATATCTGAAAAAAATCTAAGTTAAAAAGACTGACAAAGACAGTCAGTACACCTTATGTAAATGTAAACTTTTATATTATTAAATGAATATGTATGGGTAATCAATAGCAATCTGTCATCACCAGCCCTCGATAACCTCCATCTTATTTTCCAACCTGACATCTCGGATTGTTCTGACAATATAGCCATAATTGTGTCAATCAAACTAGATGTCAAGTAACATAACTCATTGAAAGAGCGTTTAAGAACTTTACTACTAACCGAAAACATTATAACACGAGATTTCGACTTATAGAGGAAACAAAACTTGAAAGGAAGAACCCTTCATGTATGTCTTCATGATTGTTTTACGTTGGTTTTCCTGCTTTTCTTCTTGATTGATATGACATTTTTGGTTCAAACTACATCTGTTTTCTGATCCTGGTACAAGCATTAGTTGATAATATTAGTTTGATTTTGAATCCAACATGGACTGGACTGAAAATAACGATATGTACTAATGAAGCAAAGATAAACTGGCCCGGAGTTGCATTCCGGCTAGTTTGATCATTGCACTGATCATATTGACAGGTTAGACATATTGGAGATCGAATATCGATTAGGAAACTCACAATCATTTACATTTTGATAGAGTTTTGGATATTTCAATCTTGATTCGACTTAGTGAAATTTCTCGTTATGATAATTATGATCACAGATTAAAACTTCTAAGTGGGATACATGTCAAAATTCCCAGTATTACTTTGAAATCAAAATATATTTCATATCGCAAGATGAATTAAATTATATGCCATGTTTTATGATACACTTTTATTCCTCGTGTAGAACATTGTTAATCCAATTTATTCGGAATTAATTTATGGAAATAGATTTTTCATTCTAATTTCGTGTGTTTGTCTGAAATAATAATTAGATGAGAGGATCATATAGGGACCACCGAATTGTCAAGGATGTGGCAGGGATCTCAGGCATTTGTACCTATTATAAATTGATAATAACTTTGAAAATGAGGGAAAACAAAGCTTTTTCTTATATTCTGTACACATATATTTTGATACAGTGGGACTGTTGCCAGATTAATTATTATTAATCATTTAGACCCACCTAAGACCATTTGCGCCGGGGAATTTTGAAATCCGTGAATAATCGATGATATATATGATATATTTCCTGTCAATAGAAATTAATTTCCGTAAGTCGTGATATAAAGATATATAAATTATCATTATGGCAAACGTTAATGACTATATTTATTGGATGTTAACACTGATAGAGTCCAGGTTTTACGTGTATATTAAACAGTTGGTGAAGCATGCTTTTTCAAGAGACACAAAGAAGTTGTTTCGTCTGTATTATTATCCAGGACACAGTAGTTTCTATTCTATATATTACATTTTGATTACTGTTTATAATGTAATAACTCCAACCAATCTTCAGGAGAGCTTGTTTCTTCTCGTGACATAAGGTTGGAAAATCGTGTAACTTATAATAATCTTTCGATTTGGTATCAGATTTTATTGTGAAACAATTGCGAAACCTTATCTTAGTATCTAAATTGTTTTCTTATTCAAATCTCCTTGGGAGAATTCGTTGCTATTCTAACGTTTATAAACACGATATCATTGGGAAGAATAGGCTGGTCCTAAGGAGATATTTACTCTATACTCTTGATCTTATGTATGGGTCCCCATGTCGTATTTTCATGAAATCGATGTCCCCCGATATCGATAGTGAAACTAGAATTGGATACCAGACAACACCTCGAGTATTAAGGAGAAAAAAATGCTGCAAAAATAAGTACCCAGAGACAACGTGTGCAGTGTAGTTATACGAGATGTCTTTTATAACCTGTGACACATAACTGTCCTCAAAGTGCAAATGTATCCGCGTAGGAACATGCCCATTGGGAACCAACCTTAGAGATGTGGTGTGTTATAAACCATCAACTCTAGAGTAGTAAGTCTATCAAGATGGTGTAAACCGCCAAATCTGTAACAGTAAGCCAAATCTAAGCAAACGGCTATTTTTGGTGCTTCATTTGTATGCTGGTGCTAAGTGTTTTGTCCTTTATCTGCTGTTATTTGTTTATCGCTGGTTTTTGGCTTTCTTGATGTCGGTTTTTGCTGAGTGTGGGCTAGTTGTCCTGTGTTTTATTGTTGATGCTATGTTGCTTGTTGAGAATTCCTGAGGGTTGGTGTTTGGGAAGGAATGGTGTATCAATGGTTTTGTGAATATTATTCAGATATCTTTATGGTTAAGTACTTGAATACAGCAAAATGTACTTGTGTACTTGTAAACAAATTGCATTTCGGAAGTTTCTTTTTTCATATCACTTTATTGTATTGCTCTATGGGCTGACTGTTAGTAGTTAAGATTTCGGGGAGCGGAGGGATGATTGATTCTCCCAGAGAAAGTGGGATAAAGAGTCTGGAAATAAAGTTCAAAATTAAAAAAAAAAAAAAAAACAATCAAGAAAATGGAATAAGTAAGACTTTATCAAACCCTCTTACACGAACTGGTAAGCCTAATGAATACACATGTACAATTAATTACTAATTTCTGATATAATCATTGTTCAAATACAAAGCCAAGCTTAGATGAACACGAACCAACATGTATATTTGTAATCTCAGATAACTCGGACAATATTCAAGACACAGCTTCATAATTAAAATATTCCAACATTAGAAGAAAGTTCAAACCTAGCTTACGCAGGCATTACCTTCTTGAATAACCAATCATCACAAGGACCGATTTTCAAAACAGAATGAAATCCATTAGACATGGTGGCTTTTTACTGCTAGGCTTTAAATCTATTTAACATTTCAAAATTTTGCTTTGAACTTTTGATATTCGCATGGTTATATATTGATATACATGTACATTTATTATTAAAGGGAAAATAGGTCTTAGCATGAAAATAAAATTTCAGTTCTCAAGAAAGGTCAATATGAGTATTTATTCATCAGGGAACTTACCTGGTGTCATAAAGTAACATAATCTCTTAACATCTTGAAAACTCATAAAACTAAGTCATTTTTGAGAAAACGCTTAATCAATTTATTAAGCGTTTTTCAATTATCAAATGCATCTTTATGGATAATTACTTAGTTTTTAGATGTTTATTTATTTTTTATGTTATTTATGGTATGTATATTTACTGATGAATAGAGCTCTTACTGACCAAATTTTAAAATTTTATGTTCATTCTAAGACCCATTATCCCTTTAATAACCATTGGGAGACAGGCTACAATTCTTGTAATTATGATCAGTGAGGCTGTTAAACACCCCCCCCCCCTTTCTGTAATATCTAATATAGCGCAGATACAGTCAGTTAATTAGACATTAATGAAACGAGTTACTTAGCACAAGGTTCAACATTAACTTTCATCTATTTCAATGCCTAAAACTTGCACTTAGTGCCTTTTCTTTTCCTTTTATCTCACGAAGTTCACATTTCTTTTAATAATAACATTAGCATAGCGTTTGTATTCATCTCCTATTAGCGATTGTTTACTTTCAACAATTTTACGACGTTTAACTAAAGAAAAAATGTGCTTTGATTAAGGATGTAGTAATATCGGTAAGAGATTTACATGTAGCCACATCATTGAACAAATGGTGGTCGTGGGATTTAGTCTCTGTTGGCGTGACATTTCAGTAGCTCCAATTGTAAATGGCTACGATAAATAATTGCCCAGTGCTGCGATATAAATTTTTGGTAGCCTACAGGATTTGGAGAAGTAATAGATATGGACAAGGAATAGTGAATATTTAGTATCTCCTTTTTTCTGTAACATTATAAACCTTATATATCTGCACTATAATAGATGAAAAAATGATTTATGATTGGCTTCCTTCCAGGAACTGTGGTTTGTCAACTTCAAGAGTTATGTTAATGCAATGTGGTAAATCTAGGAATTGGTTTAATTATCGGGAGAAATGGTTAATAGTAGTAATTGATAATCGTTTTGATTGCATTACCTGCCACACGCTGCACGCCTCCTTACACTCTATTACAAATTGATTAAAAAATACACTTTCTTTAAAAGATCTCAAACACTTTGAATAAATTGGGACAACTTTTTGTTTACTTCGCAGCCCACTTGCATAACTAAAAAGGGTTCCGTTCGTTACTGCCATTTAGAATAAATCGAGTTCCAAATTGATGATTAAATCTTCTGTCCATAAGGAATCTCTTCATTATTCATGTACACGGTATTCATTAGCACTTTTAAAACGACCATGTAAGAAGCAAATATACTTTCATATATATTACTCAAAATAGATTAATTTTTATAATAATTTCCAATAATTTAATTTCTGATTGTCTGATGTACCTGGTAATGAAAAAAATATATGTATGCAATTAGTTCATGTTTCTTGCCGCCTTGCTCTATTGAATCTCTATAGCATCAAGTATGAGTGCAATATTTGATGACAAAAAAAGATTTTCTGATGTCTTGAAATAAGCCAATCGAACGTACTGTCAAATGATTAGTGTTTAAGAGGTTGGTGAGGTTGAAAGGTGTTGTAAACGGTATTATAAACCTATGACGGCAAATCTCTTTGATGTTGGGGGTTCCATTAAATCGTGTAATTACCTCGAATTGCTACTAGGAGGTTTTACAATGGAATCAAAACCCCGTAGCCGGTTTTACAATTGTTAAATGGTGGTTTTACAATCAAATCAAAACCCCGTAACCGGTTTTACAATTGTGAAAAGGCGGTTTTACATCTGTATCAAAACCCCGTAGCAACTGCTCCTCAGATAATGGCTCCCCAAATCTGAAAAGGACATCTTCTCCGTCGGATTTGGGTTCTGACTCTTGTGGTTGAGAAAATACAGATTGAGTGATGAAAATATCGTCATCCTCCATCATCAGATTATCAATATTCGTCTGCTAATATCACAATGTCAGTCGTCTATTTTATATGAAAGTGAAATTGAACTCACGTGTATATTTGTGAGTGGTTTTATCACATGACCATTTGTAAAACCTTGTAAATTTTTTATATGAAAGTGAAATTGAACGCACGTATACATTCGTGAGTGGATTTGTCACATGACCATTTGTAAAACCTTGTAAATTAGGCTATCTGAACGCACGAGCAACATGGGATATAGATGAACATAAACCTTTATGTCCATAGTATACATGAACAAAAGATTGCCGAAACATGTTATATTTAGAGCTAATGAAAAATATTTGACGGTTTATAAGTCTGATAAAACACTCCTACTCGGTTATGCTTGGATTTGTAAAACCTCGAAGTCAGAAAGTTTGGACCTCTTGTAAAACCTTTGGGCTAACGCCCTCAGGTTTCACAATCGGTCAACTTTCTTCCTTCTCGGTTTTACAAATCCAAGCATAACCTCGTAGTCGTGTTTTATCTCTTACGTAAAGTAAAGCTAGGTTTGTTAGTTAGTTCTGTTACGAGAGTTGAGATGTAAAGAGATTCGTAAAGGTTACGCTGTATATAAAGCATTGTAATGGTAAGTGGTATCTGTAAAGGTTGGTGCCGTTTAAAGTGTGCTATTAAAACGGTTCTGTAAAGAAGAGGGCTGTGTAAACGTTGTTACTATAAATGGGGTTCTATATAAAGATTTGCTGTAGAGAAGGATTTATAATTGATGGTACTATTTTAAGTTCTGTTTTTTTTTTAAAGTATACCGGTTCTTTAAATCCGATAAGTTTATCGGATTCGTTGGTTGTCTTAATTTTCATATAAAAATAGATACTGGTGCTTTAGGCGAGAAAGCCATAGAAATTTATTATCAGCGATGTTACAATAAGGAAAATGTATTTAAGGTTACCAAACAAGTAGTAGAGAAACACGATGTCATGACTAAAAACGTCACTATTTCAATATAAATCTATACATATAACTCTCATAGACCAGAGAAAAACCATGCTGTGTTCGTATGAAGAAATTTGTCGGCGAATAAACGCTTTCACTGTGAGTGGTAAATTTTGTTAAAAATAAATAACAAAACCAACATCAGTTGCATGTGCGCCAATTTACTTGATCAACTTGAAATCTGTATATCCATGTAGTGAAGAGTGTGGTATAAAGCAGTGTGAATGAACATATTTTTGAATGACTAAGTTTGGCTACATAAAGCCGATTTTTTTTTCTTAAAATGGATCTTTACTTTGCATGACATAAACCTTCATTATAAGGTATATTTTATTAGCGCCTCAACAAACATTAATAAGATAAGTGAACAGTTGATAAACACGTTTTATAACAGTATATTTGTTGTTCATTTATCTTAAATATCATCCAAGAATAACTTATTTTAGTTTACATAAATTTCGTCATAGTCTATTCGAAATTAAGAGATTAATAGGCCAAAGTTAGGTATCGTATCTTATAGGTAAGGAAACAACCGAATCAACTGGGTTTAGCAATTACAGGAAAAATCGTCTTCTTTAAATTCAGTAAAAATCTTTCATTATGAAAACATTGTGTGTTGATCTGCATTGTGAACAATTTCCTGTATAGACTTCCAGTATTATAACCGTTTTAATCTGGTGGGGTTTTATACCCCAAAAGACACATTTCTTATTAAATTCAGTTACTTAATTCATATGTAAAACTTGAATATCCTAAATTGAATTTTTTTTAGGATTAAATGTCCGTTGTTTCAAAATCTAGAAAACTCTAGTGAACAAGCTTTCCTGCAATACGCCTCTTCTGAAGAATTAAATACAACTTAAATTTTCTTAGCGGTTAGTGCATAATATGTAAGAGGGTCTGCTATATCTCTTTTATTTTGAAAATAACGTTCTGGATCGACTAGGTGTCACGAGTCGAAAGAATATATTGAGGGGAATCCACCTTCCAGTTAAACATTTAATAGAATTTATTTTGTATGACTAAAACGTGATTAAGTTCTAAGAATGGAGCTCATCTTGATCCAAATCTATCGTTACATTATTTTATCTGTAATTATACTTCGAATCAGATTTTTGTTTAATATATGATTAATCACTGATTATTTTACGGCATGTCTACATCTTACAACGATACATTCATGACACTTGTTAAGGTTGATGAAATGTTGTGGTATATTTCTACACCTTTCCAAATATTGGCAATAAAATATATTAATTTTATACGGCCAAAATTTCAAATATAGGGGCTTTAGTATGTATCACTGTGTAGGAATCAAACAGGGGTCATAGAATTGTCCCTGAGAGCTCACAGCTCACTGGCCTAACTTTAACCACCCCTGGCAAAATTCATAGAAACAATAGCCTACTGTCTTTGGTATGTTATTTCTTCAGCAGAATGTCGTTTGTACGCGATGTTCTAAAGTCCGAGTGCCACGTCCACCAGAAACAAGTTTGGTATTGATACAACTAAGATATTACTTATCAGTCTTGTTCACCTGATGACGACAGTGTAATTGTTGAAACATTGTGTATTATTGTATTATTCATGTTACTTATCTTAATAAATCGGGTTTAATCTTCTATCGATTCGTAATTTTTCTCTTTTTCAATGGTTGTTTTTTTCTGATCACCCTCTTTAATTTGCAATACTCAACCACCACTCTCAAAACCTCGAACGTGACGTCAGACATGGTATTATAAAACTTTGATGAGGTAATTATAGGATAATCAGCCATTAGACGACACTTGTGACATTGTCGCCATCTTTTCATAATAAATTGTCTCCACCTTGACAAAGTAACATCAAATTTTAATCAGCCATCACATTTCCAAGTTTATTTGATACCAAAATTATTAAACGATTGAATAGACAGATTCTACAATATTTCTAATTAAATTCCTGACAAGGGAGTGTAGTTAAGGATACATATATCAGGAACATTAGTTTCTCTTCATATCGCACAGTTCCATTTTTTCCAAATATTTGTATTTATGCGCTTCGAAAATGTCGTTCTCTTGGTTAATCTCACAACTGGATCATATCCCAATCTACATTACATTAAAAAAAACAATAGTGCAGACTCTGTGTGTCATTCATCAGTACTAAAGAGTGTTTAACATTTTTAAAGCTTATCTCATGATTCTCATTAAAATATTCAACAAAATAAATGATGATCTGTTGAAACTGATATTTGTCAGGTTTTAATCATTATAATTTCTTATTTCCAGTTAATAAATCTGATTATTTTATCTTTTCAGTTTGTGCATCCCTCTCTTAAAAACTCCCAGTTGAATGAAGGAAATTCAGTTTCGAAAGTGAATTGAAATACAATGACGCGTGAAAGAGGACCAGGGTAGATGAAAAATCTGCTTCCATCGGTGTAGACCAGACGAGATCATAATAATAGTTGACTGTTGATTCCTAATGAAGTGACGTGTCTGGTTTCTAGAATATAGTGTTGTCTCTTGTGAAACTGTAAACAAATTTACATGATAAAACTTGAATAATTATCGATGTGGACGACATACAGAGGAATAATATGATTTGATATTAAAGGAAATAAAGTTGCAGTACATCGGTTTTTACATAAATCGTAAACAAATACAATATGTGCTTTTCATAATAATTGGTCTTTTGTCGAAGGTTTATATATAGTTTACCTCAATCACATTCCAATACAATTTAAATAACATAATTCAAAATTTGGATATTTCTTGCATGCTTTTAGAGTTCACTTATCACCTGATTTAAACATTCATAATGGAGATGTGCCGAAACTGGGAAGGTGTCTACCAAGTAGATGTGTTTAATGTTATATCATGTACCATGTGTTATTTTTATCTTTTTCAAAATAGTAAGGAATTAAAGAAACCAAAATCTGTGAACGACAGACTTATTGCTTATAACGGAACGGTTTTCCCCGATCACACTATTCTATACCCAGATATCAATAACAAAACAATAGTGAATTTAATTTGTAGAACTTTAGATGAGTATGATTGTCATCGATGGACTTCCTGTAGTATCAATGCTCAAAAATGTTGTTCAAGACAACTTTCAACTGGAAATTACACCGGATCCGGACGATATTGTCCTAGAACTTGGGATGGTTTTGGTTGTTTCGATGATACTTTGGCAGGTGACGAAACCGTAATTAAATGTCCGGAGTATATTGAACATGGCAATCCTTACGGTAAGATCAAATTATTGTTTTTTTACTGTCTAAAACCCTGTTTTTTCATTCAATTTATGAATAACTCACACCTTCTTTGTTAAAGTATATCTTGTATAACCTACAAATTTCGGCACTGTTTTACTTCCGCACCCCCAACTTCCCGTAAAGCTACCGAGCTATCGATTTGAAACTTGGCAGAGGGATACTTATATGTGTCCTGAATGTTCAAACAAATTTCAGGGAAGTTTGGGGATGCGTAAGTAAAACAGTGCCCAATCAATCTATATGAAATTTTCCAAACTAACTGCCCTGGTGAGAGATTATTAGTCGGATGTATCTTGGTAGTACGGGAAAGTTGCAATAGAATAAATGCAACGTAAGAGACATACAGCTAACAAATTATGTTATAAATCTTTCATATTTCCATGTATAATTGAGGATATATGTTGCATACTGCCCCTTTTATTCTCGAGTACTAAATTTGTGCTGGGTATATCAATGTGCAAAAGAAATCTTTTCACAAATATCAGAGCGATTAATTAATCTTGTTTAGAAATTTATATAAATTTGCTTTAAAATTATAAACCAATCTGATAAGCAATGGAATTACTAAGGTTACTGAACTGATGATGGCCCCTGGTCATTTCGTCCTTATACTGACCAATTTTATTTCTAGTTAAATTCTTCCATTTCGTTGACCCCGGGTATGATTTATCCATCACTGGAATGAAATTACTAAAGAACTAGATATAATGATAATACAAGTGGCATCGGTGATCACTAAATTGACGTCATTAAATCAGACAAGTCTAATAACAGCGTTATTAAATCTCTATCAAAAACCAATAACGTTGGTATTACGGTTATATATTCTATTATCAAGTGGCTCAAATCTCACTTTTAATTTTCCGCTATTTTCACTTTAGTTCTCTCATTATCCGGATTGTCAGCTATTAATACCTAGTATTATATTAACCTCACAAGTATTGCAAAATTTATCATTTTGTCAACATTTGTCTAATAAGGAACTCATCTTTCTAAACCGTCAAAAGAGGTTTGAAGGACTGACTTTTCTTGACCATTATAAGACTGTCTTCTATAACCTTTAATTACCTTACAGTTTGTGTCTACACGCGATCACTCTGTGTGCTTTTCAACTTTTATTTAGAACTCCCAAATATCTAGCAAACAACTTCTGAACTGTGTAGTTTTGGCCTATATTGAAGAATCGTCGTATGTTAAGAAACTTTATTTTATCTATCACAGAGACTGCAATATTGTAACTAATATTAAATATTGATACAGACAGTTCCTTGCAGGCTTGTTTACAGTCGTCTTTCACTATAACTGTATTGTCTCTTCAAGGAAAAACCTTGGAAGTTAATAGCCAATATAGATCACATTCTAAAATCTCTTCAAATTCTTTCGTAAATTCACAAGTGGTTTTAAATTGTTTTCTTGTATGTTTGGTACAAATACTCAAAAAGCAATAAGAAGACTGCTTTTCACTAGCTATGCGCAGTCTCTGATGGTATAAAAAAAAACAATGATGGTTCTGATATAATTTTTGAATCGAGACTATATCACCTTAAGTCTAGTTGATTGTTTCTTTGTTGTAACGATCTGACAAACAGAAGTATCTCCTTGTATCTAATAAGCTCATATTTCATATTTTAATGGCTTTACTTTTTGTAGTTAGGAAACCAAAATCACGTTAAGTACTTCCTTTAGTTACTTTTTTTTTTATTTCGTTCTTCTAACAAGAGGACCAGATTGATGAGGTTTACAGCAAATTCTTAAAAACTCCTAAACTTTTTATTTGTAAAACGAATTCCCAATTATATTTTTTCCAATATTCATTATGATAATATATTGTTTAAACTATATAATAGTTGGGTCTTACAGATATCGTTCTTTGCTCATATGGAAGCTAAGACAAATTCTGATTACAAGTGTTCGAGGTAACGAAAACTGTTCACAATCATTCACTGAATACCCTTTATAACATGTGCCTGATCTATGAATTGAATTTAATGGAGTTTTACGTTCAATTCTTCTGCAACCAACTGCAACTGAGCTACTAAATAGGGTATACCATTCATATGTTAAATCTCCTTCAATCAGATCAGACCTTCTATTATATGGTTTATGTACCTTAACAATTTCATAAACCCCGAATTGCATGAAAGAGCTTGTGGAGAAAAACTAATTTCAGATTAGAAAGCAGCGTCTAATTTAGGATCAGTTAAAACATGCAATGCAACCGAGAGTTTAAAAAATAGTATTCTCCAATCCTCAATAAGTTCCTGTCCTGTAACATGTTATAATCAAGGTATAAGTGTGTTATTTAACCTAGACAGGATATTAATAATAGAGAGAGTCTTGGGTTTATTTGTTATATTTGACCTTCAAACAAATAAAGATTCAACCCATTAACATTTAAAAATAAATGGTTCAAAAGTCCAATTTCCCATTTACAGACTTCCTGCAGAGTATGTTCTTATTCTTTATTAATTACCTTTCAACACTGATATATGATGTAGATTATAGTTTGTATTTATTGGTATGTAACGATCGCAGGGTTTGATCATGTTTGTTAAGAACTGGAAGCTAACGGCACAGAATATTCTGAGAAAAAAAGGGAATTACAAGAAATCCAATACTAGTATTGTCAATCGGGGGGACGGTTTTGTATAGTATTAGAAAGATGATGTTTGTTGTACGACTTAATTTCGAAATAAATTTGACATTTGAATATAAAAAAAATGAAAAATGCATGTGGTTTGTGGTTAATTTGAATCTATAGTTAGCTCTCTCAATGTTTCAAAACATGACCTATTTCTATTTTTTTTAAGTCTTTAAGGTTTATAATGATCGAGAACTTGTGATATATTAAAAACAACGAAGACACTTATCTGAAGATGTGAGGAAAATATTGGTATACAATTCATGTTTTAAGTAAAGTATAAAATACTGCTTACAGGCATTTTACATTAGATAACACTATTATCGCACATAATTTCCAAATACTGCCGCCGATAAAAATCACTTCCACATTACAAGCGAGACATTGTCTGCCAAGAAATATCAAAAGGAAATTTGAGAGAGAATTGATGTCTTTCGAGTTACTCTTTCTTTCAAAGTGTGAGATGTTATTTGCGTCTTGAAACTAGCAATAAATCATTTCAATCTGAATTTTCGACAGTTAAAGGAATGCGCCTTTGTCATCATGGCACATTTCAAGGTTTGAACTCGATCAGTTTCTTATAGAGTCTAAAACAGTGTCGAGGGATAATTCTTGAGAGGGAAATGAGGAATATAAGAGTGGCGTATATATGTAATATATACATAATAACTAAACACCCGCAGCTATTCACACCTCCCATTCCCAAAGCCTTTGAAAATGTTCATCACCTTAGCCTATTGGGAAACGTAATCTATTACCATTATTTAAAAGGCAAACTAGATATTTGGAATAATACTGGAATTCCTGACTATACACAGATACAATCAGTGATTAATGATTGACAATTGATGGCAATAAATTCTAGTTTTTTTGACTATTGGTATTGATTTAAGATAGATCTTGCTATTGATGTCTAGACTAAATCAACGATTTCTTTCTCTATTGATTAAGCCGTAAAATATCCTTATTTGATCAAGTCCAGTTTACACAGTCAATTTTTTTCATTGATGCCGTGCTCTTCTAGTCTGCAGCTCGGTTAAGAATTAACTTGTATTAGTTTCAAAATGTTCACACCTAGCTTGTTTGTTGTATCACCATCCATAGAAATTTCTTAATATTATCTCTTTGTCAACATCCAATATTTCTGTCAAAAGATGATGCGCTTGATCCGGTTATGGGTGATCACACATTATAACACGATGATCGGAAAAGGATCAAATTATGCCCTCTCATCGCAATTGTTTGATTATGATATATGTTTACTCAATGTTACAAAATTGTTGAAAAAGTTGTTTACATTTATAAGGTGGTCAGTCTGAAATCTGGTTGAATGTAGAAATTAAACTATTAAGTGAAATATGAATAGTTTTTTCTTATATTTACAGCTGACGCAGTGAAGTACTGTAATAAAAATGGGACTTGGTTTCGAGATGAGATCACAGGAAAGGAATGGACTGATTATTTAGGCTGTGTTCAAATTAATGTAAGTTTTGTTATATTGAGCACAAAGTTATCAAGTACAGTCTTAATTGAAGCTTAGTACCACTGAGCAAGATATTCGATACATCGACAAGATTAAAAATGCATTCAGGGTTATTCATAAATTCTTGGCCTTTAGGAAAATTTGTTATAAAGCAACATTTAAAAGTTATTGGCCAATCAGATGAAGAGGGTTTAGGTATCAAAAAACACTTAGACTATCTGTGAACATGGCCCATGTTTTTTTTTATATATATCTTTTCAGGAATACAAAGTATTATTCCAAGTTGGATTGATTTGTAATATTATTAGTATTGTTTTACTGGTTCCTGCGTGTGTAGTATTCTTGTATTATAGGTAAGTCTGAATAGTAATATAGTGAGACAAAATCTTGATCTCACTGCACACAGTAAATAATATATATAAATCTAGGTAGTTGATGAAAGTGGAATACGTGTATTCCAAAAACGGCAATAAAATGTTTTCCGATCTCAGCATATCAATAAGAGAAAGCGTCAACTCTCATCTAATATTATTTCGATAATTTTTTAAAATGTTCATATAAGCAAGAACAACTCTTTTATCTATCTTCACACTATCTATTCATAACTAGAGATACGTTGGTTTTACAATTCATAATACTGATTAACTGAACTCATGAACAGTTGTACAAGTTTTCTATTAATTTAATGGAAATGGTGGTTTATACAAGACGTTATGTATGATGGTGTAAACTGATTCTTTGTTCATCGTAACAGCCAGACGATTTTAACAAATGGGATGATATTATTCGGTGTTATTGATGACAAGTATTAGAGTAATGAATTAATTAGAACTATGAAGTAATGCCAAGTCATTATGGTATATTTTTACAGCGAGAGGAACGTGTTGCTGTGAAGAATGTTTTGTCTATGGAAATTATTCGTACTTGTATTAGTCTGAATAATGTTGTTTTCTTTGTATTATAATCTAACAAAACTAAACAGTCATCTAAACAGTTATCTCGAATTGAAACACATAGGCAGAAACATTTCAATACACCTTTCTGAAATGTGAAATTGCCATCAGTATAAATAAAACTGTTTAGAGTAAATCTCTTTCATGATTTGATTATTTCTCTATTTTAAGCCTAAAAATAACAATTCAATTTAGTGTGCTACAATGCATAGAAATGAATCTTGCAGAATAACGGGCAATAAGACATGGATACTGATCACAGTTCGATAGAATGTAATAGAGATGTAAATTGTATTGTGTTGGAAACGCGGTCGTTAATTTAGAAGAATGTTTGACACGGTTTTTATCAAGCAATTAAAAAAGATTCAATTATCTTCCCAGCATTCACCGCAACTTTTATATCTTTAGAGACTTTTTCTCAGCTTTCTTCTTTTTATGATGGTCTCATAATAGGCGATAGTGTCTGCAGAACGCTGTGTTACACACGTGATGTCGTGTTTTAAGCTATTTACTAATCTTTATTGACAGTTTCAAAATAATGAATCACCTTATTTACACTGAAAAGCAACACATAACTCTTCTGAGGCATGTGTCTTGTTTTCAATCACATACTTGAAAAATGAAAATTATCCATTCACATTTTTAATATACAAAAAAAAAAAACTAAAAAAAAAAAAAAAAAAATTGTCATTACTGCTTATTTAGCTTATTGAAACTGAAGTTTTGCATCTTATTTCCGTGAACTTCATTGAGCTAACCAAGAACGTAATATTTGTGTTGTACAATAACATTCAAGTTTGCAAATGTTGTACCACTGCCTGTGTCGCTGTTCTTAGTGCCATCCTTCATATTGCGCCTTACAATTATTCATGAGAAAACAAGAAGCAACCCCATCTTTAAGAAAGGCAACATTACTACGTGAAGCCGACGTATTATAGTGCCGTGACATCGACCGAAGTTTCCGCGATGAAAGTCATATGATGCCTAGTTAAAACGCAATTTACTGGTTACTAACAACTCACATCTTTGTGTTGACCTTCTGTGGGTATTGTTCATGCTACAGCAGCTGTTAAATGGCTTTTGAACAGGTTCTCACCATCTTGGCTCAATATTCAATATCCCATTATCGTATCTGCCGTGAAAATCGGGACAATCTGATTGCTTGCTTTACAAACCTTAAAGAAGTATATTTTACAATAACATGTCAAATTATTATATAAAATGTTAAACCTAAATTACACTCCAATATAGTGCCACCACGCGTTAATTTCAGTATGGCAATAATGTGACACTTTATAGGTTCTGATGTAGTCCCTTTAATCTAGCTACAATTTATTTTTGATATTGTTTTTAACTGAAAAGGTGATGAGAGAATGTCCTGTATTATTAATCAAGATTAATGCTGACTGTTCATGCATGTTTGGAGTGGACAGCTTGCATTAAAGCTGCACCAGCCAATAGCCTGCATGTTGGGCATCCAGGGTCCAGGTCGTGGTATAAGATAGCTTGTCAAGCCTGGACCGGGAGGGAGAACAGAGGAAGATTCGCCGCCACCAATCTTCTATATCTCTCTCACCACCTTTTTAGAAGATCTATACCTAATAAAAATATTAAAACACAACGTGAAGTCATTTCAACATCTAGAAGTGCTACAATAATGTAATTGGGGCGCCAATGAGGTTGATTTCACAGCCAATAATAATACTAGGGCTCCAATAGCATAGCACATGAAAACAAACAATACGATAATTATAATATGCAGTGTACATAGTCAGCGTTATTTTAGCACCATTGCGTTCCGTCGTCAACTTTATTGGTCAATAACTGTAAACTTCAAGATCTGCTGTCTCTTCAGATTTGGCGTTCAATTCAGGATTAATGTTTACTTCATCTGATCTCTCTTCGGATTGTCGGGCCTTTTTACCCTGTACAACATCATCCCTGAATAAATTAGCACTATTGTACCTAAAATGAAATTAACACAAATCATAAAAACACATTTCATAAGAAATAATAATAATAATGATATGGGGAGCAAGTTTTCGTTGTGTGTGTTTAGGTTTAATAGAGACACAGTTCCAACATATTATGTTGGAACTGTGTCTCTATTAAACCTAAACACACGCAACGAAAACTTGCTCACCATATCAAGCAAAAGAAACAGACAAACAAAGTTTTGGTATTATAAATAAAGATTACGATAAATAATTATGTTTATGTGAACTTTCTAAATGAGAGTTGCCAATTTGAAGTTGAAAGTGACCTCAAGTTTTCTGGAAAGAGAAGGCATACCTATCCCGTGCACGACACCCTCCGCAACCACCATTCAGATTGGGCAATATTTTTGGACTTTGCGCATATGGCTATTGGTTTGATGGTAACCTCGGGGACAATAAAGATTAAGGTTTTCATCCTTCATGATATATCCCTGTTCACAACAGATTATACTTACCCTCGTATGGCAGACGAGCGGTTACCTGTTCTTGTGACCGGCTCTTAATCGTTTGCCAATACCATGATTGGTAATTGAATGGCGTTAAACTGCACTCGCGTGCATGGGCTCTTTTACGTGCTTGTGCTAATATACAAATAATTAATGTCACCGCATGCACCCAGTGAGTAAAATTTGGGTTTAAGTTGAATAAACTCCTCCTAACGGCCTCCGACTTAATATAGATCAAAACTATCTGCGTGGTTGCGCAGTTTATCCTATACGTAACATATAGATATAACAGTAACATGTCTCAATGGATTATATCTAACAGGAATATATCTCAAAGGATTATATCTAACGGTAACATATCTCAAAGGATTATATCTAACAGTAACATATCTCAAAGGATTATATCAAACAGTAAAATATCTCAAAGGATTATATCTAACTGTAACATATCTCAAAGGAATATATCTAACAGTAACATATCTCAAAGGATTATATCTTAAGGTAACATATATCAAAGGATTATATCTAACGGTAACATATCTCAAAGTATTATATCTAACAGTAACATATCTCAAAGGATTATATCTAACAGTAACATATCTCAAAGGATTATATCTAACAGTAACATGTCTCAAAAATTATATCTAACAGTAACATATCTCAAAGTATTATATCTAACAGTAATATATCTCAAAGGATTATATCTAACAGTAACATATCTCAAAGGATTACATCTAACAGTAACATATCTCAAAGGATTATATCTAACGGTAACATATCTCAAAGGATTATATCTAACAGTAACATATCTCAAAGGATTATATCTAACAGAAACATATCTCAAAGGATTATATCTAACAGTAATATATCTCAAAGGATTGTATCGAACAGTAACATTTCTCAAAGGATTATATCTAACAGTAACATATCTCAAAGGATTATATCTAACAGTAACATATCTCAAAGGATTACATCTAAAAGTAACATAATATCTCAAAGTACTATATCTACATAGCATATAATATCTTAAAGTAACGTACCTCAAAGGACTTGAATTACGTAGATTCAAACGATAAGCCAATTTCTCAACTTTTTAATTTATTTCTAGTCGAGTTTGAGGCAATAAATGAAACAAAAGATATACAGAATAATTTAAAAAAATTAAAATCAGTAGTGACACACTGCTATCTTGTTACAATATCTTAGATGACACATATGTGGTGCATTTTCTATTCCAGACAACTGAGGGTCCAACAGAGGATTAAACTCCATATTTGTTTGTTTGTATCGTTTGTGTTTACTAGTGTGGTGATGATATTATGGGATGTATTGGTATTTAATGATAGACTAACCAATCCTGCTGCTTTAACCGTTATGTATAAGGACCCCGTGAGTATCCTACTGGCATTAAAAGGGTTAGCATCCAGGGCTAATAAAAATCTATTTAGAAATCCGCCCTAATTTACAAAATAGGAAAATATTACATCGGATTTTTCGGAAACTTATTAATTTCAAAATTTGAATATGAAGGAAGTACATCTAATGCTAAAGAAATGTTTAATAAACCTTTTTCATGTAGTGACACATATTTCAATATTATTGGCGGCTGCCATGTTTGAAATAGCTGTCACTTGGTTTTCTTTTTGCATGAAAATTTATAGTTTTCAACAGTAATTCGATATGTTTTGTAATATCATGTAAGAGAAAATAGTGAAGTAACTAGAAAAACTAATGGTGAGAATGTTGGCTCGACACAATACGTGATGTACAAGGGTATTTATTAATCTTGAAGATATTTTCCTAGCTTCGGCAAATCAGCTACAAATAAAATGAACAAAATGTGTACCCTTCTCATCAGAAAAACCTTTCAATTAATGCAGAGATGTCTGAGCATTGCCATTCTGTTCGGCTTTTCTATCGTTAGATAATCTTTTCTTGTGTGGATATCTGTAATGGTATGTATAATTTCTGTGTTTCAGCCTGGCTGTAGGGTTTTATATATTTTAACTCGCTATGCGTTATCAACAGCCTATGTCTGGATGTTTTTGGAAGGCTTTCACCTGCATCGTCTTATTGTTAAGGCTTTTAAAGTTCCCAAATCCATCATCCATTACCATTTAATTGGGTGGGGTAAGTAGTCAATAAGTGTTCAGCTCATGGACTAAAGCTTGAATTTAAAACATTTGAAAAACTGTTTGCTTTTGTTGACGATGTTTTCAGAATCGATTTATTTCCCTTGACTTCTAAATAAGCCATGTTAGTTGGAAGTGCTGCTTTAGAATAAAAACTGTAACCTTTTTTATTGGAACACACAAAGTCTCATTTCTTAAAAAAAAACAGAATTGCAAGAAGAATCTCCATAGGTTTCAATTAAAAAAAAGTGTACGACGAAATCCGTGTATAAATATTCACAAGAGAAATCTCGCTTGCAATACATCTTTGTTATTTTGAGGTATAAATCTCCGGGGTTTATAAAAACTCGTTCGAAGTTGATCTTTATTTACTGAACCCAGACCTGTTTTAATCCGTACGGAAGGAAAAACATTTTAACAAATCTTGGTCGTAATCGAAATAGATTGAAGAAAAATTTCATTTGCTGGAAACGAATTTCTTTAATTCAAAGGTTCAATTGAACAACTCATGCATTGTATAGCACTTTATCAACCTTCCCCTTCTTCTACAATTGACAAATTCTATTTTATTTCCCACAAAAATTACAATTTTCTGCTTTTTTTTAATTGAGTGGGATATCAGTTCCAATTACTTGCTCCTAAAGTAATTTATAAAATCGAAAGTAATCTTGTTTTTAACAATCAACATTTTTACTGAGTGTTAGTTATTGATTTTCGAATCCCTATTAGAAAGTGTGTAGGAATATTTTGAGGTTACTAGTAAGTTTAGTGATATTGACATGTTGTAATACTAATAATAATAATACTTAGTTTATTAAAATAAGTGTCAAAACATCCAAAATAACATACAAAGGCATAAATACATATTTGTTTTCAGCAATAACTTGCTTACGAGACACTTGCGATATCAACATTGTATAAATATAAGTTAAAATGAAGAAATATAATATATTAAGAAAGAATTACATTTAGTTCTGCTTTCTCAAAAATAAAAACAACTTTAACAAAATAAGGTATTTGGATCTTTGAATTATGAATTAAAGGGACTTAAGTGGTGATTTCACGGTTTTTATGTGTGGCGGTGTCACATTCCTGCACCATTACGATTGCACGTGGTACTTCTTATCTTGAATAGCTTTTACAACACAATGTGTTATACTTAGAGGTCAGGTTTTTGCAAATACATATATTAGTTTAAATACGAAAAGTCGAAATTCTCTTTTTATAATGAGATGTGTATGTTGTCGTTATTCCAAAGCAATTCGTTTTGTTTGTTCTGCTGAAGTTTGGTAGAAATTTGATGACAGTGTTGTTAAGGGTAATCGATTGATTGACGTGATTTGTTGTGAGATTAGACCGGAAAACGGTTCTTCAACGGACAAGCCATGAATTTACTGTTCTAATACTCAACAAATATTGGCTTTTTGTTTTACTGTAATAGAAATCATGACTTAAAGAGGCTAAGTTCTGATATACATTGACAATATTACCATGATATCACGTTGAACCTATTCCATCTCAATTTTTAGCCTCCTGTCTCTCGTTTTAAATTAATATTATTCAAATAGCATTTTGATTTTCAAGACAAGCGTCCATTCAATTAAAGTATTGAAGCACCGAGGGTTGAGTGACTGTTAAATGTTATATAATATTAGCACATTGTCGACTGCCTAATTCCCTTCTTGTTTCCAATACAAAATAATCCATCCTATCATTTTCTAGACTCAATAAAATTCGTGTCTTTTTCTAATTTCAAAATTCAACAGTCTAGCTAACAGAAGGAATACAATCTAATTTCTCATCAATCAACAGTTGGAACATTGGTAACTTTTCCTAACTGCATTTTACTGATAATTACACAGACAATTTTCAATCCAAGCGGTATAATATATCATTTAAAGGTTTCTGTAGTAATCTTGTTCTTCCTTTTTTTGAGAAATATAAGAGTGGAATTAAGTATCCAAAGCCTTAGAAGCGTGATCACTTTATTTTGTTATCGTTTGAAATACTACTACTACTACTACAACTAATACTAATAATAAACTCTTTATTTTACATTGGTCCAATACACAATTAGGTCCAAAACACAAGGACAAGGTATTGTCTAACATTCAGCCCTTGGGGCAAGACGACAGTAGATGAGTTGTATCCCTTAACAACCCTTTCCGGAAAAGCTTGTAATTGCCTCAAGGGATGACCAAAAGTTCTCTTTGAACAGAAAAGGGGTGGTATACAGATAACAATCTTATGTAAATTGCAACAAATTAATATCGAAGGCTTTTGTGATCTAATACACGATGATACAGAAACAATATTGATACTATTGTCTACAGCTGGAACTATGAGATAAATCTAAGTGATACTGTGCATCCATAAATAAAATTGATTGACTTTTCTGTTCCTGGAGTATTTTTTTTTTCATTTTTATGTTCAAGTCTGTTACATTTATGTATGAACGAAACGTGTTTGAGATAAAATCTTAATACTTATAAATTGATTTAAATAACTTATACTTTAAACGTATTTCAGGGTTGCCAGTTATACCTATCATAGCTTATACAGTAATTAGAATTACCAGAAACGATAAAAAGTAAGACAAAACTTTGGTGTTTTATGATGTCACTAATCGCGAAAGCAATTGATGGTATTAGTTTCCCTCAAACACACACAAGTTTTAGAAAACCCTTTTACAATCGAATTAAACTATGTGAAAAGTTATAATTCTTTCTTATGTTTCAAAAGGAATAAAAATTCACAAGCAAATCACAGAACTGACTTCATGAAGACATTTCAGTGAGACCAGTTAAAGTTAAAGAGATCAGGGAGGGGAAAAGTTAATTTTAGCCCAATATTTGGTATTTAGTGCTAATATAGATGCATTATCAAAAGGATCATAATAAATAGAAGTTAAAATTCCATTAAATACACGGCCCGCAGGTCATCTTACTGTGATTATTAATAGTGTTTGCATATGTTACTCTTTTCAGTTGCTGGGTGAACAATGCTGGAGATTTTGAATGGATCGTGTATTTGCCTAATTTATTTTGTATAGCAGTAAGTGTTTTGTTTGAAGACATACAATAATTAACAGTCGCTGTTTGTGAAGATTTGTATCTCCATGCAGTTGATAACCAATACCATGATTTCTAAAATAGAAAATTGTATATTGAGTTTGAATTTTAGTTCTCAATGTATCTTAAACAACAATAAGATTTCATATTGATCTAAAGTTAGAAACTTACATTCACCACAGCGTTGTGATCATTCCCAAGTAACTTAACATTGTGTAAGTCATTTGGGATGCTTCTATTTGATTCATTTTTAGATAAATAATTGTCCTTAGATCAATGGCGATTACTGCTTTTATGACGTTACATAAATATATTTCAGTTTAATGTTTTTTTCCTGTTGAATATTTTACGTATTTTGATGACACAGTTACAGAGTCACCCTAACGAACCAAGTAATTACAGGTATGTAAGGTTAGAAGCACAAACGGAAAGTTATCGTCACCCACCCCAACATTTGGGACCCTGATATCGATGACATTATTACTTTTATCGAACTTAGGTACAAATACTTATCTTTTACGTTATGCGGCTGTACAAATTCTAAAACCAATCACGTGTACTACAGCATTAGACTAAATAAAATTAAAAGTGTAAAAAGTTTCATGATGGACCTACATTTGCAACATATTTTCAACCTTCCCTATGATCATGTACAATGTATTTAAGCCGAGGCTCATACGGCGTATAAATTCATATAAAAAATTTCTTTCAATATGTGTTAAGATTACGGATCGATATGAAAACGCTAAATATTCCAGGAAACTGTTACTCTGTCAGAACTGCCTTGTGAGGCACAGAAAGCAACATTTGTATATGTTTTGCAGCAAATATAGCCATATTTCGCAAGATACTTTGGTAAATGTAAACTGTGGTTATGTCGAGGAAACTGTCAGCTATTCATTTAAACGGGTCAAAAATAAAACTATTTGAAGTCTAATCAAGGTGTTTCTGGAGGCATTCTAGTGTCTGATTCCTTTCCAAATTACTTTCTTGATTAAGAATTACTTTAGATGTTAGTGTTTCAAGATTAACCAACCGCTGTATCTGACCGTTCCATTCATGTAAAGATAATATCCAGAGGAAAAAAATAAGGGTCTGACGAGCTACATGTATTTTACTTGATGAACTATACAATTAGAAATAACATCAGCAAAATTAAATAATTTGATAGAATTTCAAGAAATGTCTACTTTAATATTAATTCAAATTTCTTATTTAAAGGTTTTGACTTTGATCCTTGTGATCAAAGGAAAAGTCTTATTTTATGAATCTAAATATCATATTTTTAAACTATTTATTATCTTAATGGAAATATGTCTGCAAAAACTAAGAGCAAATTTATACGAATGTAAGTAAATGTAAATAGAATTAGAATAGATCTTCAGAAAGTCTCAAAACATTACTGAAGATGTTCTGAATTTCTCTTAGGAATAATTTCTTTAAAGCATGTAATAAGGAATAGTCTTATGAACCTAGTGCTTCATACGATGCTTTATATTTTTTTTTTGTTATTTATCCATACCACATGTTATTAAATCTGCAGATTACCATAAGAGTCGAGAAAAAGTAATTTGCTTAATAATACCATATATTTATGTCCTACTAATTATTCACATTTATTCGGGAGTTCCAAAAGAGTTTTTCACCTATGGATCGGTTTCCAAAATAGCTCTCAAGCTAGGCATCTATTTAATTGTTTTGTATAAAACTACACACTGAAGATGATACATTTTCTGATCGTTGACGTAAATTAACTAAAAGTGTGTGGTTTGTATTTTTCAGACGTGCATTAAAAGCAACATTTATACTAGTCCCTCTGTTTGGTCTACAGTTATTCTTTATCATCTATCGACCACCATCAACATGGAGTGGATCGTTTATGTACGAAGTAATCTCTAAAGTTGTCAATAATTTACAGGTAGCATTTTTTTCTATCGCATTTTTGGGAAACGTTGTATACATTAGAAGATAAGATTTAATCTTGTGTTAGATATATTTCAAGGTGCCGTGGTACCTTTAGTATCGTGTTTAAAATATTTCAGGATGCCGTTGTAGCTTAAATGTTATGATATTATATATTTTAGGCTGCGGCCTGTGCTCCTTTCGATATTATGTTTTTCTATATTTCAGGATGCGTTGCTCGCTTTGATATAATGTTATTTTTCTATATAACAGGGTGCGGTGGTAGCTTTAATATTAAGTTATTTTTCTATATAACGGGGTGCGGTGGTAGCTTTAATATTAAGTTATTTTTCTATATAACAGGGTGCGGTGGTAGGTTTAATATTATGTTATATTTCTATATTGCATAGTGTGGTAGTAGCTTTAATGTTATATTATTTTTTCTATTTTTATGGGTGTAATTTTATTTTTAATACTATGTTATTTTCTATATTGTAGGGTGTGGTGGTAGGTTTAATATTATGTTATATTTCTATATTGCAGAGTGTGGTAGTACCTTTAATGTTATTTTAATTTTTTCTATATTTTAGGGTGTAGTTTTATTTTTAATATTATGTTATTTTCTATATTGTAGGGTGTGGTGGTAGGTTTAATGTTATGTTAAAAATGTTCTATATTGCAGGTTTGCGATGGTACCTATACTATTATGTTATTTTTCTATATTTCAGGGTGCGGTTGTAGCTTTAATATTATGTTATATTTCTATATTGCAGAGTGTGGTAGTAGCTTTAATGTTATGTTATTTTTCTATATAACAGGGTGCGGTGGTAGCTATAATATTATATTATTTTTCTATATTTCAGGGTGCGGTGGTAGCTTTAATATTATGTTATATTTCTATATTGCAGAGTGTGGTAGTAGCTTTAATGTTATGTTATTTTTTCTATATTTTCGGGTGTAGTTTTATTTTTAATGCTATGTTATTTTCTATATAGTAGGGTGCGGTGGTAGGTTTAATGTTATATTAAAACTTTTCTATATTGCAGGGTGCGATGGTAGCTATAATACTATGTTATTTTTCTATATTTCAGGGTGCGGTGGTAGCTTTAATATTTTGTTTCATGAACGGAGAAGTAAGTTATGTATTTCTTAATTACATGTTTTATTTTTTTCAATGATCACTTCTCTATAGTATGTATAATAGCGAACAGGCATGTGTAGAATTAGATATCGTAGACTTAATAGCAGACTGCAAGTATCAAGTTTTTTAGTTCAGATACATGTAATGGGTTAAAGTGCGATGAAGGTTCGAGCTTTTACAGAAATATTTAAATACGGGATTTTACAATTTGCAGCACTGGTAATAATAAAGATATTATTAAAATAATAATAAAAACAACCTAGCCTTATTTTGTTTGCTATTTTTGTCCAACCACAATTATTTTAGGTATCCAAGGTAACCGGTTTAGGACCCAGTGTAAGAAGATTGTAAGTCAAAATTTCAGGACAATTCTATAAAAAAATGGCATTATTGCATTTTGGCATATAAGCAATCCGCCTCAAAAACTGTATTAAAAATAATCATGGAAAACTGGTGCCTTTTCTGTTATTTAAAGCACCATGCACATGAAAGTTTCTAGTTTTAGTGCATTTTGAAAGCATACTTTGTGCATTTTTATTGTTACTTTCGTTTTTAATTTTCTTATATACATGTATTAACAAGTGCCTCGTTTTCTTTTTTCCTGCATTTAATACTGCATGCGATATGAAAATCATTTTTTTTGTTAAATATCAGAATGTATCTCTTTTTATAAATAATAATTAGCATTTTCCTGACGAAGTTTACAGCTATATTTTCATTTAAGAAGGATTGCATTCCTGTCTTTTTTTTTTCTTGACCTCTCTTATGAAAAATAAAGTGATTTAAATCCCTTTTTTTATCTTTATATATATGTCAGGGAATATCATAGCCCTTTTTTGAAAGAAAAAAGATGACCAGATTATGACGATATATAAACATTGGAAATCTCTTAAGAATCTGTTTATTATCGATTCTCTTCGAATAATTGCCTTGCAATAATACCTATTACATTCTGTCGTTTTATTTTGATGAAGGTTTGTGAATCTTTCAGGTCCATTCGCACCTTAAGAATCTTATACCCAGGAAACTCAGAGGTAAACCCAAAAGATCAGAACTCAATCGAACAAATTCCTGTTCCACTCAATATACAATGGAAACAACAAGAGCGCCGTCTATGCGAGCCAAAATCGCAGACGACAAACACTCGTACATTCCTTTAAATACCTTGGTGGATGAGTTCAATGTTTCGAACGGACAAAGTAATGCGTCTTCGCCGATAGTACGTAACAAGTGATATGTCAAAATGATTCTCACGAGGTAACAGGCGATGTTGATTCCAAGCGGAGCTAATATCAGAAACGTGATCTACGTGTGAGGAAATACGTTTCAGATTTTGAACTCGTTTATTTGGCTAATGCTCATTTCTCAATAATACTTACGAAAACAGTAAACAGTTAAAGTTGGAATTTGGACATTCATTGTAAACAAGCTATAGCCTGAGCAAAGTAAAGATTTTTTAAAAATTGTTCCCATGTTTTTATAAGAATTAAAGTATAAGCTTCAAATTGTGTTAAAATGCCTTGTGCTGATAAAATATACCCGTAGGTCTACAATATGTCTTGAAATTTGGGTTTATAGAGGGTAATTTTCTAGAAATATGTGTGACTATTTTGGGTTGCAACTTCTAAGAGACAAATGTATTTCTTTTCAAGGGTTACTTAAAATATTATATTTTATCAACGTAAAGACCTACAAAAATAATAATAGTTTTCTGGGACTACTGTGCCAAGTTTTCTAAAAAAAAAAAAATAATTATAATAAAAAAAGGAAGGAAAATAAGAAAAATATTTTGCTTTGCTCAGACTATTTTTTTTAAAATTAGTTAGTTTAACGCACGAGACGGAAAGAAAGAATTTATCGAAAATGTACTTTAATGTTGAGACATAATATGAAAGGCAATTATATTTACAAAAAAAAGGTTCTAAATAAACCCCAATGAACAGAAGCAAATGATGGTGATGTTTGAATATAAAATCAACTATACCAATTTGGTGTTCAATTTTCTTGATTGCAATAATGTGATATGTGCTCATAGTCTTTAATTTTAATCGTTTTCGTTCTGTGGATATTTTCTGTATTTTTTATTAAGGGTTTGTGAACAAGGTACTATGATCTAAACCTTGATCCATGAAAATACCCTTGACTTTTGTTGAGATTTACCTTTATTTTCAAACTCAGATAGCCGGGTCTGTATGATAATCATCTTAACTACCGCCAATAAACATATTTCCAATTATTGTTTCCATATTGTTCGGTGTTTTGTTTTAATTGTTAAGTTTTGACTTCATGGAATTATTTAAATATAATGTTATTTTAGTAAAGTGTTTTATTCTCCATCGTATTTGTTTCTTGAAAACCCCAAAAATCTTTCTTAAACAATCTGAATTCTCCTGAGGAATCCATGGCGATGTTCCGTTACACTGGACACAATTCTTGACAGTAGGATTTGCAGCGTATTTAAACCGACAGCAACTCACACCTAATCTGTTTCAATGTTAAATCACAAAATTCAACGGTGTATTTATTCATCCGACAAATCATACTCTAATCCCCTGATTTCGTTTCTCTTGAAGTTAAAACAATTCTATATTTCTGGTTTTAATTTTTTTTTTTGACAAGGGTCAAGATTGCAGTTTGAAATTTTTCTGAAACAGTTGTTCAAGAGAGCAGTGTTGGTGATATGTATGGTTCGGTTGCATCCATCTAAACTAACTGTCTTGAATTTGGAGCTATACAGTATTATTTGCATTCGCCCACTATATGTGAAATGAATTGTCGATAGCGGTCAGTCTGTCTGTCTGCCCTTGTGTCCATCAACATTTGTCACTGATACAAAAGAATACAGAGCTTTCATTCTATTTGGATTTGTGTGGTTTTATGAGATTTTGGGACGAACCGTACTTTGTAACGTAACGATAGCAGTTTTTAGCTTTACATTATACATTGTACAGACCTTGACTGTGAAACCCCCGAAATTACTGTTAAAAAGATACACTGAATATGACATTTTTTTGGAAAATAATATCCAAAGAAGGAGGACCAAAACTCCGCTTCATTTCATTGCATAGCAATTCTTATTTCCCTACCTGTGATGTTTTAGAATGAAATACGTTTGTATTCAACATCTCAATTATTTATTAATGGTGCGCATGCGTTATTTCCACATCTTTGGGAAAAACTTACAAGGTTAGATTTTATATTGTCTATATTATAATAATTATTAAATATTTCAGCACTGTACTTCTTAAACAATTTAGTTTAGTGATTGTCAATCAACTTAAGTTATATTCAGATTAAAGGGGGGTGTTTCAGCAATGTACTAATAGATAGTGTATAGCTGTATACACATTAATATAGTGTATATGGTTCATTGCCATTATACGCCTAACTTTATCATTTGGACCTAGTAAATACTTAACGTGCAGTATGTAAAAATACCAATATGAAAAACTTTTGTTGAGATTTAGGCCTACATATTTCCAATTATTGTTTCCATATTGTTCGGTGTTTTGTTTTATTTGTTAAGTTTTGACTTCATGGAATTATTTATATATAATGTTATTTTAGTAAAGTATTTTATTCTCCATCGTATTTGTTTCTTGAAAACCCCAAAAATATTTCTTAATCAATCCGAATTCTCCTGAGGAATCCATGGCGATGTTCCGTTACACTGACACAATTCTTGACAGTAGGATTTGCAGCGTATTTAAACCGACAGCAACTCATACCCTATCTGTTTCAATGTTAAATCATGAAATTCAACGGTGTATTTATTCATCCGACAAATCATTTGAAGATATGATACGCTATTCGCGAATCGAAAATAACACGTTCATGCCACTGGCTTCTTTCAAGCTTGTATATTCTTATCATGAGTGATGAAAAACAATAAATCACGTCATTTTTTATATGATATCTAGCCTAACCTGTAGCCATGTGGCGAAGTGAATTCCAGTAAGTGCACCAGGTTATTCGTATTTAAATTTACCCGTGAATGAAGATTTCTCATTTGCATAACTTTGCAAAATAAACAAATTAAGCTCAAGTGTTGTTCATTTCCTTTACTCATTATCTTAAAGACTTTAAAAATACCCAAGAAACCAAATTAAAATCGATAAGATTTCAAACTAGAATATTTTATTCAGCACATGGTGGATGAGAAATACGTGCAATGTTACAAAGTTATAGGGTTGCAATATGCCGGAATTGTCTGCATACAGTTAATACGATCAGTCAGTGGTATTAAATAAATATTTTACAGAAAAAACATAACAAAACAAAAAATAAATAAATAAATGCAAATAGAAAAAAAAAAAATAAAAAAATAGAAATTAACGATTTAATAGCAAGATAGTCCTAGATCTGTATCGATAAAGTTTGAACAAAAGAAAGATATTTCCCCATTTTTGTCAGTGTTCTAAAATTGGGAACTCAAGATATACTTGTAAAACAGGAGATACTGGTTATCTTGACTTTTGTCAAAATACCATGCTTGACTGACATGAGGACTGAGGTCTACATATTGTGGAATCTTTTTACAATTCTGCGGATATTTGAATGCAAGATTTTAATGGTAGAAGAACAATCTAAAGTTTAAATGCACCAAGCGTTATCAACTTTTATTTAATCGCGAATATCACGTCGGATTGTCAGAGATTGTCCTATGATCCTTCACAATAAATGCTAAGATTCGCAGTATACAGTAGATTTTATCCTGCTTTTGTGCCTTTTGGTCGCTACAGTCTCCTGAAATGTGTTTCCTGAAATGTCACTAGTGTACACAAAGCTTGTCTCGATATACCGTACTAGTTCTTACACGAACAGTTTTTTATAATAGACACAATTATTAGTTTAAAAGATCAAAGGTCATGTAAAGTACATGTTTTTTGTAGTCTGATTTCGCTAACGGGTTGCTCCCCTTTAATTGATAATTTCGCTTCACTTCAAGTTGCAACGATTCTCTATTTCTGGTTTTAATTTTTTTGACAAGGGTCAAGTTTTTAATATGAAATTTTCTGAAACAGTGTTGGTGATATGTATGTTTCGGTTGCATCCATCTAACCTGATGCGGAAATGAATGAATACTAACTGTTTTGAATTTGAAACTATATAGTATGTTTTATTCGCCCAACATGTGAAAGGAATTGTCGACAGCGGTCAGTCTGTCAATCTGACCCTGTGCTCTTAGCAGAGGTACCTTATTGAGTTAAGGTTCAGTATGTTTGGGGTTTATGGGGTTATTTAGCCATTGTGAGGTTAACCCCACAAAACGAACCTTCTAAACTGAAAATCTGGTCATTATGAGGTTATTTTGTTCTTATAGTAAAATAACCCCATAGAGTATATGTCTATCCTAAATTTGTCTGAGCTGTATTGTCTAAGGCTCAAGTGATAGACATTCCATGAAATTTGCCTTCTATTAAGAGTAGATTCCCTTTCTATATAAATATTATCCAGTCTCGTGAAGCCTCAACATTGTCAACATTGACCCTGATGTCCAAGTCTAAATTTGTCAAAACGAGGCTTAAGTGGATTAGACAACATTATGGGGTATGTAATTTTTTTTTCTCTCTAAAATTTAAGGAGCTCTTGATCTTTGGAGATTTTGTAAAACTAAATTATTAAAAAAAAAGTTGTTCTTGTATAAATAATATTTTACATTTTTATTAAAAAACATAAGCATTTATTACAATATAAGTGTTTGATCTGATGAAGTGGACACAAATTTTTCAAAATGGCCGACTTGTTGCTCTAGGCCTAATCCAGTCTTGCAGGTTCCCCTTTCAAATAGACACAAAAGTAAACAATATTATAGTTAACATGATAATTTCAATTTATTCTTTTTCTTAACTTAGGAGTTAATTTACAATTTAAATAATTTTTTGAAAAATATTGTGGGGTTAGATGTTGTGCATTATATTAGGGGGGTGTCTGTTCTACACTATGAGGTTATATGTCTAAAGGTGGGAGGAGTTATTTGTCTAAAATATTGTGGGGTTAGATGTTGTTCATTATATTAGGGGGGTGTCTGTTCTACACTATGAGGTTATATGTCTAAAGGTGGGAGGAGTTATTTGTCTAAAATATTGTGGGGTTAGATGTTGTGCATTATATTAGGGGGGTGTCTGTCCTACACTATGAGGTTATATGTCTAAAAGTGGGAGGAGTTATTTGTCTAAAATATTGTGGGGTTAGATGTTGTTCATTATATTAGGGGCGTGCCTGTTCTACACTATGAGGTTATATGTCTAAAAGTGGGTGGAGTTATTTGTCTAAAATATTGTGGGGTTAGATGTCATAAACAATAACAGTTTACCTCTTTCTTAGGCTATTGTGTCTGTACTACACAATGAGGTTAGATTTACAAGTGGTTTGGGTTATATTTCTTTTTGCAAAAATTTAATGTTGTTCTGCTCAGGAAACATATTTGACATGGTGTTCTTCTATTTCAGTGAACCTTACAAATCACTATCTGGTCTTTTTAAATGGGCACACTTGAAAGGTACCCCGAAAGGTGTTGTGTGGCCAGTCGAAATTTGTGAGACAGTACAAAATGAAAGTGATAGAATATCTGAATACTGCAATAGTGATGATGCCATGTATGTAGTTTTTATGCTTTTGTTGCTTAATATTAACATTTCTACTATCACTTCCTTCCAAAAACCAGTTAAGCCTAGTGGCTTATTTAAATAATTGATCTAATTTGGGCATATCTATGTCTATTGAAAAATGCTTAATTATAAACAGAGTCTCATTTTTAGTCTTGAGGGGAGTAATTGTCCAAAAACAATAAAGCATTTGAGAAATCGTAAACAAAGACATAAGAGGTTTTGTAACATTCAATTAACCCCTGTCCATCCGGTCCGTCCACAATTGAACGCAATAGAGACTACAGTTTTCGTCGGATTTGAATTAAACTTGCTGTGATCATTTATATTGATGAGATCTAGGACAAGTTCGCAATTTTTCGATGAACGTTTTTTTAGTTATTGCACTTGACTTAGTAAAAACGCATCAAAATTGGCATGTGAATGCAATAAGGACTATAGTTTTCATCGGATTTGAATAAAACTTGCTGTGATTATATATATTGAAGAGATCACAGATTTGAATGAAATTTGGTGTGATCATTTATATTGATGAGATCTTGGACAAGTTTTATACTGAAGATTTTTCGGTGAACGTTTTTTAAGTTATTGCCCTTGACTTAGCCAAAACGCGTCAAAATAAATTTGTGAAGACAATAGAGACAACAGTTTTCATCTGATTTGAATGAAATTTGGTGTGATCATTAAAGTTGATGAGATCTTGCCTGCGTTAAAACAGAAGATATATTTTAAAGTGGGCATATCTTGCTAGGCAACCACTTGTTCAAATTGGTTGAAATCTTACATAAGTGTATGAAGACTAAACTTTCTACTGATTTCCATATAATTTGCACACCACTTTAATCCACTTTCGAATCTGGTTTAATCATCAAAATGTTCAGTGTAAAGTTTCACTTTTGGTCTTAATCTTTCAAATTAAAGAATTGATTATTAACAATTTACAAGGCACAATTTTCTTTTTGAAGAAACCTGCTGAAATGGTTTGTTTCCCAAGGATGATCCCTGTTTGAAAAAAAAAATTAAAACGTTTTTAACTGATTAATTTATTACCTCAATACCATAAACCTCTCAATGCAACCAAAATAAAAGCAACACATGTTTTTTTTTTGGGTGAAAAATTGACTCTTTTAACTTCTAAGATTTATATTTAACCAATAATCTCCGATTGGGCCCATGAAATCCAACATGCAATCAGTTAACTGATTAAATGTTTCAACACTTAATTTGAATCACATTTGATGTCCAGATGAAAATCTTTATATCTTTATATTCCAGGTCTATTACGTAAGAGGAGCTTATTTGGTACACTAAAAAGTTTTCAACAAGATTTACAATTTATTCAACAGAAGAAAAGGAAGTCAAATGATAGTCATTGTCATGATAGTAATGATAAGAATAGGAGGGTTACAGAGAAAGGAGATGGAAAAATAGAGAAAGATGGAGTAATAGAGAAAGATGGAGAAACAGGTGAAATAACAGATAAAGATGAAACAACAAATAAAGATGGAATATTAGAGACTGATGGAGTAACAGAAGAAGCTGGAGTATTAGAGATAGATGGAGTAACAGAGAAAGGTGGACTATTAGAGACAGATTGTGACGAAATTGTGTTAGGTTAGAGTTTGTATTTTTAAGGGATATGCAACTTTAAAAATATTTAATATTAGATACGATTAGATTATCCAGTCATTAATCAACATAGACAAAATAAATACTAGGTGTTCCCGACTGGTTGTTAGGTAATGTATAGGATGATAGTAAAAGCGTGCAACGCACGTGCGGTGAATAACAATGAATAAAAATGTGTGAAAGTATATCTTCTGGGCTCATTCTGTTTTAGAGTAAGCGACTGTAGGTTGTAGGTCGATGGCTGTCAGAGTTGTAGAGATGTCCTGATGTAGTCTTAGTTTTTCCAGCTTCACTTTGGTAGAGACTAGTCTGGGTGACATTAGAAATGGTCTTGGTGAATAAGCGGATGTAAAAATGGTTTCATGGTTTACACATGGTAACTGAGATATTGTCTGGGTGACGTAATATAATATGGTAAAAGATTACTTGTATTTATAATACTACGGACTGA
>CM060203.1:8653067-8851224 GCA_030562195.1 Nipponacmea schrenckii
ATTAGTAATTATTAGTATCCTCAGTTGGCGACTTGAGTGTGTTCATTGCAGACTACAGACTATACTACCTGAACCTCGTCCCTATTTTTTCGTTTGTGAGGCATAATCTGCTGAGTACTGTTCTCTGCAAACAACTAGTTTGCGTGGGAAAAATAGCAACTTGCACCATATATATTTGAAAGGTTTACCACAAATTTGAATAATATTGATCTACACATTATTCCTACAAGTCCTGTCGGTTACTAGTAAAATCAATGAATTGTTCCACTTCCTTGAAAACCACGCCTGGTCACTTCCAGGAACAGTATAAGTATAATTCTAGTTATTCATTGAATCTCTCACGATTCACATATTTTTCAGCCATTTTGGGGTGGAACAATTTTTTATAATTTGCTTGGCCTGGCTTCATGTGACATCCTTTACCCAGTTGGAAATGACACCATAAAATGTTAGCACAGACTGGAATTTTAATTTGGTCCTCAGAGGGAAAATCTGACTCCCATCCACCACTGGGAATGAATCTTATGGTCTAAGCCAACTATGCTTTTCTAAAAAAATCGTATAATTATATGAGATATATAATCCTATGCCAAATGTTGAAAGTTGAAATCATTTAAATTTCGGTTTGTAAAAATTAATGGATGGATTTTGGACACCCTCAGAAAACAGCCTAGTATACAATCTACATGTTTGTTGGACAACGTATAATGCATTCCAACTTACTCTTCAACTTTGTATGACAACAGATTATGAACGTTGTTCATACAGTGTTAATACAGTGATAAATCTCTATCTTGACAACTTTATAACCATTTGTTGATGTTTGTAGAAATAATCAGGACATTGTTCGAGGAAAAGAGAAGACCAACCAGGTTTTGTAGGCTTGAAGACAGATTCTTCATCTATTAGACCAACGTTTTCCTTATCCCAGAAACAGGAAATTTCTACTATACAATATTTAATTATTAGTGTAAAAGTGAAGATCTACCTTCGTAATACATTGTATTTGTAACATCCCTTTATTTCAGAATCTTCAAAATGAGTGAAATATTACATGTAAAAGTTCGTGATTTTTATACTGATGTTTGTGAGAAATTAAGTCTTTTATGCGAAGTGAATAATCATCAACTACAACCACGACATCGTGAGATTATTTCTCAATTACATGAAGAAGTTATGAAAAGGTATTGAAATTATCTACATTGTCTATAACTTTCAGATCTCTACGTTAGGAAAACATTATTCAAATTACAAAGTATATATTAAGTTCAGATGAACGAGACGAAAATCACTGTAAAATATCTTTCCTGGTTTATTCTTCATGGAAATTGACGACTAATTCGGATGCTCGCGATTCTTCTCAGTAAATACATATGTTCAAGCATCGTTAGATTCACTGGATTTTACAATACATAATATAATTTTTATAGAATGTAAATAAAGTTTCGAAAACATGCCGAGGCTTATGCTTCTCATAGCCTGAAAACTTAAAAGAATGTATGTTTGAATGGAACCAAATTTAACTCTCTTAGAAATTTGTTTAATGACTTTATTGTAGTATAGACTGGACGGTAATCTTTGGTCAATATTTATTGATTAGATCATAAACAAAGTGACAAATACAATAAGTTGAAAGACAGAAACATTTTACAATTCTGATAACAATTGTTCATTCACTTTGAATATCTAAGGAATATATTTTTGATACTATTAATAATTCCAGATATTATGGTTCTGGGTTTCTAATCCCAGAAATAGTAAATGGTGCTAATGTTTTGGATTTGGGTTGTGGATCAGGAAGTTTGGTGTTTATCCTCAGTAAGTTAGTAGGAGCTAGTGGGCATGTCACTGGGATTGATTTAACACCATCTTTGGTAAGATATTTTTTCATTTTAAAGAAATATTGCCCGCAAGGCAAGATGATAAACGCCAACAGGCAGTTTTGTTTTGAATTAAGACCATTTCGCAAAGCCTTTACAATCACCTGAATGAAATATTCAATGGCGATTAATTACCTGTTTGGAATTTTGACCTTTTTTGAAACAATTGCAATGATGATATCATCTAGCATATCATGTATCAAATAACAGTTAAATCTAAAGGATCATCACCAACCTATTTTTGGGATCATTTTGTTTAAGTGCCAAGTATTCTAAATTCTAAATTTGTGTGTGGGGGGGGGGGCAGTTAGTGAGAGAAACCTATTTGTTAATTATATTTCAGATATCGGAAGCCAAAAAGTATGTCAATTATCATCGTGAGAAATGGGGATACAATGAAACTAACGTCACATTTAAAGTAGGCAATATAGAGAAGTTTGATGATATTGCTCTACCTGAACAATCTCAAGATGTAATCGTGTATGTTTTCGTTTTACTCTAGAATAAAATCTATCTATCTATTGCAAACTTATAATAGCCTCATTGTTACGATAGTATTTCGAATTACCTCATTAGTCACGTGTTTTTAAATTTAAACAAAAATTTAACAGATCATAGGTTACACTTTATAATATACACTTACTTTATAAGGTAAATATACATTATCATAATAGTCATAATCATAATTTTTATCAATTTGATTAACCCAGTAAAGTAGAAATGCGATAACATGAAATGAATATCGTGCAAACGAAAAAATGAATTTGCTTAAAACTGTTGTAGACCATTATCAGTCTTTCGCTTCATATATTCAGGTCTAATGGAGTGCTATGTCTATGTCCTGATAAAAAGAATGTGTTTACAAACGTTTACAGATTACTCAAGGTGAGTATTCAATAGCCAATGATAGCAAAATGTTATACAGAAAATAATATTTCAAAAATAAAATTGTAATTGAACGCTATCTAGAACAAACAATATAGATAATTGACGTTGACTTCATAATATTGATATTAAATTTTATAGGACTCTTATTATCATTTACACCTTTGTATTAAATTAGCTTTTTATGCACATGTCATTGTGATTAAAGTATTTTAGGTATTTGAAGATATAAAGGTAGCCATCTTTGTCAGTGGATACAACCATCGTGTCGATTCACCAGCCGTGTAACACCAGACAGTTACCAAAGACATGATATAATATATTTATATTTATTCATAGTAATCATATCTAGAAAGAACATGAACATTATCCACCCGTTATATTTATTATAAAGAAGTGATATTTTCATAATCTTCTGTTTTTTAGGATGGTGGTGAATTTTGTTTAAGTGATGTATATGCTGACAGAGATAGACCTGCGGAGAAAATGAATGATCCCAAACTTTTTTGTAAGTAAGCAAAACGAGAGATTTTCGATAACTGGCAATGCAAGAAGGAAGTTTTCCATCTTGTTATGATCTGTTAAAGAACTATTTGAGTTGGAAGTTTTTATATTCGGCTTTCTGGCACTCTAACACACATTTCACTTATTCATCATTAATTAATTATAGACATTTTCAAAAAGGGAGAGAACAGGGATGTTTTAAGGAATAATGGAACATTTATGAAGCCATGAGCAGAGGAAAGTAAACTTTAAATTTTAAGATTGTTGAAAACATATATGTTTTTTTTAACTGTAACAAATAGTTTTGATTTTATATTTATATGTTAGTTTCTTGTTTTAAGCTCTGGGTACTACTGGCTCAATGAAATGGGATGAGTTAAGTGGACTTCCGGTTGATGTTGGATTTACTAAGCCATATTTAGTTGGTGCTGCTCCCGTGGCTTTCACCAATGAAGAGATTCATGCCGAAGTCGGTATGTTCGTTCATATTTCATGCTAACTAAGAACATAGTCTTGAATTGACCTTGGGAAGCTAACGAGCCAGACAAAAGTTCCCATTTTACAAGCCAAAGCTATGAATAATTTATAAACTATATTAAATATGTATTTAATCTGTGTAGTCACATACTGTATTCAGACAATAGTCAATAAACGCGGTTCGTAAGGAAGTTAAAGGTTCATTTTAGGAGAAGAATGGGAAGGACTGAGCATTAGTACAGGGCCAATTAACAATGTTCATAATAAATATCGGATCAATTGAAAAACAAACCTTATCACAATCGTCAAATGTGGATTTTGTGAAAGGAATTTGGTTCTAAGTTGCTCTACTATAAAATTGTTTATCCAGTTTGAAGATCGGACCCTTCTTCCTATACTGACATACCTGTTAATCCGCAACGTGTTTTCTTTTGTAGCAAATGCTGAATTTGTATGTGCCGAATACAGGTTTTTTAAGTTGCCCCGAGGTGCCAGACGATCTGCAGCGGAAGTGACGTATCAAGGTAACATACAAGGAATTGAAGATGCCTTCCAGTGGGATATAAATACTACCTTCAAGGTATGAAAGTATTAAATGATATTTAGCACATTTAGTGTTAAGAGGTGAAGAAGTTCCTAGATGTGTAAAGAACTAGCCAAGGTCACAAATAAAGAGATAAATTTTCGATACAAGATAAGCATAGTTAGTATTGAGTTAAAAAAACACCCACAAGTAATCTACAAAAAACAATAGTCCATAATAATAATATGCCTATTTAGCCAAGGTGAATATGAAATTTTTCTTGTTACCAGTTCTAACAGAAGAGAGCATGAATAGGTTCTGAAAAGATAAAACTCTATGTATAAGGATTAGAATATGTTATACTTAATGAGCTAGAAAATAAAGAGAGGGGTCAAGTAATATTGGATTCAATGGGATCGAGTCTACCACGGACCAGAAAATTAGTAGTATTAAGATATATATATCTTAAATTTTAAAGGGATAGTAGCCGTTAGAAGAAACATAAAATTTTAATTTCACTCAAACTTGACAAATTACAGTATATATCCATCAGTGGACTTACCTGGCGTCATCACTATACATCAAAATCCCTCTTTATTTCGATAAATCCAAAAAATCAAGCGTTTAAAATAAAACGCTTAATACATACATTAAGCGATTTTCAAATTGTAATTATAACGGGAAGTAACTCTAACATAGATTTCCCACAAGGATGTTTTAGCGCTGATTTCCAAGACGCTTTTATTCCCAATCAGAATGGAATTGTGTGTTTTCTAACGGCAATTATCCCATTAATGTTTTTAACAAAAAATATAAGTTAATAAGGATATATCGCAACATTTATTATTAAATATTTTAAAACTAAATCTTTTCGCTGATTTGGCTAATGTTGGTTGTTTTACAGAAAGGTGAAGCTGTGCCGGTAGATTCTGATCTGGCTTCTATATTGGCATTTTCAAGATATAGAGATAATTTCATTTTTAAGGATACTAATCAGGCAGTCAAAACCCCGAACGTAAGTTGCGTCATTTCTATTATCTTTCATTTGAGTAGGAGATCAAAACCGTTTGGCTGTATTATAATATGTACATTATTCAAGAAACAGGCATTTGTTTTAATAAACACTACTTCGTTTCCCCTGTTTATTGTTTTTTTTTTTATATTTTATAAATCATTCTTTTCCAGATGCAGGATCCATTCGCTTATTTGGATAACCTGAGAAAACAGGGACATGAATTGACACCTGTTTACAAAGTTTAAAGCTATTAAATAAACGCCTCCTATTTTATATATTTTTTATTTGATCATTTTACCTATGTACCTATATAGTATTAATACTAACATACTTGATTGGTGTCAAATTTGTATGATTATCATGTTTATCACATCTTACCGTTGTATCCGCACACCATAGTTTTCATTGTATGACAATATTTCTCTTGATCAATGCCGTGCCTTCAAACAAATTACAGTGGGAGAGTATTTGAATAACGCAGGATTATGTCTACGCAATAATTTGTAAATTATAATTTTAATGCCCTATAGGAAAAAACTAATAATATTATGTTTGTAACATCAATTTGTTTATACACTAGTTAATCTAAGTTATAACTATGTTATATAGAACAGAATTAGAAAGAAATTGAAAATATAATTCTTAGTTTGAACGGATTTTGTTATTTTCGCATTTCAAGACAATTTATATATTCGCAAATGGCGATTCGTGAACTTGAATTAAAAGGGCAGAAATACATTAGTAACCTTCTTATAGTAAAAAATAATAACTAATCTTTATAAATATATTTTAACAGTACAAATTATATTTTTATGTAAGTTAACTATAGTTATACGAAATTACATAATTTACATAATATATGCTATAATTACACATACATGTACTTATTACTTCAAATCAATATAATATACTATGTGTGATGGAATCAATCAGTCCATTCACTTATTGTATTGACTCAGCCCCACCCACCATAGCAAAATAAAACACACATGCCTGAAATACTGAAGAAGTATAACACAGACAAATGTGTAGTTCAAATGTAGCCTTGGTTGAAAAGGGGGTCTCTTTTAACCAAAAATTTGGTTGAAACCAAAGAGTAATTTTTGGGGCCATTTTGACTAGGGGCCGTTTTGGTTTGGGACCATTTTGACCATATCCCGATATTTTAAATATGACAAATGCAGTTCCTCTACACTAAGCTGCAAGAGGCATTATATGTACTTAAAAATAATGATACTAACAGGATAGTTAGGGCTGACATGAATGAATAAAGGAAATTAACCGAGCTACAGTCCGTGCACGATAAAAATCCTTTGACAGTTGGAAATAGTAAGCTAATGCCGCTGTCCTCGCGAAATTTCCTCCATTCAACCTATAATGGCGTCAGCTCATTAGGTGCAGAAGAGCAGGACCTAAAAACACATTCATTTATTTCAGAGGATAATATATACTTATAACTTATATTTCAAGAATGTGTACCTTTGCTACGGAAATATGCTATGACTAAAAAAAAGCAATTTACATTCGTTCTTACTAAAATTCGTAAAACCATTTACAAGGAAAAGAGACACACAAACCTTTATGGAGGATTAATCAGATTGTTGATTGAAATAATTAGATTTTAAGTAGAGAGAAATCTCGTCCCGATTCTTCTAAGATGATATGAAGAATGTGGTTTATCCAATACATACAGTAGCTATGGTAAAGATGAAGACAGCTAACCCCAAAGACGGACAGGAAGGCTCAAAATATAAACAACACAGGGGTATTAACAGGTGTGTGAAAACAAATCAACAGGTCTTAACTAATTAAAGGAATATTTAAAGGGACTGTCACACTGAACCTGAACTACACTATCGCACAAAAACTGTAGGTCAATTCGAAAACAAGGTGGCAAATAGAAGTTTCGAAATAAAAAACAAAAGAGTCACGGAGACCAAGTTCGGCTGTTGTTAAGAAGAGAATGTAAGGACAGTATCTTTGGCACATAGTTTTTCCTTTTCTGGCCTTTCTTTCGCTTGATGGTTAGCTGATTCAAGGGAATCTTTCAAATCTTGCACATACATGCACTAGCAGTATGAATAAGACAATTCCATTAATCACAGAAACGATTTTCTGTCAAACAAAAGAAGCGAATATAACGGCAAGTCGTCTTTTGTAAAACTCAGTTTTTCAACAACATTCAAGACTGATAGATCAAAATAAAATTGTACAGCGACGGCCTAATAGACATCAATTTTACCACTATTGTTCATTTTTATCATATAAAATGGCGTGAATGGACTGCTACGACATAAACTGTTTATCATAGATATTATAATATTGATCTGTTCAAGCGGCTAACCATAGCCTTTACATTTATATAAGAGACATTACCAACCAATCAACCGATCAATTTGATCAGCTGCAGCTAATGTCACCATACATTGAAAACTAGAGTTATAGGAACATTGAGTCATTTCTTTGCAAGCGTCTAGGTGCATTTTTAAAAAATATTATTGGGCCTTCTAAAAGTTCCGAAATTGGTCGGTTATTGCCACTGTAGTATTCTGACGTTTTGATTAAATAGCAATACTACAGAAAGCGTGTTCAAGGAGAACTTGAGGATTGTACCTACACACAATATGGTGTTTATCGTTCATATGCCTCAAAAAATATCTGATCAATTTAATATTCATATATTGTTTAGTTTTAAATTGTGTGAAAATATCCATGATAAAAAATGTAACACATTTGTTTGAACATAGGCTACCGTTTCAGTTTGTTTGAATATTCAGTTGGAACAATCAAAACAGGTTAGTCATTTTGACAGGTAAACTGTCTATCAAATCAAGTGTTCTGGACATTCTTTGTTCTTTTCGCTCCCACAGGTGTTGATATTTAACTTTATTATTTAAAATCATGTCTAATTTTGATGCTGGCAGGTCACATAATATCACACAACACGATTTAAAGAATACTCTATAGCATTGCAGAACCCTAAAGAAAAACCAATCAATGTTGATCTTGATGAATAAGAAAAATTAAATCTAATTAACAAAAAAAAAAAAAAAAAAAAACAAAAAAACGACATTAAACTAATATGAGACTTTGAAAAATGCACAGGCAAAATAAATACAAAATCAACATGAACATTGTCATTGGGTTATGATTGCAATCTGCTTGCTAGTTGCCGGTTTCATTATTACTACAGAAAACTAAGACTGGGAATATTTCAGAATGAATGAACTAAATTTATTAGAAGAAATGCGTAATTTTTATACAGCTGGTAGTGAGGATTTGGGTTATATGGCTGAAGTAAATTATCATCAACTTCAACCTCGACATTGTGAGATTATTTCAGACTTACTTGAAGATGTCATGAAAAGGTTTGGGAAATATTTTCTGCAATTTACAACTCCAGATATACGAGTCACTGTATATCCGTCCTGGTCAATTTTCCATTGAGGTGGATGACTGAGTCTTGTGTCTGCAGATTTCAATGACTTTTACAAGCGTCGTTCGGTACTCAGGATATTTCTGAGCCGAACACCATCATTGTGCAATGTTGAAATGGGCTTTGCATTAAAACTGTTCATCTTGTTGACAGCATTGTAGTGAAGGACGACGAACACACGATACTTCAGAATTCTATTGATAATTCCAGATATATTGGTTCTGGGTTTCTAATCCCAGAAATAGTAGAAGGAGCTAATGTTTTGGATTTGGGTTGTGGATCAGGAAGTTTGGTGTTTATCCTCAGTAAGCTAGTAGGAGCTAGTGGGCATGTCACTGGGATTGATTTGACACCCGCTTTGGTAAGATATAATTTTTTTTCGGGACAGAAGAATGGGTTAAGAGCATTTTTTATATGTTTTAAGCATACGTCTAGAATTTTTTATAGTATCTATGTTTGAAAGTCATTAAAATCATACATCAAAATTTTTGAAAAAGTCTGGAGAAAAATATAAAACACACTTCTAAAATAGTCTTGATTATCAAAATTAATATACCAAACATAAAGAGAGCAACACGTGGCACAGATTGGGACTATGTCAATCAGCCTTCTTGGTTAATTAGATCACAGGCCGGAACGGTCTAAAGTTATTTCTTTGTGAAACCGAAAGTTGACGCCAGACATCACAAATGGAAGTTTCAGCAGATAGCAAATGTCAATTTATTTACATTCAACTGATTATTTGCCACAGGTGATAAAATGTTGCAATTTTGAATTCATGGTAGCTACTTCAGTTAGATGCAGAATAATCAAAAAAGAAAATCGGAAAGAAAACGCATTATATGGACACTCCGATTAGATAAGAGTAGAAATGCCCAATACAGTACCGATTGGAGCTGATTTGTGATAAGATAAATAATAAGAGACATGGTTACATTTCGGGAAAGGGGGGTTTAACTTCGCAAATATACAGGAATAAATACATCATTTTGAAATTGGAATAAGCTGTCACATTGTATTTCCTTGTTCTGATCCGAAATTCGATAAAATAATAAATAATAGCTCGTCTTAAACGTAATTGCTTTATTTTGCTATGAACAAGGTTGTCATTTCAGTTTTTCAGTGTTTAAATATGTCCTAACCGTTATCTTGCTTTCTTTCATAATGGGCATGGACTATCTTACTTGCTCGATTATGATGAACATTTAGATCGATCAGTCTTGCTGTATTTAGTGTCTCAATCCACTGCACGTCTGTTGATCTATACCCATGCTTTCAGGGATATATAACTCTAGTCTTGGTTTCGTTGAACATATGTTATCATTATAGATATTAACAGCCAAGAAGTATGTCAACTATCATCGTGAGAAATGGGGATACAATGAAACTAACGTCACATTTAAAGTAGGCAATATAGAGAAGTTTGATGATATTGCTCTACCTGAACAATCCCAGGATGTAATCGTGTAGGTAATATATTTAAAGCACGAGTTCATGTTCATGACTTCACCGATATAGACTCAATTACAATAATTTTTTCTGATGAAGAAGAAAGTTAATACTACCATTAATTGAAATGATGAATTTTTTTCACAAAACTGATCATATTGATCATTCGTTTTATATATTCAGGTCTAATGGAGTGATATGTCTATGTCCTGATAAAAAGAATGTGTTTACAAACGTTTACAGATTACTCAAGGTGAGTATTCTATTTCAATCGATAAATAGTCATGTCTGTATATCAGAACATATCCCTTGGCAGTGTATAAATTTACGACTAAACTTTCAAATCACAAGACATGCAATCCTAAGATTTTTAAATACATTTAGGAGTGAAGAAAAATCATTTTACTTGATGACGACAGTGTAACCTGTGTAACATCATATACCCAATGTTATTAAAGTGGGGTCTTTATTCTATAAAAATTTGTTTTTTACTAAATGATGACACCAATTGTTTTAATGTAAATATAGGTTTAGTTAAGTTTATTACGGCACTTGTATTAATACCACGGCCTACATTTTCACGAAACATATAAAGAATACAAAATCAAATACAAATTCAAATGATACATATATATAATAAAGAAGGTAATTTATGCAAAACTATAATATACAATTATAAGTATAATAGGTAACAGTTACTTAAATATGAATGATTGCTTCGGATCTTACTTTCCAAGCCGAATATAAATATTTAGATAGATTAAGAGTTAAAGTTTCTTTAGAAAATTGCAATAATTCAAAGAATTTTCTAAGATCGGGGTATTTTATATAATAATCAGGTAAATAAAGGATTCGTAATTGGTGATAAAATGGACAAATAAAAAGAAAGTGAAATTCATCATCAACTAGATTTAAATTACAATATTTACAAAATCTTAAGGTGTGTTTGTATACCTACTCGTCTCAAATTCTAATTTTAAACTTCCACTTCTAAATAGAGATAGTAACTGTATATGTTCTTATTTCTGTCCAGGATGGTGGTGAATTTTGTTTAAGTGATGTATATGCTGATAGAGATAGACCTGCGGAGAAATTATACGATTCCAATTTATTTCGTAAGTGATAGATTGGAAAGAATTTAAAACTTAATAATGTAGACAAAGTTTTTCATCTGAAAGACCTTCCTCTTTGGCCTTGGTAGTTAATATATTCATCCTTTCTCACAGATACATATTCTATATACTATTACTCTACTCTAGTACTGGCTAATGGAATATATAAACAGGAATCACCTGCTAGGTGAAATGAGATAAGATAATTTATCTTCTAGTTGATGTTTATCATGCATTGTCAATAAAGAACAATTGGATTAATCCGCCTTTGGGGCTAATTTAAGATCTATAACCAATTTTCTTATTCTCCTAGGGTAAGCGTTTTTAAATTTATTTATAGTCTGTGGAGCCACTGGCTCAATGAAATGGGATGAGTTAAGTGGACTTCCGGTTGATGTTGGATTTACCAAGCCATATTTAGTTGGTGCTGCTCCTGTGGCTTTCGGTAATGAAATTAAAGCTGAACTCGGTACGTACGTTCGTATTTCATGCTTACCATAGGTCGATTTGAATTGAACCTCTTTGGAAAGCTAATTCAAGATCAATAACATATTAGATCTTTCCTACTCCATGAAGACCCCAATTCACCGTTGAATTTAAAGTTTCTTTAATCGAATACAGGTCATTATCTGAAACATGTTTTCTTTACAGCAGATGCTGAATTTGTATGTGCTGAATACAGGCTTTTTAAGTTGCCCCAAGGTGCCAGACGATCTGCAGCCGGAAGTGACGTATAAAGGTAACATTCAAGGAATTGAAGATGCCTTCCAGTGGGATATAAATACTATCTTCAAGGTATGAAAGTCTTATTTGGCATTTAGTATATTTATAAATAGTTTGGCTCATGGATTTTTCTTTTTTCTCTTAAAAATTTCACGTTTTCACATTTACCGACCAAAACAAGTTTTTTAGGGGTTTTTTTTTCACATGCACTTGTATATTATGTATTTGTATTATAATGGTGTACATCGTATTGGGTTAAGTCTAGATCTTTTTGCTGACTTAGCTGATATTGGTTGTTTTACAGAAAGGTGAAGCTGTGCCAGTAGATTCTGATCTGGCCTCAATCTTGGCATTTTCAAGATATGAAAATAATTTCATTTTTAAAGATACCAACCAGGAAGTCAAAACTCCAAACGTAAGTTGCGTCATTTCTTTACATTTCATTATATTAGGAGATCAAAACCGTACGGCTGTATTATAATAGGTAAACATGCATTCGATTTAATGAACACTACTTAGTTTCCCTGTTTATGGTTTTGTTTTTATAATATTTTATAAATCATTCTTTTCCAGATGCAGGATCCATTCGCTTATTTGGATAACCTGAGAAAACAGGGACATGAATTGACACCTGTTTACAAAGTTTAAAGCTATAAAATAAACGCCTCCTATTTTATCTCTTTACTTTGAACATTTTACCTATATACCTATATAGTATTAATACTTATATACTTGATTGGTGTCAAATTTGTATGATAAGAGAATTTCCCTCGACCAATAAGGTGCCTTTATACAAATTAAAGCGGGAAATTATTTGAATAACGCAGGATTATACTAACGCAATAATACGTCAAATTAATATTTTAATGCCTCATAGGACAAAACTAATATGTTAATAATGTTTGTAATATCAATTTTTAATATACACTAGTTAAATAATATAATCGTTGTATTCGATGTCAGTATGTTTGTGATAGTAAATGTTGAGAGAAAATCATAGTCGTTTTCAAAACGTTCATTTTATAAGGAACTATGAACAAGGGTTAATATGCAATAATATGGTCTAATAACCTAGACACTCCTTTCATCGGTTTATCAGTTATTAAGAAAGATCTGTGGGCAAGGCTTGTCGTCTTCATATATATTTATATGATTACATTAACAATACGAATTGTATTCCATAAAAACTTGACTTTTTTTTGTTATTGCCTTAGAAGCTAAAATTCTAAAACGGTTCTTCGAAACATCTTAAACTTCGACCGAGATATCCACTAACCAAATTATATCTAGAATCGTGACTGGAGACCTTATAATAAAAATATCAATTACAATCCTTGCACTTAAAGAAAGGGACAGATTCGCTATTCTTTTAACCAATGATACCTTAGTTTTAGAAACGGAAAATTCTTAGTTAAGCTAACTAGTATTTGTGTTCACAGCTCATCATCGAAATTTGTGTTCACAATTATCCGCGTTTGAAAGTAAAAATGGCGACAAATACGTTATATAGAACAGAATTAGAAAGAAATTGAAAATATAATTCTTAATTTGAATGGATTTTGTTATTTTCGTGCATTTCAAGACAATTTATATATTCATAAATACAAATACACACCCGAAAATGGCGATTCGTGACCTTGAATTGAAGAGGCAGAAATACATTAGTAACCTACTTATAGTAAAAAATAATAACTGATCTATATAATTATATTTTAACAGTACGAATTATATTTTTGAACAAGTTATTTATTATATATTATAGTTATATGAAATTACATAATTCATATAATATATGCTATAATTGCACAAATCAATTACTTCAAATCAATATAATATACTATGTGTGGCCGACATTGGATTTTTCAATCTGGTTTCCCCCTGTCAGTGATGCGGGTCGGAAGGGCTGACATCAAAAAAGCGTCTAGGCATTCGGATGGGGCAATAAACCGAGCTATAAGAGTCCGTGCACGATAAAGATCTCTTGACAGTTGGAAATCGGAGAACAGTAAGCTAATGCTACTGTCTGGGCGAAATTTCCTTCATTGCAACCTGCATGGCGTCAGCTCATTAGGTGCAGAAGAGCAGGACGTAAAAACACATTTATTAATTTCAGAGGATAATATATACTTATAACTTATATTTCAAGAATGTGTACCTTTGCTACGTAAATATGCTATGACTAAAAAGGCAATTTACACTCGTTCTTGCTAAAATTGGTAAAACCATTTACAAGGAAAAGAGTCACACAAACCTTTATGGAGGATTAATCAGATTGTTGATTGAAATAACTAGATTTTAAGTAGAGAGAAATCTCGTCCCGATTCTTCTAAGATGATATGAAGAATGTAGTATCCAATACATACAGTAGCTAGGGTAAAGATGAAGACAGCTCACCCCAAAGACAGACAGAAAGGCTCAAAATATTAACTACACAAGGGTATTAACAGGTGATTGGTGTGTGATAACAAATCTACAATCAATTAATGGAATGTTTAAAGGATCAGTAACAATGACCATGAACTAAACTGTCGCACAAAAACTTTAAGCCAATTCGAAAACAAGGCGGCAAATAGAAGTTTCGAGACCAAGTTCCCGCTGTTGCTAAGAAGAAAAGAAAAGAGTCAACAGTACAAATTATCAGAAATGTTAGTTTTTAAGCTTAGAATAAAATAGTTATTTATTCAGGTATACATTCAAATTATTATAGTGTAAGGTCAGTATCCTTGTCACGTTGGTCTTTCCTTTACTTTCTTTCGCTTGACGGTAAGCTGATTCAAGGGAATCTTTCAAATCTTGCAGATACATGTACTAGCAGTATGAATAAGACAATTCCATTAATCACAGAAACGATTTTCTGGCGAACAAGAGAGGCGAATATAATGCCAAGTCGTCTTTTTTAAAAAATTAGTTTTTCAACAACGTTCAAGACTGATAAACCAAAATGATATTGTACAGCAACGACATCACAGACATCTATTTACCATCATTATTCATTTTATATCATTATCATTATATTTTAAAATGGCGTTAATGGACTGCTACAACATTATCTGTTTATCACAAATATTATAATACCGATCTGTTCAAGCGGCTAACCATAGCCTACACAAATTTATACAAGATATATTACTAACCAATCAACCGATCAATTTGATCAGCCACAGATTATGCCACTATACACTGAAAACGAGGGTCATAGGAAATTTTAGTCATTTCTTTGCAAGCGTCTAGGTGCATTTTTGAAAAATATTGTTAGGCCTTCTAATAGTTTGGACTACCTTCACCCAATCACTTTGAATAGTGTTCAATAATCAACTTAAATTATGTTTAATCTTTATGCTTTTAGCTTAGTGCACGTGCACTATTTGACTTTTTACTAAAACAAAGAACAGCCCTTAAACAGTTAAAATAGTTAAGCGGGTTGCAATAACTTTATTCAGATTAAAGGATTTGATTGTTCGGAGGGTCAAGTAATATATCCGGAGGGGCAATTGTGTATGGTCTAAGATAAAGTACCGAAATTGGTCGGTTATTGCCACCCTGTAGTATTCTGACGTTTCGATTATATCCTGGTCAATTCTTCATTGAGGTGGATGACCGAGTCGTGTGTCTGCAGATTTCAATGACTTTTACAAGCGTTGTACGGTACTCAGGATATCTCTGAGCCAAACTCCATCATTGTGCAATGTTGAAATGGGATTTGCATTAAAACTGTTCATCTTGGTGTCAGCATTTCTATTAATAATTCCAGATATTATGGTTCTGGGTTTCTAATCCCAGAAATAGTAGAAGGAGCTAATGTTTTGGATTTGGGTTGTGGATCAGGAAGTTTGGTGTTTATCCTCAGTAAGCTAGTAGGAAATCGTGGGCATGTTACTGGAGTTGATTTGACACCCGCTTTGGTAAGATATAATTTTTTCTCGGGACAGAAGAATGGTTTAAGAACATTTTTTTCCACTGCACGTCTGTTGATCAATACCCATGCCTTCAGACGGCAGGGATATATAACTCAAGTCTTGGTTTCGTTGATCATATGTTATCATTTTAGATATTAGCAGCTAAGAAGTATGTCAACTATCATCGTGAGAAATGGGGATACAATGAAACTAACGTCACATTTAAAGTAGGCAATATAGAGAAGTTTGATGATATTGCTCTACCAGAACAATCCCAGGATGTTATCGTGTAGGTAATATTTATAGAACGAGTTCATGTTCATGAATTCACCGATACAGACTCAATTACAATAATCATTTCTGATGAAGTAGAAAGTTGAAAACATTAAATGACATGATGATTTTTTCCACAAAACTGATCATATCAGTCATTTGCTGTATATATTCAGGTCTAATGGAGTGATATGTGTATGTCCCAATAAGAAGAACGTGTTTACAAACGTTTACAGATTACTCAAGGTGAGTATTCTATTTCAATCGATAAATAGTCATGTCTGTATATCAGAACATATCCCTTGGCAGTTTAAAACTTTACGACTTGAAAATCATATCACAAGACATGGAACACCATGCATAAATTAAGATTTTTAATTACATTTAGAATTGAAGAAAAATCATTTCAATTGATGACGACAGTGTAACTTGTGTAACGTCACATACCCAATGTTATTAAAGTGGGATGTTTTTTCTATAGTTTTGTATTCTGTTTTTGACCATGTGATGACAACAACTTTTAAATGTAATTATAAAGCAGTTCTTATTTCTGTCCAGGATGGTGGTGAATTTTGTTTAAGTGATGTATATGCTGATAGAGATAGACCTGCGGAGAAATTGTACGATTCCAATTTATTTCGTAAGTGATAGATAGGAAAGAATGTAAAACTTAAGAATGTAGACATAGTAGTTTGTCTTGGTAGTTAATATATTCATCCTTTGACACAGATACATATTCTATATACTATTACTCAGTCTGGCTATGGAAATATTTAAACAGGAACTACCTGCTCGATGAAATAAGATGAGATAATTTATCTTCTAGTTGATGTTCATGCATGGGCAATAAAAAACAATTGGATTTATCCGCCTTGGGGGGCTAATTAAAGACCTATAACAAAAAGCGTTTTTTTTTTAAATTTTATTTATAGTCTTTGGAGCCACTGGCTCAATGAAATGGGATGAGTTAAGTGGACTTCCTGTTGATGTTGGATTTACTAAGCCCTATTTAGTTGGTGCTGCTCCTGTGGCTTTCGGTAATGAAATTAAAGCTGAACTCGGTACGTACGTTCGTATTTCATGCTTACCATAGGTCGATCTGAATTGAACTAAAAGCTTCCTCTTTGGAAAGCTAATCCAAGATCAATAACACAGTAGATCTTTCTTACCCCAAGAACACCAAATTCATCGTGGAATTTAAAGTTTCTTTAATCGAATACAGGTTGTAAAATATTGGTTAAAGGTTATTTCAAGTGATAATCCATTATTATTAGCTGTCTACAATATGTTATGCGAGGATGATTCCAAAAACAAAAAAAAAATGGGTATCTGACATAAAACAGCTTTTTAATGACTTAGGACTTTCTTCATTCTTCGAATTCCCTGAATTATGTAATCTGTCTCTGGTAAAGTCTAGAATCGAAGATCAATACCAACAAGCATGGTTTGCGTCGATGGAAATTTCAAGTCAACTTCGCTTTTTTAAAAATTACAAATATTCATTCCAATTTGAACCATATCTTACTTCCAATATACCCGATAAATTTAAATTTTTCATCTGTAAATTCAGATGCGGTTGTTTGAAATTAAATGTAGAAATTGGTCGTTTCAATAAAGTCCCACGCGATAAAAGACTCTGCGAGTGCTGTAATTCTCCATACATTGAAGATGAATTTCATTTTTTACTCTGCTGTCCACTTTATAACAAATTTCGTCGCCAGTTTTTCCCTCGATATTTCTGTTCATTTCCTTCTCTACATAAAATGAACACCTTGATGAATCCTAAATGTGAGAAGGAAATCCTTAACTTAGGCAAATTTATCTACCACTCTATCAAACAACGAAACCCTTCTAGGTGTAAATACTTAAAAGGGTTGCCTTATGGGTGAATCTATTTTTAGTTTTGTATTATGCTTTTCTTCGATATTTTTTGTAATCCTTTTGTTAACTTTGTATAATCTTTAATTCATATGCATTTGTAGTTCTATAGCTATAGCATGTATTTTGCTTTGCTGAATAAATATATATACAGGTCATTATCTGAAACATGTTTTCTTTACAGCAAATGCTGAATTCGTATGTGCCGAATACAGGCTTTTTAAGTTGCCCAAAGGTGCCAGACGATCTGCAGCGGAAGTGATGTATAAAGGTAACATACAAGGAATTGAAGATGCCTTCCAGTGGGATATAAATACTACCTTCAAGGTATGAAAGTCTTATTTGGCATTTAGTATATATGTAGATACTTAGTTAGGAAATGTTTGTCTGTTTTCTCTTAAAAATTTCATGTTTTCACATTTACCGACCAAAACAAGTTTTTTTTTTCCACATGCACTCGTATATTATGTATTTGTATTATAATGGTATATATCGTATTATGTTAAGTCTAGATCTTTTTGCTGACTTAGCTGATATTGGTTGTTTTACAGAAAGGTGAAACTGTGCCAGTAGATTCTGATCTGGCCTCAATCTTGGAATTTTCAAGATATAAAGATAATTTCATTTTTAAAGATACCAACCAGACAGTCAAAACTCGAAACGTAAGTTGCGTCATTTCTATTATCTTTCATTTTAGTAGGAGATCAAAAAACTTTTTTTTAAAAGAAGAATTATTACATATTCCTATCGATTGTTAAAATTCACTGCTTCATTAGAATCTATTTCTATCCAGTTAACCACATATTATAGAAGTTTAGATATTGAAGTTCCTATAGTAATCGCTTTAAGAAATACCACGTAGTCTATGTAATTCACCATTTGTCCACATACCACAGAATTCTTTATTTTCCAGATGCAGGATCCATTCGCTTATTTGGATAACCTCAGAAAACAAGGACATCAATTGAAACATGTATACGTAGTTTAAAACTCCAAGTTGTGGCTCATTGTACTTTCTATTGTCAATAGTCGCCGTTTCCTCTTTATAAAAGCAATTATAAGAGCGTTATGGGTATAAAAGCTGATTACAGATTCTGACAGTGTTGATATACTTTCGAATATATTTTATATTATAATATCTGTCTGTGAAAATATGAGATACCTTGATAACCCAGAAGCCATGATACCGTCAAGCTGTAACAAATTCAGAAATATGTTAATACTTTCACTTTTGAGTTTCCTTCCACCTTGACATTTTATCAAAACCACGCCCCATACGTCCCCTTACCATTGTTTTTTAAATTTCTTACCTATTTTATACGACATAATATGGGTTCGATGTTCGGAATGTATTTTACCTTAAGTGTAATATTTTGTGAAATAATTTCAGATGTCAAAATGATACTGTGATTGCATATACATGAGAATAAAACTGTTGATTTCCACTTTCCAAAGGCATCATTAATCTGAACCTTTAATTCTTAAACTGTTCGTGAAATTTAGCTTACAATATTAACACGCATCTATATAACTGTGAATTTGCAAATTATTATCAATATTATGGAGAGCACCTATGTTCGTGTTTTTATTTCTGGTTAAATACAAGTCTAACAAGAAATATAGATACAATGAATTAAGAATAAAATTTTTACCTAATTTTGTCTGTGTATAAGCCAACATTGTACTATGGTTGTAGTCGTCCTTGTCCGTTCGGTCCGTTGGTCGGTCCATTTCTCCACAGGAAAAATATACCACAGTTTTAATTGCAGCAGTTTAAATCATGTTAAAATACGATAGACAAGTCAGATTTTTGGAAGCCTACATTTTGACATTTTATGAGGGAAGTTACCAGGCTCAATAATAGTTATCCATATTCATTTTTATATGTACACTCCTTTTATTCAGAAATTGTACATAGTCAAAAGAGTCAATTGTTTCTCGAACACACGTTAGTACGTCAAACATAATAATACAGCATATTATTCCTATTTTGCAGAGGAGGTTCACAACATTTATATTCCATTGGAAGGCATCTTCAATTCCTCGAATGTCACCGTACTTCCACTTCAGATCTTCTGTCACCTGGGGGCAACTTAAAAAGCCTTGTTTATACGGCGAGGATTTGCATATATTCAAATTTGCACACATATGCAAATGTACACGCGTGTGTCAAAGTAAATTTGCTGTGTATTTATACCACGTAAACGTTTCTTAGGTAAATATGGAGCAAATTGTCCATTTCTTGCAGGGTCAGACTAGAAGGTCTCCGCAAGCGCAGAATGTTTCCTATTTCCTGGGTGTAGCTCTAACTCTGGGTTGCTCAAATGTTACAGAATTAAGAAGAAAAGCTAGGACGAAGGAGTGGTTTGACAAGGAAGTCCAGCAGCACCTTGAATTAAGAAACAGACTGGCTTGGAAAACTACAGAATAAGGAAGTAAACATTGAATTTCATCTGTAGATCTCATCTCCTTCCTTCAAGGCACAGTTTAAGAACCATAAGGTGTTCAAAAGAAGGTAACACTTACCATTTACTGGCTTGCATCATCGCCAGAGTACCGGATAGTCTATAAACTCTTTTGAGTTGGGAAGGCTACAGTGTGTCTGTGTGTTCATCAGGTGGTGTGTGAGGCAATTTCAAAAGTTCTGTTAGATGAGTACGTCAAGTTCCCTGAGGGTGAAGCCCTGAAAGATGTGATCAAAGGATATGAGGAAAGATGGAATTTTCCTAACTGTGCAGATTCCATTGATATAAAATATACATATTCTCACAGGCTGTAGCAAATTTACACCTAGTCCCAACTCACATGAGTAAAATCTGCACATGAGTAAATGCGTCCACACGGTCAAATTTGGTCATATAAGCAAATTGCACATATGAAGAAAAAAAGAAAAAATCGAAAATACATAATATCTCAATATACAATTCATCTAAAATAATAAAACATACACAAGCACATGTGCATCAAATGGGCAAATCTATGTTCCGGCGATCAAGTACATGACCACAAAATAAATATACAATACTCCATGTACAATCTGTTTAAAAATACACAAGTACATTTGCATGAAATGGACAGATTTTCAACCTACAAATTGTTTATAAAATGAATATAATATATAGTTCCCGCGGCCATGCATCGCGCAGCCGAAAAAAAAAAAAAAAACACAACACTCCAATGCGCAACCCGTCTAAAACACACAAGCACTCGTGCATAAAACGCACAAACCTACCCCCAGCGACCAAGTACATGACAGCAAAAACCATACATCATTTCAACGTACAAGTACATGTGTATAAAATGGACAGATTCATCTTTATGCGATCAAGTACATGACCACAAAAACCAAGGAATAGACAAGTACATCTGCACGAGACGATCAGACATCAAAACATACATATACCCTCAAAGAAAAAAAAAGAAAAAAAAAACACAAAACAAAAGGATTGCCAAAGCGTCAGTGCATGTGCTGCGAGCGGGCTACCCAACCCTACTCCATTTTATATTCTTATTTTTCTATGGAGGGGGAGGTAGGATTTGTCCATGCTCAAGACCAGCTTTAAGGATGTTTACTCATCCCCCGACAGTAATAATTTAGATTTTCAAAATGGTTCAAGTTAGGCCAAAATAGAATTGTTGGTGGTGATATACCTGTGAGAAAGGGAAAAATAAAATTAATAATCTACTTAAATCATTAAATCATGAAGAAACACAATTGTTAAGATAGCCATCAGCAAGTAAACCTATAGTTGGTGAAAAGAATACCTGTGTAACAGAAAGTATGCTTATGTTAATGAAAGATTACCAAGAATCATCCTTCGAAAAGTCTTAAAATCTGATGCTGATTTAAAATTTTCGTCTAGACCATTCCATAAAATTGATCCTTTGTATTTAATACTTTGTTTAATCAAATTGATTCGTGGTTTTTGCACCACAAGTTTTTAATTTATGCTAGAATAAGGCGTCTGTTTATAGTTAAAGAGGCTTGAAAGGTAGTTAGGAGACAAGTTGTTTAGAGTTTTATACATATGCCTTAATTAGTTCAGTTTTAGTAAAGAGGCAAATAATGCTTAAAGATTAGCCATAATTTGAGTTGAGAGCCATTTAAAGTATAAGATATGAACGACATTTAGAGCCGAGGAGCATATAATAAACACATGTGGACTGAACATCACTGGCTTTTGGAAATAGCAAACTTTATTTAAGAATCCAAGCACCAACTAGGCAAACTGACCACAGATGCTTATTGCCTGTTGAGGATTCCTGCTAGTCCCAAGACAAGAGTACAGTGAGTGATGAAGTCATGTTTTCAAGGGGAAAGGAGGATTTATTAACTGCTTGGCAACTCAAGTATACCTGGGTGAAAAAAGCAACAGGGTGACCCTATCAACAGTTCTATATTTGCTGCTATTTTCTTGGGATGACTTATGCCGTAAAGCAATGAACGATGGACCCACTGCAGTTACGGTGATATGAATACATTGGTCAAGGTGCCAAATTCATCATGAATGCCTTCGGCAGCTAATTCAATTTGGCATTTGCTCAATGTATTCATATCACCGTAACTGCAGTGGGTCCATCGTTCATTGCTTAAATAAACTAACATTGTATTGAACACATATCACTATTACATGTACCTAATTGCAAATAATTGGTAACCTTATAATCTTTCTGATAGTTTGGCTTGTTGACTCTTAGAGTCAGCACTTTTCTGCTCTTCTTAGCAATAACCAAACTTAGTTTAGTAACTGTTTGTCCGTAAAGTTTGCATTTTAGTCTCTTGGTCATCATACCACAGCACTGCATTATACACTGTTCATAGCAGAAGTAACGTTGTGAAAAACACTACGATTTTTCTCTTCAACTTTGGTGTCACACACGTCTGACATCGAATACACCTATTATGTTGTTTAAATATTGTATTAAAAACTGGTGTTACAAACATATATTATTAGTTCTTCATCGTAATGAATTTTAATTTGACATATTATTCTGTATTAATATGAACAAGACGAATGGGGTCGAATAATCCTCCGCCAAGTTATTCCAATACTTTCCAGTTATTAATTTTTTTGAAGGCACCGTATTGATTAAGAGAAATATTGTCATACAATGAAAATTGAAATGACCAAAATATGGTGTGCGGAAACAACGGTAAGATGTGATAAACATGATAATCATACATATTTGACATCAATCAAGTATATAAGTATTAATACTATATAGGTATATAGGTAAAATGTTCAAAGTAAAGAGATAAAATGGAAGGCGTTTATTTTATAGCTTTAAACTTTGTAAACAGGTGTCAATTCATGTCCCTGTTTTCTCAGGTTATCCAAATAAGCGAATGGATCCTGCATCTGGAAAAGAAAGATATATAAAATATCATAAAAACAAAAAGAAGTAGTGTTCATTAAAATAAATGCATGTTTCTTGAATAATGTACATATTATAATACAGTTTTGATCTCGTACTAAAATGAAAGATAATAGAAATGACGCAACTTACGTTCGGGGTTTTGACTGCCTGATTGGTATCCTTAAAAATGAAATTATCTTTATATCTTGAAAATGCCAATATAGAAGCCAGATCAGAATCTACCGGCACAGCTTCACCTTTCTGTAATACAACCAACATTAGGCAAGTCAGTGAAAAGATCTAGACTTAAAATATTTAATAATAAATGTTGCGATATATCCTTATTAACTTATAATTTTTGTTAAAGACATTAAAATTTATACTAGTATATATAAATATATATTAATACTAAATGTGTTAAATAGTATTTAATACTTTCATACCTTGAAGGTAGTATTTATATCCCACTGGAAGGCATCTTCAATTCCTTGTATGTTACCTTGATACGTCACTTCCGCTGCAGATCGTCTTGCACCTCGGGGCAACTTAAAAAACCTGTATTCGGCACATACAAATTCAGCATTTGCTACAAAAGAAAACACGTTGCGGATTAACAGGTATGTCAGTATAGGAAGAAGGGTCTGATCATCAAACTGGATGAATAATCTTTATAGTAGAGCTACATAGAACTAAATTCCTTTCACAAAAACACCTTAGAAAAGTTGTGATGATGTTTGATTTCGAATTGATCCGATATTTTAATCTAAACATTGTTAATTGGCCCTGTATTAAGGCTCAGTCCTATCCATTCTTCTCCTAAAAATGAACCTTTAACCTCCCTAAGAAAACTTGTTTATTAACACTATTGTCTGAACAGGGCCCATTCTGTCATTTAAATAATATGTTTTGGATAGGCAGCATGTTGTTTCTATCTGAAAATGTATAAAATTAATATAAATAAAAAAAAATAAAAATATTTTGTATGTCTATGCCATTTTCGTCCGATAATGTATCACCTACATGAATATGGTTATGACATTTTGAAAAATATCTCGAAACCTTAATTGGACAGAAAATTCAAAATTGTACGTTTATTAGTATCTCACTACACATATTAAAGAAATATTTCTTGTTCTTTGGTTTGGAAGGTCGCATCCTCTAAATTCATAAGTAAATATTATTTGGTTTGCATGAAATATGAACGAACGTACCGACTTCGGCATGAATCTCTTCATTGGTGAAAGCCACAGGAGCAGCACCAACTAAATATGGCTTAGTAAATCCAACATCAACCGGAAGTCCACTTAACTCATCCCATTTCATTGAGCCAGTAGTCCCCAGAGCTTAAAACAAGAAACTAACATATATATATGTATATATATCATCAAAACTATTTCTGTTTTTACGGTTGAAACAAAAATGTGTTTTTCAACGGTCTTAAAAATATAAAGTTTACTTTTCCTCTGTTCATGGCTTCATAAATGTTCCTTTATTCCTTAAAAATTCCCTGTTCTTTCCATTTTTGAAAATGTCTATAACCAGAATTAATGATGAACAAGTTTAGAAATGTGTGTTAGAGTGCCAGAAAGCCGAATATAAAAAATGACAACACATATAGTTCTTTAACAGATCATAACAGGATGGAAGACTTCCTTCTTGTATTGCCAGTTATCGCAAATCTCTCTACCCGTTTTGCTTACTTACAAAAAAGTTTGGGATCATTCATTTTCTCCGCAGGTCTATCTCTGTCAGCATATACATCACTTAAACAAAATTCACCACCATCCTAAAAAACAGAAGAGTATAAAAATAACACTTCTTTATAATAAATCTAAAGAATGGATTATGTTCATCAAAAGTCTATTATGATATGATTACTATGAATAAATAAATCACATATATTATATCATGTCTTTGGTAACTGTCTGGTGTTACACGGCTGGTGAATGGACACGATGGTTGTATCCACTTACAAAGATGGCTACCTTTATATCTTCAAATACCTAAAATACTTTAATCACAATGGCATGTGCATAAAAAGCTAATTTAATACAAAGGTGTAAATGATAATAAGAGTCCTATGAACTTTAATATCAATATTATGAAGTCAATCATCTAAATTGTTTGTTCTAGATAGCGTTCAATTACAATTTTATTTTTGAAATATTGTTTTCTGTATAACATTTTGCTATCATTGGCTATTGAATACTCACCTTGAGTAATCTGTAAACGTTTGTAAAAACATTCTTTTTATCAGGACATAGACATATCACTCCATTAGACCTGAATATATGAAGCGAAAGACTGATAATGGTCTACAACAGTTTTAAGCAAATTAATGTTTTCGTTTACACGATATTCATTTCATGTTATCGCATTTCTACTTTACTGGATTAATCAAATTGATAAGAATTATGATTATTACTATTATGATAATGTATATTTACCTTATAAAGTAAGTGTATATTATAAAGTGTAACCTATGATCTGTTAAAATTTGGTTTAAATTTAAAAACACGTGACTGTTGAGGAAATACCGTCGTAACAATGAGGCTATTATAAGTTTGCAATAGATAGATAGATTTTATTGCAGAGTAAAAAGAAAACATACACGATTACATCTTGAGATTGTTCAGGTAGAGCAATATCATCAAACTTCTCTATATTGCCTACTTTAAATGTGACGTTAGTTTGATTGTATCCCCATTTCTCACGATGATAATTGACATACTTCTTGGCAGTTAATATCTAAAATATAATAAACAAATATGTTACCTCTTTGAATTGGAATGTTAACAAATCACACAAACACACTCCCTTACATATTAAAATCTTATTAAATATCTTTAGATAAATGATATCTTCTCAGATCAGATTCTTAGCTAGTTCGCTGAGTTGACTTTAATCAAGTGTTAAAGTTTAATCGGTTTATAGTATACTTGGCACAAAATGGTCCCAAATATGACAAGACCTATATTATAGGTTGGTGATGATCCTCTAGATTTAACTGTTATTCGATACATGATATGCTAGATGATATCATCAATGCAATTGTTTTTTTCAAAAAAGGTCAAAATTCCAAACAGGTAATTAATCACCATTGAATATTTCATACTGGTGATTGTAAAGGCTTTGAGAAACGGTCGTTTTTTTTTTAAAAAGCTGCCTGTTGGCGTTTATCATCTTGCCTTGCGGTCAATCTTTCTTTAAAATGAAAAAAATATCTTACCAAAGATGGTGTTAAATCAATCCCAGTGACATGCCCACTAGCTCCTACTAACTTACTGAGGATGAACACCAAACTTCCTGATCCACAACCCAAATCCAAAACATTAGCACCATTTACTATTTCTGGGATTAGAAACCCAGAACCATAATATCTGGAATTATCAATAGTATCAAAAATATACCTTAGATATTCAAAGTGAATGAACAATCGTTATCAGAATTGTAAAATGTTTCTGTCTTTCAACTTATTGTATTTGTCACTTTGTTTATGATCTAATCAATAAATATTGACCAAAGATTACCTTCCGGTCTATATGTTCGTCTATACTACAATGAACAATAAACAAATCTTAAAGATTATATGGGGTACTTTTCTTGTAATTATGAAAAACTATTTTTTAACAATAATAGAGGCATTTGTCGCATTCTTTTTAGTTTATATGCTATGATACAGAATTATATGTATTGTAGAATCCAGTGAATCTAACAATGCTTAAACGTGTGGATTCACTGATTAAAATCGTGAGCATCATAATTAGTCGTCAAATTCCCATGAAGAATAAACCAGGAAAGATATTTTACAGTGATTTTCGTCTCGTTCATCTGAACTTAATATAACTTTGTAATTTGAATAATGTTTTCCTAAAGTAGAGATCTGAAAGTTAAAGATAATGTAGATAATTTCAATACCTTTTCATGACTTCTTCATGCAATTGAGAAATAATCTCACGATGTCGTGGTTGTAGTTGATGATTATTCACTTCGCTTACAAGACTTAATTTCTCACAAACATCAGTATAAAAATCACGAACTTTTACATGTAATATTTCACTCATTTTGAAGATTCTGAAATAAGGGTATGTTACAAAAACAATGTATAACGAAGGTGAGACCTTTAGTTTTACACTAATAATTAATTATTTAATAGTAGAAATTTCCCGTTTCTGAGTCTATAAATTTCTCGTTTCTGAGACTAGGGAACGATTGGTATATCTGTATAAACTAATTCTGTAAAAAAACTTTTAAATTTCTTTTCGAAGTCAAGCCTACTAAACCTGGTTGTCTTCCCTATTTTTGCCCCATGTCCTGATTATTCCTACAATCATCAACACCTGGTTATAAAGTTGAATCAAGATAGAGATTTATCACTGTATTAACACTGTATGAACAACGTTCATTATCTGTTGTCATACAAAGTTGAAAAGTAAGTTGGATTGCATTATACGTTGTCCAACAAGCAGATTATATGGTCTAGATTGTTCCCCTGGGTCGTTACACGTCAATTATCACTGTAAAACATCAAGATGTATGAGCAAAACTCTTGTCGTGCACAAAACTAGCATTAAATCCTCTGTCTTGGCAACTGACCAGTGCAATGAGTATATTATTGCAATGGTGAAAGGTTCTAGAGAAGCTACTGATTTAACTGTAGCAGAAAAAGCTCATTTGCAAGGGCTCACGGGTTATCTTAATTTTCGTGCAGTAAGCACAGTAAGATTATAGCAAGCACTTGTGTGTGGTCATGGTTAGCAATGCTATCAATTAGTTAAAACATAGATAGGCAGAGGATCAGCAGATCTTTGAAATATTTTAAGGTATAATTTACGATGTTTTGATATCGGTATGTTTACATACTGCACGTTAAGTATTTACTAGGTCAAAATGATAAAGTTAGGCGTATAATGGCAATGAACCATATACACTATATTAATGTGTATACAGCCATCTTACTACATTCTGTCTATTAGTGCATTGCTGATAAATTGAAACACACCCCCTTTAATCTAACCTATAATCTAAGATGATTGACAATCAATAAACTGTTTAAGAAAAACAGTGCTGAAATATTTGATAATTATTATAAAATGAACAATATAAATAGTATTACCTTGTAAGTTTTTCCCAAAGATGTGTTTTATCAACTGGAAAAAACGCATGCGCAGCATTAATAACGAATTGTACGTAGCTTACTCGGGTAGTGCGTAGACTTCGACAAACTGGTGAAATGAAGTTTTGCATTCTCCTTCCGTGCAGTTGTTTGGGCTAATGGCAGCCGATCTTAAAACCATGAACGTATAAAAGTTTTTTTTTTTTTAGTCGGTCAAAAGGCAGTCGTTTATAAGCTATATTATAGTTTAAAAAATTTAATAATACTGTGCAATTTAATATAAAATTTAAAAATTGTGTATGCATTATGCACAATTTAACATAGCTTACAGAATACAAAATGCAACTAATAGTGTTGTGTAACTGTATCGAATAGTTTTATATCTGAATATTGAAATGCAAAACTGATATTGTTTTTCATAATACCAGTCTTTAGTAAAAATTCCATCTTTGAATAGATTTCGAATTCTCTTTATAACAGGAATTACCTGGTTTCCACCAGTTACAGCTAAACTACCTCCTGATAGAAAATATATAGATATATTTTTGATATCACGTACATGCGCAGAGAAACTACTTCAAATCAACATCTCACATGGAAAAGAGTTTTCAGAATGCATGTAGTTTTGAATAGTGTGCTGCCCGTGGTTACAGTAAGAGCACGCCCGTATAATTGCCGCCGACTGAGATAATGTTCTATACTAGGAAACTTTATGTATTTACCTGTATATTCTCTTAAAAAATAGCATAATGTTGGCTATTAAGGATTTATTCTATGCAAATATGGTTTGGTTTCAGATTGGGAATTGGACTGATTCGGTAAAACAACTTTAACCAACTTTAAAATATCATGCTTTATATTAAAGTGTGGCTGTCCGCAGATGGACTGTAATATTTATGACTAACAGTATATTTGTTGAAGAAATATGGCCTCCATATTGATATGGAATTTTTACTGTCAATATTAATTATCTTCGTGACAAAAAGTGTTTACTTTCCTTATACACATAAAAGACTAGTTATTTATGAACATATCTAGTTGTAAGCAATATTCTGCAATCTGCAAACCTAATTGCGTCAAAAAAATCATAAAATATAGGGATCACCGTCCATCCTATAAACGGGATTCGGTATCTTGCAAGGGAATTGCAAACATTGACAAAAAATGCAAACATGAACACATTTCTTCCGTCTTTCTAAGTTCGACAAGTTCGTTACCATTGATATAATAACACAAGAAGAAAATTGCTGCAGATGCACTGTGAATTTTAGAAAGGAATGTAGATTCTGTATTTTCATATATTTTCCTTAATTGTTATTTTCGAAAAGACATTGTTTGCTTATTTTAAGGTTAGATGATTGATTTCACTATGAGTTATGATTATAGATGTTAAAATGATGTATTTCCAGTTTGTCGAGTGGTGAATTCACATGTTTTTTGTTAGTAAAAGTAGGAGGATAAGAAATAATAAAGATATTGTCATACTACTACTGTTATAATCTTTCAGAATACATTTTCTGATACATCATACAGAGACACATTAAAACAACTTAATATAAATAAATCAAGATGACAAAGGATATAAGAGAGAGTGTGGAACGTTGGTGATTTGTGGCACCATTCATATTGTGGAAGATTTCTGGAAGGTCGTCACTGGTTATAAGATGTAGATCTAGAAAAAGAAAAAAAGAAAACGAGCATTCCTGATATTTTGGACTTCTGGTACCAATAACTTGTATTTCTATCCATGAGTACCTCTCACTCACTACCGATAAGTTTATCTAACTATTTTAAGAAAACAGTTCGATAGTTCTCTTAGTAATAGTACCGGTATCTGAGTTTAGGAACCAATACTTTTAATCAAAGAGGATAAGGGGTAAATTTAATTACTGATAATCTATGTCTTTCATAATACTAAACCATTGTTAGGTATAACATCGCCCTCACAGCATCCAATTTTGTGGATGAACTAATATGGTTGGTGATTTGACCTTTCCTAATGTTCATTGAGCTCAGTCTGGAGAGATTATTCTGTTTACTACCCAATATATCACTATATTAGATGCCAGAAACACTTGGAATGTCTCCAAGATTGATAATATTTATATTCGTTTATTTCGACAAACCTTGTCCTGCTGAACTCATCGATTTCATGGATTTTTCGGCTGCTTTTATTGTGGCTTCAGCGACTCCCCGTGAAGCATCTTTAATCACATACGTTTTAAAGCCTATAATATACAAGTATTAAGCCAAACTTATAAGGCTGTTTGCCACATTTATGTAGTTCCTCACATGGCGTCGTTTTTAAAAAAAAAAAAAAAACGTAATGAAATTAAAAGTTACAAGTTCTGTATATCAATCTAATATCCTTTTATTTATAATAAAGCTCCTTTTGCCATTGTGGACTAGACGAATTTAAAGTAAAATTTTCCTGTGGTAACTCACCTAATTGGACAGCATCTAATGCTGTATAAAACACACAATAATCAAAGGCTAAACCAGTTATAAATACCGTTGTTATATAATTCTTTCTTAATAGTTCATTTAATTCAGTTTGCGTAATGTTACCATTATCATTAAATGCAGAATAGGCATCAATCTAAATTTCAAAGACACCGTGAAGCTATAGGGGTGAGAAGGGGGATAATGCCGAATGGCAGAATCTGATAATAACTAGACTAACTCATGGCCGGATCTAGGTTAATATGAATCGTTGGGTTAATGTGAATCGTTTGGCAATCTCGATGTTATTAAATTTATTCCAACAGCAAAGAAGAACCATATACACCAACTATTAATTATCAAATTACGAATACATTGTAATTTAGATATCACAAAGAGCAGATTGAACATCATTATTTTACCTGACAATGTTGCCCCTTCTTTACAATATTTGGGAATGGTTTCAGCTTGTCGGATATCTTGGATGATGTTGGTCCACTATTAATATCTTTAATACAATGATCAGGCCATAGAGTCTGGGTAATTTGCTTTGAAACATTGGAACAAAGGGTTGCATAAGACATGTTGTCACTAATATCACCCCCTACACATAGTTTTCCTGAAATTTAAAATTATGTTATACTTGTACATGTTATATTTTCCCCAAATTCGGAAACGATACACTATATATGGTTATACGGTTCTATTTTAGTCTTCTCCAAAAATAAAACATATGCACGTCGATTGCTTGGATGTATTTCAAACAATGTTTTATCAGTGCTTTACAGCAAGCAGGTACCTTTTTATGTTTATTATAGAGCTATTTTCTGAACATCTTACTATTAGAGAGGTGTAATCCAGTACATTCCTGTATAATGAAATTGGTAATGAATAATGGTAATACTTACCTTGGTCGTTATAAGAAAGCTTAACTGTATCGTGTGGTTCTTTATCAGAAAATTGTGATGCAAATGAAACATGGTTTTGACAATGCCAGTCTTGAGTGAACACTACCATTTCAAATTCATCTTTGTAGAGATCTCGAATTCCCTTTATAACAGGAATTACCTGGTTTCCATCAGTTACAGCTAAACTACCTCCTGATAGAAAACATTCTTGAACATCTATGATAATAAGTGCAGATTGACTTACGATAGGTGACACCAATTCTATGGTAAAGACCATTAGTAGTATTACGTTCATGGTACCTGAAAAAAATACATCATAATCCCAAGGAAAAATATGGTGCATTTTTTTTTCAAATAGCTGTTGAAATATCTATTGAAATATTGGACAACCATGAACTTATAAAACTAGAGATCACATATTCCCGTACTCGTCAGACACGGTAAACGTCTTGTTTGTAGATAATTTGAATGTTACTAGATGTGGGCAGGTATTTGGGTATACCTTGATAGTATTAAACTGCCTAGATTAATAAAGCCTTATAAACTTTATCTTATTCCTAAAACTACCTAGATTATCAAAACCTTATAACCCTTTTCTTAATCCCTTAAACTAACTAGATCATATCCTGAAAACCTTTGCTTAAATATTATAACCTCAATCAAATGTCAACAAAGCGTCATCACGGATACATTTTTGCTTAGGACAGCCAACCCTATCCAATCTCAGGATGATCCAAAATATTACGAAAATGCCCAATGTAGTAGACCAACAAGTAGATAGATAATTCAATGATGATTTTCCCGCTTATGAAGAAATGCTACTTTGTGGATTATGCGCCAGTTGTCGAGAGCAGGGATTTGGCCTAAACTGGATAAACAAAAGGATGGCCTTCCTAATGTATTCTGCAACCGTTGCGACCCTTAGGTTAAGTTACGCAGTTTTGTGACACTTTTCTTCTTGTGGGTGTTTAATTTAGATACCAAACTATTGTTGATATATAGATCCTTTATTGGTACTAACAAATAAGCTTCACGTTGTGATATGTTATGTTATGCCTTCAAGCCTGGAGGAGTTTATTTGGTGGCAGCAGAAAGTTGAAAGTTACGGAATATAATTATATCCTCAGCCCGGTTTACTCTCCAACCTGTATCACATGCTCTGCGTCCAGATCGTTTATTGCAGGAATCATTTAATTACGCAGTTTGAGCACCCATACGTTGGCTGCAACATTCCTAAATAGAATTATTGTTTTCATTGACTGTTTATGTTCGAATATTGTTGACAATCAAGTGGGGTGATTAACTGGTACCAGGTCTCTATCATGCAGTCACGGCATGATACAAGTTAAAGGGGCACAGTCTTGATTTGGTTCGGACAATGATCCGATAGCCTCAAATACATGAAATCTTTTGCTTAGCTAATCAGAAATAGTCTACAGAGCTTACCTTTGAAATTTGAGCCTTCAAATCCATGTGTATCAATAATTATCCGTGTTTGAAAAAACATAATGTCTTAAGATATAACGAACGTCCCGCCATATTGGAAAACGGTTCGTCTTGATAATCAAAGAGTTATCCTTCCCGTCGTGCAATAGCGCGGGTCAGGTCATCTATAAAAATAGACTACTGAGCATTTTCAATTGTAGCTTTTGTCAACAGGACACACAATTTTCAGACTGACTGGAGACCAGCCGCGTACAGCACGAAAAAAAAATGAAAAGTGAATTTTTTTGTTTGAGGTATATTTCAAGGTATTTTGCGATTTTCTTAAAACTTGAGTATTTCTGAGGACTGTTTAAATGTAACAAAGGCCACCCCTAAAAATCAAGATTGTGCCCCTTTAAAGAGAGCCCCGCGACCATGATATAAAGGCATGAGAAGAAGCGCGGAAAGCATATCATGCAGGCATAAGCAGTGTTGACTTCGCACATCACAGGGCGTATAGTGTAACAAACCTCCCATAGCCAAAGTCAAATAACTGTATTTTTGACTACCATACGTCGAGACGTGAAGTCCGAAACAACACAAGCAATAAAATATAATTTCATATACTAGTCACTGGTACAATAAACATTTTACAAATTACATAAGAGAACTGGGACGCGTAACAACACAAAAACACGAATGTTAATAGATTTGACTGGTTCCATTCCAATAGGACTCGACTTGACAGAATCACCATTAGATTTTCAGCTGCTTTGGTACAAGACCGATCTGTGTTTCAACGACCAACTGGAACTGTAAATGACTTAGAACATCTGGAATGGTCCACGAATAACATGTAGACAAAACTGGATGATCTGGAACAGACTACGTTTGATGAGTAGACTAACGTAGACTAACTGGAACAGTCTGAATTTGATGTGTAGAAAAACGGGGACATCTGGAACAGTCTGCATTTGATGTGTAGAAAAACGGGAACATTTGGAACAGTCTACGTTGTATGTGAGGACAAACTGGAACATCTGGAACAGTCTACATTTGATGTGAGGACAAACTGAATGCTCCCAGTCTCGCCCCATCCACCGATCTACGCAAATTCAGCCAAAATAATGATAACAACAACATTCAAATCAACAACGACGCAAATAGAACAGTTATTAGAACATCAGTTTCTTTAGATCTTTAGATTTTTTTCCTAAGCTTGTACTAATAAATGGTTTTTTAAATTTTCGACAAAGAAATATTTAATGTTACTTACAGTTCATGAAAATATTCGCTATAAAATTCTTTAAATTTATTTTATTCTAATTCTAATTAATTATTATAATCTTTAAGACACAACAGCTCCCTACATTTGCTTTCACGTATTTCAAACCAGACTGGAAATATTAACTATATCGGCATATTTATATTAAATTATCATATTTATGTTCCCATAATTACCTAAACCTACCTCATCATGATGTATAAACAAATACATGATCTTATTTGACCTATGATAACAATTGGAATAGTTTTGAAATTCATCATGTTTATTACTTAAACATTTCACGTGATATATAAAACATAATACATGTAAACCTATTAAAGGTATTAATACATTACAATCATTTATAACCGCGGTATCATAAGGTTTCTAAGGTAAAATCAACCACACCTTATATCATCTAAGAGTATCATTTTGAATTAACTCTTTGAATTCCATTGTAAGATCTTTATACAATATTCACTGTCGTACATGCTAACCGCATCGACAGAATTTTTTCAGAGAAATAAGAGCAACTGTTTGCCGGCTCTTGCATCCCCTTTTCCAATTATGCTTCAGACGCATCGCGAGCCCCTATAGGAATATATATTCTCATTTATAGCGCTTAGCAAAGTTAAGTAACGGTTAATAGTCAAAATCATTCCGCTACACCAAGACACGGTGAAATTTTCCTGTGTCTTAAAGTCCATGGTTCTGGAATACTACTCAGATACCCACGTTAAGTACATGTTCGGTCTGAATGAACCAATATTGTAATACAATGGGATACCTCCTTAATACTGGAGTATTGGTTGGTTGGTAAATGACAAGTTAACGTTCGTTTCCAGCATTTTCTGATATCGCAAAATAGGTAGTTTAGTGTTCGAATAGTGTTGACAGCCAACTGGGGTGATTAACTGGTTTAACTGACCAGGTCTCTTATCATGCAAACACGGCGTAATACCAGTTAAAGAGAACCCCAGGACCATGATATAAAGGCATAAGCAGTGTTGACATCGAACAAAACATCAGGGCGTATAGTGTAACAGTTTGTGAGAGTGGCAGTACGGTTTTAACACGAATGGACAACCCCATTGAAGATGAATGCTACAGAGCAGACACGCCAACATGATTCTACTTTGCCTTCGAAAGGGAAATGATAAAACAAATTTTATGGACGTATTTGTAAGGTAAATGATTGCTTTTCCCCTTCCTTGGCGTCAAGGTTTTTACAAGGTTCAGCTACCTTAAAGGGGGAGCATCTAATCATTTATAACAATATTTTCATTTGCTACTTATATAATTTGCTATAATATAATACAAAATTTATTGACCACCTAGATTTTAATTTTTTTTTGTAAACCTTCTGAAACTTTAATCTCAGAATTGCACTTATAATCACCAAGTTCGTTCGATTAGTGCAAAAATAGTCCAAAATGTGGATTGCGCAGGTGTTGTTTTTTTGTATTTTAAGTGTAAGCAAGACAATACTCATCAAAGAGCTGATCAATTTCCTTACTATATTTGAAATAAAAAGTATAATAAATTGGTAAATATCGTTATTAACAAGAATAGGCGACAAATGATTTAATACATACCAAAAGAATCACAGGTGTATCCTACATTAGGTTTACAAATTTTCTAACCCCCCTCTTAATGTTATTTTGTTAACCTGATATATTTACATTTTGTATTTGATTTCGTAGCTATAATTTCTAATTCAACTTAGAACAGTAACATAAGAATGTGTACTGTCATTCTTGATTTTCTTATATCAAACTTTATGTGATTGATAATTTTCCGGGGTTTTTAAGAGGGTTATGGGTAGATAAGGTACTAATGTCTCTAGTTGAAGTTGTCTAATCCTGTTAAAATTATACAATTGTAATTGACAATTTGTTCGCTTGTGTTGCGAGTCAATCGCTTTGGGATAATAGAAGTATCACGTGTTGTTGTCTTTTGCCAATTGGAAATCAGAAAAGAGTGGACTGATTGGGCACAATACGAAACGACTTAAAGTTCTTACCTGGAAATAAAACGCATGCACGTAGTTCACAGCCATTTTGAATACCTACTTCTACTAAAAAAAATGAAATCGAATTTCGATATAGGCTATGTAAATGAAATGTGATTTAAAGCTGTGCACAACATGTTGTTCATCTTCTTAGGCAACTTGAAGCTCTAACCTCCTTAGCCGAATCATTAAGGGGAATACAGAGCTTAAATCGCTGCCGTAACCGGACATCCCATTCAAACTTCTTCCGGGTATGATGCAGGTTACTTTAGAGGAGTGACTATACTGCTGGATATATGTTGCTAAATGGCTACCTTTTAATACTTGCTTCAAAGATTCAAAGGTATTCAGATTCGTTATTGAACTGGTTTGTTATTTGTTTTTTGGTTTTCCAAAAATATTGACAATACGGTTCTGACCTCATATTTGTTTTTGAAAATCAGAAGATGTTATTGTTTTGATGCCCAATTTGGCCTGTATTTGAAACTATAAGATTCGCTGGCTCGAAGTTCTCCAATCCCGGATAATAACGGGATATCTTCACAAATACTGTTGTAAATGAAAATACGGCCTATGGCATATGAAATCAATAATGTTCTTTACAGTGAGTTATTTCCCTTTGATTATATTTATTTAGCTACATTTACTATATATAAATATAACATTATCATTTACAAACAATTCTAGATCTAACAGCAAAACCTAACCCATCATCATTATCAGAATTTTTACTTTCAAGTCTACTTCTATTTTTGTAAAAAGAAAATATTGGGATAGTTAAATTATCCAAAATCGTTCATATGCCTTTCGGACTCTGTTCATGTAAATCACATTGCAATAACATGCATTTCTAGTTTTAGTAATACATGTATATAAATGTCATTTTGTACAGAATAGGTATTTACGTCATTGAGTAGCTTTCCTTTACACGTTAATCCACATACTCTTTTTGATAATCATATGGGATACCTTCGAAGATTTGAGAGATTGGTCATGTATTGAACAACTGAATGTTTTAGCAGCACGTCAATATGTACACCAATATAACAATTGAAATATCTTTTTGACAAACACTTCTTTATGTCAAAATGATGTGCAATTTACTTCTTCCTCACTGAGTTATGCCATATTGTGGCTCACACCAAAATTATGCCTAGTATTCTGGAACTAATGTACTAAGTTCACGGAAATTCTAACTTAACGTATCTGAAGTAAGGTTCACAAAAATATTGATATCCTCCTGTATTTTAGACTCCCTCATATAACATGTTCGTGCATTTCATCCGAAACTATCGCGACATTCTTACGTCTAATAAATAACAGACCCCAACCAAATTAGAGTCCATTAGATTACAACGCAGGCCCTAATTAGTAGAATGACGTAAAGGGTCATGATATTTTCGGGTTAAGAAAGGTATAGTTCGACAAGGTCACGCCTTCAAAATGTCTTCTAATTATCCTCGTGTCCTGATTTTAGTAACTAGGCCATACGCGTTCTCGTATGCGTGCATTTTACAAACATCGATGTTTAAACAAGTGTACGTGCATCCAACCCTCTTTGCATTGATCTGTTTGACAATGATATAGTCCACAAAGAACTGAAAAAAGATGTACAATTGCAAATCTCACTTGTCCTTGTTACTGTACAACGTGTATAGTCCACATTTTAGAAATCTACCATACATCACGACATGTAAATCTCCTCATGATCTGATTAATTTCTCCAATATTCCGAATTTCACTGATAGTCACCATCTGACATCCATTTCTGAGTTGTGCCTACAACACTCATATCGTGATATATGGACTATAATTTCTCCATATCGTGATTTCAAGTTCAGTTCATGACACCAAACCCAAAGTCAAACATAGTAAGGTTTTAGTCTTCACATTAAATTCTTTTTATTTAGTCCGGGAATACCATCGTCCCGCTGTAACATTTTCATTAACCACACAGCCGTGGGGAGATTCTGACAGCCCAAATACTTATGACGTAGTTCCCTGTTAGTGTAAGCAGGTGACGTGTCACAAGGAGCACCGAACACCGTTTTCTTCACTTGACCATGTCTTCCTTCTCCAAGTTGAGGAGTCGAATGTTTCACTGCATTCTTACTTTGCTGTAAAGGAATTAAAGAAATTTAATGAAATGGAATATGTTTAGAATGAATGAAACATAAACTTAGCACATATACCTTAAATTTAAACGAAGTTGACTGAAATTTATTAAAGTCAACGCTGTTTCATACATAACTTCACGGTGTAATAACACAATTTATAATTTATGTTCTTTCAACAATGCACGAACAGTTGCCGAGTTTTAGCTGTGTGAAGCGTGGAAAAACATCGAAATCGAAAATTCTATGAATGTATATAAAACCACGAAATAAGAGAAAAAGTTAACACAAACCTCGTATATATCTCTGGTACACGATCTGGACTGGTTGTAGAGAGTCCAATGTAAAGTAAACTCGTCATCGTACGAATACTCGTTGCTTCTTCCACTCGTAAATACAATCACATTGGAATGTTCCGGCGAATTGTTGAAAGCTTCGGCAACAATTCCAGAATAACTCTGATCAACTATAACATGAACATTTTTAGCAGCACAATTCTTCAGGTCATCTTTTAGTTCTGATATCGGATACTTTTCATTATCTTCGGCCTAAAATTTTAAAAAGGACAGATTCGTAAATTTATGCTACTCCTGAAATGTGAGACAAGTGATCGGTTACCACCTAAGCGGAAACTGGATAATGATTCCAAATAAACAACAAAGGTCAACGGTTTTTGGATTGAAATTCATTCTCTCAAACAATCTCATGAGTTAATGTGTAATAAATATACCAAATTAATATCATTGACCATGTAGAATCTCAGTAGTTTTCTCTGTAGTAACGGGCCATCCACTCCATCTTAACCAACTTTATAAAACTTACCAAGCCATCACTATTGATGTCCCATAATAAACTAGTTCCGTCATTTTTAGCCGGAGAATTGAGATAGAGTACCAATGAATCCACACAGTGTGATGATAGACACAGTTTTCTCAGGTGGTATCTTAAAGCAAGTTTCATAGCAGCTGGGTAGACTCTTTGTGGTGGATCACCACGTCCTGCAATAAACAAGAATACTAGTATTGCAGTGGATATACATGTTTATCCCATACTTGACATGGAAATGAAAAAATTTTTTCATGGTCTATGATGCATTCTAGATAAAAAAAATTCAAATTTTTAGTTGGATAAAAGTGATATTCTTGTAGACCATTGAATACAGCCCATTGAATAAACATATTGGTATTCGATGGGCGGGGCCAAAGGCTGTCATCGTTTAACGCATTTGCTTATTTCCATTAGAACCATTTGTTTTAGATGAGTTTTTTTCTTATGTAATATTTCTGTGATGCATACTAGATAAAAAATAATCAAAATTTTTCAGTTGGATAAAAATTATATTCTTGTTTCCAGTTGAAAACAGGCCATTGAATAACTATTTTGGTATTCGATGGGCGGGGCCAAAGGCTGTCATCGTTCAACGCATGCGCTTTATTTATCAGTAAATTTGAAATTTATATATTTCATATTAGGTATAGGATAAATAGGATATCCTATGGCTAACTCGTGAAAATATCACATGCACTCATGGCATAAAAACCATATCCACTCGTAGCCATCCTCTATATATGCAAAGCGATTTTTTCTTTTTTTTCTTTGGTTGTACATTTAGCAGCAGACAAGATTTAACTATCGAATGACGGTACCTACAGATGTATAGCGATAACCTGATAATCGATACAAGCTCTTAACATTAACCTTTTAATTTCCATTTATGGGACCTCACACCTCACATTTAGGTAAAAGTGCTACGTTTGTATCTTTTTTCTTATCATTTGAAGAATACCATAATAGTTTGTTGTATTTGACATATTTGTCTTTATACAATATAAATCAGAAAATCAAAGACTAGTTAATTTCTCTTTCAGATAAGAATGACCAATATCTGATGATAAAGACTGGCCAAACTTTACTATTTTCTTAGTTATTTTATCAGCATTTCTCCAAGAACAAACGTTAGATCAAAGTCTTATCAATTCGATAAAAGAAAAGTTGAGGAAAAAAGAGGAAATGTGTCTTTGAACTTATCTTTAACTATGTCTATTGAAGATAAAGACGAGCCGAGAAGAAAGAGAGAAAAATAATTACAAGGTTCATTGAATCTTTGATATTCTAGTCGTAGAGAGTCTTTTAAAGTTCGATAACTCTGTCTAATATAACCAATTAACCCTTACTCGTCTGCGTGTGGATGATCAATAAAAATAATTCTTTATAAAGTGGACAGAAAGTAAACAAAACAAAAAAAAAGACGTAAAGAGTCTATGATTTGTCGTTTATCAAATCGTTCTTTATCTTTTCCACGACTCGTTTGTATGTGTGTTGCTTTTAATTCTTCTTGCGACATCTTAATGTCGATCATACAAATGTTATGATTTCAGTCCGGAAGTTAAAGATTGGACACTAGTTCATATAATTCTTTATTATATATCTCCAATAACGTCAAATAATTGCAGGAAGCAATACAATTTGTATGTACTTACGTGTAAGTGACTGGGCACCATTGGCAAAGAATATTTTTATGTTTCGTCTTTTAAAACCATTGGCTCTGAAGAAATCATAGACGTATTCAATGTTCTGCTTATGGCGTAATCCTGTGGTGTGTCGGTTCCAACCACCTGAAACGAGCACAGCCTGATCGCAGATTTCAAACAAACGACAGCTCGTTCGAACGGTCTGGTGCGTGGTTGCACATCTTTGAGTATTATCACGAATTGGGTTACAAATAATCTTCCCCGTTTCATTCACTGTCCTTAGTGTGGGACAGGCACCGAATCCAGCCACATGGGACATACATTTCAAGTGATTTGTTCGTTTAGCCATGTATACTTTGGCGTCTTTGTTGGATTGTAGATGAACCACAGGTAAAAAGTTAATCTCACAACGTCGGGCATAGTTTCTCCTCTTGGATTTTCTTCCCATGGTGTTTCGACATCTTCTTCTTAAAGCTAGGGTCATACACTCGCTATCTTCTGAAAGAATAAAAGGAGCCTGTTATTAAAGGGTGATAGATTATGTGATAGTTGCTAATGCTTCTCCATATACATATTATTAGTCTAAAAGATCTTTCCCAATCCACCTACCTAAAGATTTCATAATAGATGTCTATATATAGTTGCATTTCGATATCCTGTACGCATTATACATGTATTAGGAGATTGAACCATTTTAATATGTGTTCAATTTCCAGATATTAAAGGGTTTAAAAAAAAAATACTGAATATTTTTAACTAAGGTTTATGTTTATAGTTAACTTAATTATTAATTAGTAGGTTATTGGTAATAATTGGGAATCTGTGCAACTATAAACTGCACTAATTATACATTACTTATAAAAAATATTGTGTAGTATATCGCATATAATTCGTTAGCCTGAAACGCCTAAAAAATGTGCCATAAATAAAAAGGTTTGAACTGGCAGTCGTTCAACTCTGCTCGTTACAGCGATATAAAAAACCTAGTCCGTAAGCAAATTACGGAGATTCACTGTAACGAAGATTGTACATCTTTTTCTGAAGACAACCGGAAATATATATCCGCCATTTAGTCTTGATATTTGTGAGTGTGACTTTCGCAATAATCAAACATGTATCCTCTTGAAGTTCTTTGCTCGGTTTTCAATCACTCTATAAATGATAGAGTCAACACATGCTTGGTTTGCTATTAAATTATTATATGGAAGCGCGTAGCTGATGATTGATTTAACCCTAGAATCAATATCTAATCTGAATAAATTCTTCATGTTGTTTAACTTTCCAATCTACCCGACTTCCGATTTGTCACTTTATATATTTTAACGTACAGCTTCGTGTTTTTTATGACTTTAAATGACTATGGAATGACAAGTTTATAACCAGACAATAAAGCAGGATTTGACGGTAACCAACTCCTTCAGCCTTGATTTAGATTCCATTGGTTTATTTCTGAAGAAAAAGTTTCCCTAATAACAAGATACAACTTGTGTTTACATAACCCCATCCATGTACCTTTTATCTACATTGTGGTAATTAAGATCTTTCGAGAGGGGGAGGGGCGTTTTAAGGCTTAAAGTTACTGTTCATTTACCCCTGAATGGCATCCAACCATACCGAACAGCTATTTTTACCACCAACTCTCGATAACCTTATGTTTGTTATCACATGGTATTTTTAAACGCCAGAAACAGTCGGTTATCAATGATTGTTTAATTTTGAACTATGTAAATCTAACCGCGTGTTTTCAATAAAACTATATTTAGCTCCTTCACAATTAATGTGTACAATAACATATGGTATCTAACCAGGTCCACAAGATAAAGATGATAATTTGATGAGGTGTCAGGTCGACTTGATATTAAGGGCATCCCATGGACATGTGGCAGAACGCTTATATCTATCTATAATAGGCCGACCATTGGAGACTGCAATCAACTGGTTTGTCGTACTACCTTCCATATCAGTAACGTCAGGTGCTTGCTCTGACTCTACAAGTCGCCTTAAGTGGTTTGCATTCCTCAAATACAGGTGCTGTCAGTCTAGTAAACTCTGCTTTAAAACGTTCATTAAATATTGTTATACCCTGTTTCCCACTTCATTCATTTCACACAATTAGGATTTGTGGCACATATAATCGTGACGATATGCCAAAAACTTTATGCCAATAGATTCCATTGTGGGTGAATATTTCGTGTAAAAGTGAAAGTCTAATGGAAGATCTGCATCGTGAGTCGTAGATTGAAAAGATAAACTGGCTTCAATCAAGTACAAAAATAATCTACTTATTTCAAAATAACCTGCCTCTAAATAACCATATCATTCATCGCCCCCAACTGTTATTTAGAAAATAGTCGGATTAAAAACTTCTTATAATATATAAGTGATATCTCGAAATGTCCCCCTTTCGATTAACATTATAGAAGTTAACGGCCACCCACCCAGGCCCACACATATACAATAACAAACAACAACTCACTGTTTCAAATAGATACCTTCCTTCACAAGACCAATATATCAAAGTGGGTACGAATTAAGTATGTATAGTGTAAACAAGGTTACGGATTTGCAAGATTCTATTTGTAAACAGGTTTCGGATTATCGTACATGAGACACGGATTAGTACTGGTATTAAAAGTCAGATGATGAACAATTAGCGCGTACTTACAGTTTTAGATCATTAATGTTATAGGGTAATGAGAACGGAGTGTAAAAGCATGAATGGGATGAACGTACTCAGTTATCTCGTATCTCTCAAACATTCTAGACTAGTAAAAACCACATGGTGAAGCATCTACTGCCCAATCCGAAGAAAGGTGCATAACTATAAGGATGATAATCGTTTCCTGCTTCTCATAGTTCATAGAACCATATAAACTCCATTACTAATATCTATTCTTGAAAGTAATTCGGGAACTAGTGATAAAATTTTGTATTTTTTTTTCTGTCACTGAGTAGACCACTTATTCCTTGAGGGACTATTTTTTTAAATAGAAAAGTTCCATACTTTCTTTTCAGGCAGAGCTACCTTTATTGTGATATGAATATTATTCCAAATGAGCAGAGACGTATTCAATTTAAATTATCAGTAAGGCGTTCCAACATGTAAACGGGGGGTGGAATAATACCTTATTCAAATAGCATAACAATAAGATTCAACCTTTCCCAAACAGCCACGACCCTAATACATTTTAACTTTTGCACTAATTGGGGTTTTTAAAGGGGGTGTTGGAGTAATATTTATAGAATCATGTAACACATTATTGTTCAGATCTTGAGTCTATATAATTGATCAATTAATAAAAGAGAGCATAGCCCATGAAGCGAGTAACATGTTCAAGGGAGGGGTTAAGTGACCCTTCAGTTACCAAAATAGAAAAGATTGCCCGTTCCTCCAATAACATTCTTATTGAAATAGTGGTTTAAAATGCAGGTGACTAATGGTGTTTATGTTTACACCGATCTGATTATTACAAGTAACTGGTCAGTTATATTTAGATAACTGGTCAATCAGTCAATCTCTATTAGATCTAGATAGTTTTCTAGCTTATAGACACTTTCCGATTTGGATGATACAGCAGAGCCACACTCTCGTCGGAATGACCAGTAACCCAGACGACTATTATATTATCCACAAACCTATTCCCTTGATTTAAATCATGTATATCAAAAATACAAAATTATTTTCTTTTACCTTAATTATTTATTTTGAAAATTTTGACCAATTACACTGATTGGCGAGAAAATGTCCTCTGTGAGGACAGACGAACTTTTTTTCTAAATAACAAGATCATACGAGATAATAGATACTTTTTCCAACCAGATTAATATATGGCGTATGATAGAATTACGAAATTGAAATAAACTTTTTATAGTGATGACAGACATTTGATTCATACAGTACAAAAACTGTTCCAGACCCTAAAAGTAAGTCGTACAGGGTATCAGAGTATATATGGATTCAAAACATCCTGTCCATAACTGAGATACCAACGACTTTGTCGAGAAGATAAAACAACCCCGGAATCCTGCAAATGTCATTTCAATTTCTCTACACGTTCAAAACATGTACACTAAAATTGACAATAAATAAGCATTACGCATAACAGTAGGCATTCGACCGAAAGCCCGATCCTGAAAGACCAGATAAAGAAATTCTTGAACTCTTAGAAATCGGTTTGAAACGAAACGACTTCACTTTTTATGAAAATATTTATCTTCAGGCTATGGGAACTGCCATGGAAAGACGATTTGCCCCTTCTTATGCAAATATTTTCATGGCACAACGGGAAAGGGGAGTTTCACTTTTCAGTTTCACTCTAACTACCAATTTCTTTACTTAAGATTTCTTGTCCATCCTACGATGGATAAATATTTGGAATATTCTATAAAATTTTCTTCTAATATACACAACAAAAAAAGTGTTGCACCCCCATATTAAAACCACTGGTACATTATAAGATGGAGAGCACCCGAAAAGGGTCTTGTAGGGTATTCTCCATTGGGGATTTGGGTTATGATTCATTGTGGTTTCCTTTGGAAAACAATCGCGCAAATGCAACAATGTGCACGAGAAAAGCATGAGGCATGAATTTTGCAAAATGCAAACATTCCAATTTCTTGTGAGGGGTATGAGGAGGAGACTGAAAGCAGTGATCCAAGTGCGAGGTGGAAGTACCCGATATTGACTGGTATTGATTCTCTGATCACCATTTGTGCTCTGTCAACAATAAAATTTGAGATCTCACCATGCATTTTCGTTTTCCTTAATTTACACCCTAATTTCTACACAGCATTCCCACATGCCATAAAGTCCAGATTTTCAAAACTGACGTTCATGTTACAGTCAATGATCCACTTTATTGATATTCACATACTCCTGGCTCAAATATTTATTCAGGTTTACATATCACGAGTTAAACAGAACAGTACTATACCAAAAAGTAGGGGGGTGCAACACTTCTTTTGTTGTGTATATAAGCGCCAAGCAAATTGATTTCCTAGATACCACAGTATTTAAAGATACCAATTTTCACGAAACCAACCAATTCAAAGCGACTGACACTCATCAAATCATCTTTTCATCCGAAATATTTCTTTTTCTGGAATTATTATGATCTTCAGGTTTCACAAGACGACTTCTGGGAGGCTTTTCTGAGTATCAATAATAAGAAGATTCGTAAGAGATACAATACTGTCACTGCCATGGAATCAAGAAAAAACACTACTGTTTGGTTCTGATGGCCTCAGTGATGAAGAGAATGCACAGATATTCCACTCAGTGCACAACTTTATAAGACTGTCTAAAAGATTCAATATCTAGCTTTATTCGCTTTTGGAAGTCTCTCCACCAGTGTGTTTTAAAATTCTGACAAACCTAAACTACATATTATTGTGGATCGTGTCTACATATCTCGCTGGTCCTCTAGATTGGTGATCACCCAATTATACCGACCTACCTTACTGTGGATTCTATTATTTACTTTACTTGATGATCTTACTTACTTACTTAGATGCAAATCTTGGTCATGTATTTTAGTACGTCACAACATTTTTTGATTCCTTCCTGATCTTACTATCCACTTAAAGCCAGCAATTTCTCCGGTTGACCAGTCCGACTATCTGTGTCTGCGGGCTCGTTTGGACCTGTGGACGGACTGAATGTATGATGATGATGACCCCTGTCTGTTCTGGATACCAGAATTCAGTATTTTGTTATAACAGACTACAGGTATTGTGATTATCAGCATTTAGTTACAACAGACTACAGGCATTGTGATTATCAGATTATAGTTACAACAGACTACAGGTATTTAGATTATCAGAATTTTGTTACAACAGACTACAGCTATTGTGATTATCAGAATTTAGTTACAACAGACTACAGGTATTGTGATTATCAGATTATAGTTACAACAGACTACAGGTATTGTGATTATCAGAATTTAGTAACAACAGAATACAGGTATTGTGATTATCAGAATTTAGTTACAACAGACTACAGCTATTGCGATTATCCGAATTTAGCTACAACAGACTACAGGTATTGTAATAATTAGATTATAGTTACAACAGACTACAGGTATTGTAATAATTAGATTATAGTTACAACAGACTACAGGTATTGTGATTATAAGAATTTAGTTACAACAGACTACAGGTATTGTAATAATTAGATTATAGTTACAACAGACTACAGGTAGTGTGATTATCATAATTTAGTTACAACAGACTTCAGGTATTGTGATTATGAGAATTTAGTTACAACAGACTTCAGCTATTGTGATTATCCGAATTTAGTTACAACAGACTACAGGTATTGTGATTATGAGAATTTAGTTACAACAGACTACAGGTATTGTAATAATCAGATTATAGTTACAACAGACTACAGGTATTGTGATTATCAGAATTTAGTTACAACAGACTACAGGTATTGTGATTATCAGATTATAGCTACAACAGACTACAGGTATTGTGATTATCAGATTATAGTTACAACAGACTACAGGTATTGTGATTATCAGATTATAGCTACAACAGACTACAGGTATTGTGATTATCAGATTATAGTTACAACAGACTACAGGTATTGTGATTATCAGATTATAGCTACAACAGACTACAGGTATTGTGATTATCAGATTATAGCTACAACAGACTACAGGTATTGTGATTATCAGATTATAGTTACAACAGACTACAAGTATTGTGATTATCAGATTATAGTAGCAACAGACTGCAAGATTAGAAATTTGAGGATTAGTGACCAAAAAAAAAAAAAAACATAAATTATTTCACGATTTCTGTGAACTTCAAAGAAATAGAAATATTAATTTATATAAGTGGCAGGAAGCCTATCCTGTGTAAGAATTAAACCTTCAACACTTTAATATAACTAAATTAACAATAAACAAGAAATTTGAGATGTAAAGTATAAAGATTATAACATTACCCTACTATCAGAGTGTGTTTTTAAAATGCTTCTGTACTTCGTTAAATACACTAAAACTGTGTTTCAAATGTTTTAAACAATAAATGTCGGTAATTTGGCCTTAGATCAAAGGAAGTCTGAGACAGCCAATAGGGAGTAAAAAATAGAATTTGATAATTTATGTTGTTGTAAATAAGAAATGGGTGATAACGAATAGCAATAGTTGATATATCAACTGCATGCGTAGAATTTTTTACATGATTATTTTATTGGAGTTGTTTTGGGGTGCAGTAAGTCTAAACCTATTAGTCTGTTATTCTGTTAGTAAAATTTAGAATTGTTTGTATGCCAGACAGTTGGCTGATCTTGTATAGAATCTACCAACAGCGAAGAAGAACGTAGAAAGTTTATGTTCCATAACTGCGACGAACAAGCTTAATTCAGTTATTGTACCCATACTAGTCGTTTGACATATACATTTACTAGTACTATAAATCAAAACAACATAAGCCAAGAAAACAATGAAAATATTTCTCTCTTTGTGTGATGTACGGTGAAAGCTCAGGTCGAATTGCCCACTGTCAAAAACTGACCAACTGGATATTAAACTACTAAAAAGTGCAGTTGCCGCCCTTGTCACCAGAAATTCTCTTGCATACTTGATCTGCCTGAAAACGATATTGTATCTAGTATTTGAGAATTGAACTCGCTTGTGATCCCTGTGGTGTTCCATTATACAGTCATGCCTATGACTTCAAGTAATTGTCACGAAGTCGGTTACAGCTTTGATCAGAGAGCGAATAGTCAGTTTGTTTGAGATAAGATCTCTAACAGTTTGACCATTGAGATAAAATAGCTTCAACAATCCATAACAATATATAATTGAAGGAGACAATCTCATACCAATCAGCTACTGGTTAACAGGAAATCATCTCCAAGCCCTAGCATTGTGCCCTTTACATACAGTCAAACTCATTCCGTTGGCCATCTGTACTCATTCTGCACTGCATCACCCTTTCATTCACCGTCTAAAGTACATTCATTATCTTATCCTTTTTAAAGAGACATATCTATTAAAGGTGTTTTTAAGATGTTTTCTATGTTCTTTTAGCAACAATCCACGTCTAATCATTGTACATTATATTGTTATTTTAAGCAATGTGGAGGTTTTCTTAACTTTATATAAGTATTGGGGACACTGATATCAGCACCATTCCAATTTTAAAGTCCGATATCTGTGATCTTTGCCTATTCTACTAACTCTAAGCATTTTATGATACCTACGATAGTGGGAATGCACGAAAATAGTCTGAATGAAAATTTTAAAGGTGAAAATCATTTTAACAGTATCCCGGATACACAAAATTTGTTGGAATACTTCTTTACACTCCCTTTAATTTCTTTAGTATAGAAACAAGGGATTATTGCTGGAAGATTCATTTCAGGTACTTTGTTCCCTGTATTATAAAAAATCGAGTTATTTTACACTATGAATTCACAACAAAGTTTTGATTGTTTACGGTAAGTATTGTTATTGTATGTAACAATTGAACTTTTCCTGTGTTCTTTTTTAAATGATGATTATTGATAAACGGTTCATCAATCAAAAGACGAAATAATCAGGTTAATAAGTTGGTATACCAATCGTTACACAGGATCCCAAAGTGGAATTATTTCTTTTATTAATTTCAAATCATCTTAAAAGGATCAGTTGACAGAACTTAGAACTACTTACATTAGTTACTAATGCACATTTGTTTATTCAAACCTAAATAAATGAGTCCTGTGCCTATGCTTTCGTAACTTTGGTATTTGTACAAATTTACAACCTTACCCCCAACATCAGCCCACTTCCGTTGACCCTCTGTAGATGAGGTAATATGTAAATGTAAACTTGTAAGCAAGTCGAATAAGATTGTTGGAGTCGGATGTTGTGTGTTAAGACTTAAGTCGCAAACCATTGTTGTAGATGGATGTGAGATCTCGGAAGCAATTCGCATACCGTTCCATATTATGTTAGATGTTTAGAGCAAATCGCATTCCGTTGTTGTAGGAGGATGTTGAATGCTGAATAAGTCGCACATCGTGTTGTGGGCGGATTTTAGATGTTTGAACCTAGTCGCATACCGTGGATGTGACAGGATGTTAGATGTTTGAACCAAGTCGCATACCGTTATTTTTTTAGGGTAGCCAGGGTTAGAGGATGGCAATGTTATTTTTATGAAACAAATAATCGCCACATACACATTATTCTGTTAATAATTGTAAACTAGTGGATGTTTTGAATTAAAATTATGAGCTTCATGACCTTGAATAACCTAAAAAAATAAATAATGAAAAACCTACCTAAATACACTCCACCAGATTTCTGGCACATATGACTGGTAACACCAATATCTACATAAAACACTATTACCAGGTGACCAAAATTAGCCTGCGGGTACGGATCTACGACCATCACTGATTGATGAAGATGGTGCCTGGATAAAGATTCGTCTGGTAGTATAGTTTTATATTTACCGTAAGCAGATGGTAAAGCAACATGTATGTTCATAGCAGATTTAGGTACAGAAACTAAGCTGCGACATTCTTTCGTAGTCGTAAAGAAAATAGTGTCACAATTGAGATTATGCACGTAATGAAAGGCTGCATTCGACCACCTTTTGAGTTTGTTACCCGTTTCGTAAACTTGATTTGTTTGAGTCCATGGTTTTCCTCTATGATACGAGGACACAACCCCTGTCACAATGGCAATGTGTATATATATCGCACAACATAATTGAAGGACAGTTCTAACGTTCAACAACATTTTATCGTTTTTATTAGGACGAATAAATTTCCAATCAATCAAGCCTGTTTTTTAGTTTAGTATTGAATGGCTACTTGAGCGTGGAATGCATTGAATCGGTGTGAACAATAGTTTGTTGGTACTCAAACACTTGAAATAAGTCAAATAGTGCATAGAAAACATCCCCTCAATTCTTTAGACATAAAAGCACTTTAGAATACTTCTCTTTAACAAATATTGAATATTTTTACAGGCAATTCTCACAACACTTCACATTATTATCTTTTCTACACAATTTTAACCGCCTTCGATTTACACAAATATCACAAGTTAAGTAAAATGACACCTATCGCTTGAAAACAATGTTCGTTTAATTTCTCTCAGATATTCCAAATCAAAACGACTAATGCTGAAAAATATAAATCCAATTCACGTGAACGAGAAGCGGTTTACTTTGAAGTTCTCTGTCGTCTGCTAAACTTGTTTTGTGTTTGAAAATTAAATCACAATATCCGTTTTTGCTATTAAGAAATATATGTGTAGTCTTCTGTTTGGTCTAAAAATTCAAACAAATTCGATAAAAATCTTTTTCGAGTTCATCTATATTCACGAAATAAGAAGGCCTTAGATTTAGCTTTTGCTATTTATATTCTTTTTTCCATATATTAGAAAATCAAAACCAACTGTTAAATATAAACACGTGTTGTACCTGCACGTTACGAGTCGGTGAATTATCGTATATCAAAGAAATCTCGAGATAATCTCACGTGAACCTTTACTTATAAGCTCTCGCCTTATTGGTTAAAAACTTGCCTGGTTTCACCTGTCTGTCAAATATACTGCTTGTCGATTGGCTATCCTTAAAATCAATGAACCTAGTTAATTGACGATCTTTGAAGTCGTTTGTGCATTCTTAGGACAAGAATGTAATTTTTGATAGAGCCCTACAATTACCGAGTGTAAAAGGCAAAAACTGTGAATAAATTGTAAATATGACGTTAAAAAAATTGGACGAATATGTCTTTGATATTAACTCTACTCTTAACTCTAACACCTGTTATTGATTGTGAAAGAATGAATAGATGGACGATTATATTGATGAATGAATGAATGAATCTCTTCAAGGTATTCATCCAGCTAGTTTGCCCTTCCACACTGGCCTAGGAATCCTCCTTGACTTAGTTCTATTGTTACCTACAGCCATCGCCATCAAGTTGCACATGACAGTTTGTTATGCCCTATGAACTCAACGACGTAATCGACTCCCACATCTTTACTTCTAAAGTCTAAAGTGAAGTAGGATATTAAACCTAATAAATGACCACCCTCACCAAATATTTGATTCAGAAATAAGGCCACCATGGTTTAATGATATTTAGAATAATAATAATTGATAAAATTATGAAAGGTGTTAAGAGGAAATAATAACAATAAGTGGTGTTAGTAGTTCCTCTACCTACGTGGAGTTGTAATATCGTCACTTTCAGATAGTTAGTTAACTACTCTCATAGTACTATGACATTTTACACGCTAAAAGTATTCGTTTTATCAAAGATGGTATTTGATTGATGCTTAACCGTCCATTATGAACATTCCGGTAGTTAAGAACACTACACGAACCACATCAACCACACGTTTATGTAATTCATAAGACCATTGGCATAAGAAGAGCGGTTGCCAAGCAAGGTAATATAACCCCACTGGTAACTTTTATCTACAATGCAAATATTTTGGCAGAAATGTATATAGCAATCACCAGTGCGAAATATTCAGTCATACACTGCTTTCAACTCTCTTGGATTATAATGACCAATATTACAATAAAGTTTTGTCCAAATCCGACACTAATTATGCTTTCTAGAGTGTTTCCAAACTAAAAATTGAAAAGTGAATTAACATTATTGTGGGTTGAAATGAGCCGTCGCCCCTGTTGTTTGTCTGTCTGTCCGTCAAATTTTCGTAGACACGATTGAGAGCTGGTTACTTGGTGGATTTTGACGAAATTTGGTGCTAGACTTAGTATAAGCCCAAGGATTAACCTTACTGAAAATCAGTCCAATCGAAAATATATAATATGAGGTATTGTCCTTGTTCTTGATAGTTCTTAGTATTTCGATTCATTTCTTTAGACGGATGCTCTGTAAAGTATTTTAAAGTAATGGCAAGGCTCTTTCTTTGGTCTTTGAAAGCAAGATTCAATGATTTTTCCGAAAAAGGTTAAAAAATTGTGTGGATTACCAAGTGTTAATTTGAGACAACACTAAACAATTCTCCAAACTTCGTAGAAGAGCCATTGATTTATAGCATCACACACAACACATATGTCATGAACTTGAGCCCCCGTTAATTTAACACTCAAAAACTAAATTATAAAACTGCTTAAGGGCAATTTCTGGCATTTAAATATGTTTAGAAATTATAAGTTCAAATTACTCAATAGACTAATCTAATGATGAAATAAAAATAAACTCTTGTTGAATTCAGATTTAAACTAGTTAATTTATTGCCCTTGGATGTATTATTGGGGTTATCAAGTTTTTAATTCATATTAAGTAGAAGGCTTTATGTAGGTATTTTGATGTGATTATACCTATGTTATTATGTTTGTACATGAAGTACCTACACAATATATACTCAACAATAACATAGACTCCCCTCCCTAATAATCATCTCTTTTATATCCAAAAAATTACAAATTACTTGACGATACCACCCACGCAATTTTATTTTCGCAAAACAAATATCAGTCTTCACGTAACTTGTTTAGAACATAACTTGTATTTTAACCTGTTTAATTGTAAGGGCCCAGAATTTAAAATAGCAGTTTATTTTTTTTTTTTTAATAATTACCCGACCATTGATGGAATTTCTACTTTTTTTGTAAAACTTACCAGACTATTAGGGGGTAGGGTTTTTATTCATTGTAATACTTACCCGACTATTAGTGGTAGTTTCTATTTATTGTAATGCTTACCCGACTATTTGTGATAGTTTCTATTTATTGTAATGCTTACCCGACTATAAGTAGCAGTTTATATTTATTGTAATGCTTACCTGACTATTGGTGGTAGTTTCTATTTATTGTAATGCTTACCTGACTATTTGTTGTGGTTTCTATTTATTGTAATGCTTACCCGACTATTTGTGATAGTTTCTTTTTATTGTAATGCTTACCCGACTATTAGTAGCAGTTTCTATTTATTGTAATGCTTACCCGACTATTATGGTAATTTATACTCATTGTAATACTTACCCGACTATTGGTGGTAGTTTCTATTTATTGTAATACTTACCCGACTATTGGTGGTGGTTTCTATTTATTGTAATACTTACCCGACTATTGGTGATAGTTTCTATTTATTGTAATGCTTACCCGACTATTAGTAGCAGTTTCTATTTATTGTAATACTTACCAGACTATTAGTAGCAGGTAATATGTATTGTAATACTTACCCGACTATTGGTGGTAGTTTCTATTCATTGTAATACTTACCCGACTATTGGTGGTAGTTTTTATTTATTGTAATGCTTACCCGACTATTTGTGGTGGTTTCTATTTATTGTAATACTTACCTGACTATTTATGGTGGTTTCTATTCATTGTAATACTTACCCGACTATTAGTAGCAGTTTATATTTATTGTAATGCCTACCAACTATTGGTGGTAGTTTCTATTCATTGTAATACTTACCCGACTATTTGTGGTGGTTTCTATTTTTTGTAATACTTACCCGAATATTGTGGATAGTTTCTATTATTGTAATACTTACCCGACTATTTAGAACAGTTTTATTTATTGTAATACTTACCCGACTATTTAGTATCGTAGTTTCTATTTATTGTAATACTTACCCGACTATTGGTGACAGTTTCTATTTATTGTAATACTAACCCGACTATCAGTGGTGGTTTCTATTTATTGTAATACTTACCCGACTATTTGTGGTGGTTCCTATTTATTGTAATGCTTACCCGACTATTTGTGATAGTTTCTATTTATTGTAATACTTACCCGACTATTAGTAGCAGTTTCTATTTATTGTAATACTTACCCGACTATTGGTGGTAGTTTCTATTTATTGTAATACTTACCCGACTATTTGTGGTAGTTTCTATTTATTGTAATGCTTACCCGACTATTTGTGATAGTTTCTATTTATTGTAATGCTTACCCGACTATTAGTAGCAGTTTATATTTATTGTAATGCTTACCCGACTATTTGTGGTAGTTTCTATTTATTGTAATACTTACCCGACTATTGTGGTAGTTTCTATTCATTGTAATGCTTACCCGACTATTGGTGGTAGTTTCTATTTATTGTAATGCTTACCCGACTATTTGTGGTAGTTTCTATTTATTGTAATACTTACCCGACTATTAGTAGTAGTTTCTATTTATTGTAATACTTACCCGATTAGTAGTAGCAGTTTATATTTTTTGTAACGCCTACCAACTATTGGTGGTGGTTTCTATTCATTGTAATACTTACCCCATTATTAGTAGCAGTTTATGTTTATTGTGATACTTACCCGACTATTAGTGGTAGTTTCTATTTATTGTAATACTTACCCGACTATTAGTAGCAGTTTATTATTATTTTAATACTTACCCGACTATTTAGTAGTAGTTTCTATTTATTGTTATACTTACCCGACTATTAGTAGCAGTTTATATTTATTGTAATGCCTACCAATTTGGTGGTGGTTTCTATTCATTGTAATACTTACCCGACTATTAGTAGCAGTTTATATTTATTGTAATACTTACCCGATTATTAGTGGTAGTTTCTATTCATTGTAATACTTACCCGACTATTGGTGGTAGTTTCTATTTATTGTAATACTTACCCGACGAAAAAGTAGCAGTTTATATTTATTGTAATACTTACCTGACTATTGGTGTTAGTTTCTATTCATTGTAATACTTACCCGACTATTGGTGGTAGTTTCTATTTATTACAATACTTACCCGACTATTAGTAGCAGGTAATATTTATTGTAATACTTATCCGACTATTGGTGGTTGTTTCTATTTATTATAACACTTATTTGAATATTAATGGTAGCCTTTTTATTTCAACACTTATTCGACTGTAGCCTGTAGTTGTAAAGAATTAGTAACCTCATCAATAGTTGTTTCTAGTTTTAGTGATAATTACTTTACAATTAATAATAATTTCTATCACCAGTAACTTATTTTTTCATAGTAATTTCTAGTGCATGTAGTTTATTTTATAGTAATACCCAACCATCACTATCATTGTAGTATTACTTACTCAACTATCAAAACTAGTTTTTAGTTTTAGTAGCACTTACCCAACTATCACAACTAAAGTTTTTACAGTTTTTATTTTTAGTAGTACTTACCCTGCTATCACAACTAGTAGTAATACTAAAAGCTGCTTTCAATATCAACAGTGGAATGTTTTGTACTCTGTATCTGGTTTTATATTCTATGGTACTCTTAATAGGGGTGGCAAAGACATAACACAGATTATGGATTTTATTTCACTGTATTGTATTCAAACTAACAAGCAAAACTCTGTCAGTCTTTTTAACTTACACGAAATGTTATAACCTAAAATCCCCACATTGATACTTACCTTGAGATTTGAAATGAGAATACGATGGAATAAATCTTATATATTTACCTGGTCTTATTTTAATGCTGGTATGTTTATCTGTGTTGAACTATAATGATTAAGTTACAGCCATAAATATAACAAAGTCTAATCCATGACGTCTTTTTAACATTAAAGTACAGCCTTTAAACCGTTTAATCTTGATAAATATATGTGACCCTAGTCTATTAAAATAACTAGAACAGTTTTATATTACAATATTATAAAGATCAATAACTGACCGATCCAAACCTCTTTTAAATCGGGTTCCGTGTGTATTTAGATAATCAACCCTGAACGAAGTATGTAAATGCAGAATAATGCATAGTTTCTATACAATACGCAAGATAAGTTGAAAGTTAATTTGAATTCATCATGTATATGTGTAGATTTATATGCGCCTTTCCTTTATTAAATTGGTCAGCCTATATTCGGGTCCTTGTGCACACGGTTCCCTGTGATGGATGACGGGATGTGAATAAATTACTTATTACTTAATAAATCCCACGCAAGTGTGTAATTTGGGAGATCTGGAATCTTATGAAACTACATGTATCTAAAAAATTTGAAACGGATGTTTTCATATTCCATACACGCTGCTTAAAAAAATGAAGTTCAGGACAGAAATTATGTTTTTAATTTTAAAAATGGAATTCTGACTATTTTTAAACATGTTAATCAATCGAAGATCTGTATATGATTAACCTAATAAATAATGTATTTGTTTGTTTGGTTCTTCTTATAGATTTGTTTGATCGCTTGATACTAAAAGGATATCTTCCAATACTTTTTACATTAGATACTCATAAATATTACACTCTTGATTCGTATTTTGAATTGTGAAGTATCGATTTAAAGGGATATTATCGTCTGGATCTTTAGACAAACACAGCTCACTTGCAGTTACCTTTAAAACGAGTATTCCTGTTAAATCTATCCTGCAATGAATTGACCAAAGTGATAGAAAAATCAATTTCAAAAATCTTTACCAACATTCCTATATCTATAGATGTGAAGCAGAATGACACCGTTATATCTGCACAGTTGTTTCTAAAAATTGCCAAGATCTCTTTTTCTGATCATTTCGATATTCAGGTATTACTAAATAAAGAAACTAGTGGTCAATTATATATTACTATGAATAAAATACTGGTGGTTGTTAGGTTAGTATAACTATAATTACAAACTACTGGTGCGCCATTCACTTTTAGCGGCTACTCATCACATTTAGCAAATTTAAATTTGCGATCCAATATTTCTTATGTTAAGCTAAAATCAACATTTATCACGACGATCTGTCAAATTTATTAATTATAGGAGCTACAGACCATTTAGTCTAGAAATAGCAGGATCCATTCTTATCTTATCTAGCGTTATGGTTATTTTATTATGATAATTATTACATTTTATACTTCATGGGGTAGAACAATTCAAAGTCTACGAATGGAACATTTTGAATTTCTTATAAAATTTCTAATTAATTTCTATATATCTTTTATTTCAAAGAAGAAATTTTCTGCAATTTTATTTGACCACTGAGACTTCTTATGAGCGTTATTTCTTTGATTAACCTGTCGCAAATCGATGAAAAGGATGTTGATCAATAATAAGTCTTCGAAGGATTACACAGAGGTACAATTAGTACTCCAAACACCTACATGTATCTAACACCTCCCTCGAACCTACATGTATCAACCCATCACCATCTAGTTCTCCCCTTAATAAATTATCCTTTTCCATTCTTACAAACTTTACTCAATATTTACACTCGCCCACACCCTCGCCCTGTTTCCTCTCTTGGACTATCTCCCGTCTACTTTTTTAAAATCCTGCCCCACTATGTCTCCTGCTCTGAACTATACATTCCTTTCCTCCTTTACTCTCATAAGTGTTCTCTATCATCGTTTGTACTAACATTTCCTTGGCTTCCTCTGTCTGTCTCTCTTTCTCTCCACTCTATAATCCCAATATACTACACTATCATCCTTTTTCTATTCCCCTATCTCCTTGTTCTTATTTAATGTTTCCTTCGCCTCCTTCGCTTCCTTTTTATCTTCCTTTTTCTGCTTTTCATTGCTTTGCTCTATATTTACCCTGTAGAAATAGGTTCTACATGGCGAATACTGTACTTATTGACAGGGGTGTTTCTAGAAAATGCCCAAATTCATAGAAACTAATAGCCTGATATCAGGGTAAGTCTTACGTTTAAAACCCCATCACCCGCGAAGATGCAGAAAATCCCCGATTTTGTGCCTTACTATTTCTAAATTCCCCTCATCCATAATTGTCTAAATAGCTATAGATTGTGAATAGAGACTGGAAGTTTCTGACTATAGTAAGGTAAGTATTACTATGAGTAGAAACTCAGTAAGGGAAGTATTACTATAAATAAAAACTACTAGAAATAGTAAGGTAAGTATTCCTATAAATAAAAACTTACAGCGCTATATACTAGTAGTCGGTAAATATTTATATAATACTTGTGATAGCTAGGTAAGTATTACTAAGAATATAAACTTTTAGTGATAGTGATAAAACATCTATAATCCTAGGTAAAAGAGAATAACGTTGGTCACAAAGAGCATTTAGAGAACGAGGAAATCTCCTAAAAATATAGGATTGTTAGTAAATGTAAATGTGATGAAAGTTCTCGAGAAATTTTCCCATTGAGACAGGATATATTACATTTGTAGATTGTCTGAGATCAAACATAGTTGTAATAAACCAACTAAACGAATACATTGACTTGCGTGTAGAGGCAGGGTTAGTCAATATTTAAGTATAAATACTACCCTGCCTTGTAGGCATAGTTTAAATATCTCACACCATGGTGGCTACTACCATGTTCATCCTGACGGATTGAGAATACGAGATCGAACTAGGTCTACCAGAAATATTGTTAAGTTTATTTCGATTGGTTTGGCTTCATCACAAGACAAGTCCCGAAAGAGTGTTATCCAAATATGCTTTTGGCTATGTACAGCCTAAGTATAACGTCATCTCGTCGACTGGTCGGGGCGACAACCCATGGCACTGATGGTATGCCTGAAATTGCGTTTGTGTTCTGCAAAAACTTCATCATCAATTCCTGAGATTTTCAAATGCACTTATCAGCAGCAGTGGACATTATAAGAACAGATTAAAGAGAAATAAGACAAGACTAAATTAGGTTATTAAAACCAGTCTAGCCAAACAATCACGGTCTCTTCTTGAAGATAAACTATATATCTTACACCTCATTGCAGCCATATTAGTCCGAGTCATCTACATTTACCGGACTGATAAATTACGATCTATTATAAGCATCAAGACTATGACAACTATGATTCAAACTAAAAAAATAAAGATTAGACTTTCTCATTTAAGAATTCACCTGAATAATTTGATTTGAATAGCGAGAAGACATTCCGAATAGTGTGGGATAGGCTGTTTGGCTAAGTTCTGAATGTCACCTTATGATACTCTCTCGCATTGTGTATTAACTCTATAGTAATACCTTATCTCTATCATTTCTCTTAATGCCTGTCATGTATTATATGACAATTTTATTTATATGCTACTTGCCTTTTCTTACTTGGAAACTGATCACCCTAGCGGTTTATGCACATACGAAACAACGTTTGGTCCATATGACGGTTTATGCACCGGACTACAGATTTAATGTCATAATGACTGAATGTGACAGTTAAGAAGTTTGAATAGATAGATAATTACTGAAGCCAATTCTAACTCAGTATCGTTAATACAGCAATGGTGGAATCACTTTCATATTATGGAAGATATTTCGGGCTGGACTAATAACTTGAAGTCTTCAAGATGCACGAAAATTGCAACAGACGCAAATCGAACATTGGAAACAAAGAAAATTATACATTTAGATTCATGTCTATATCAACTATTCGAATTCTTAGAAACTTTCTGCAGCGTGTGGGCAGCACCGGAGTATCTCTGTGTAAGAACTTTAATCTCTAGATCCAAAAATACCAAATTGTCAACTAATTTATTTTGAAATTTATTTAAAATTCAATATGAGAATTTTGGCCACCACATTAAAACATTTAATTTGACCCAAAGTAGGCCTATTTGTCCACTACTCTGGTTGATGAAAAATACTTAATCTGCGAAACAGAATTCAATCAGATTGTTGTGGTCTAAGTCAGATGGACATGGAAATAGTTATCTCCCATGTCCCAATTTTAATGAAATAAAATTCAATCACAGCCCAGTTGGTATATTTCATTGAGAGATCAAAGATAAAATGATATGATTCCAAAGCTCGGAACCTGTTTTCTATTAATATTTTGCATTGATATGGAAGAAATACACCAAAATAAATATCAAGATTAGTATATTAAAGCTAGGAACAAGCAATCAAAGAATGATAACATTTACAAAACAAGTACATGATCACATTTGACAACAGTCCCCACAGATTGGTCATACTCTTTCTTCATAGCTAGACTAATCTTAATCACACTTAAAATCCAGTTACCATCATCAGCTTGATAAGCTTCAGTACTAGTGAAAATGTTCTCTTCCATAAAATGAAGAAGCATGCATCCAATGTGCTACGTTTTGTCTGTTTTTGATGTCTCTTCATCTTCATTAGAACTACCAGTTATTTTTACCTTGGAGGGATCTAAGGGATCATAATAAAATGTCCATCTTTGAAAATGACTTGGAATTTCTAAATCTAATTTATCTATATGCCAGCTGAAAAAAAAAACAATATATGAATTTGAAGTATATGTTTCAATTTTAATGGAGCTACATGCATGAAAATTATAGGTTAGAAAGTAGCTTATATATCATTTCAAGAAGAGAACAAATAGTTATTTTATAGTAAGATGCCATGGTCCTTAATTCTCAAAAACTTAACTGTGATAAAAATCTAGATTTTAAGAAAAACGATTATGTGAATGGATCATGGAACAAAATTTAAAATCAATTTAAGTGATTGGCCATTCAGATGACTGGAACAATAAAATCATTAAAAAATTATGTTTTCAAAAAAAAGGTAGGACCGTCAAAAAATCTTAAACAGTTATTTTAGAACAGGATTATCTTACCTTTCCTCAGGGTTCGGCCTGCTTGCAATGACATACATAGAACCATAGGTTTTAGATCCCTTCAGTGGTATTTTTAACTGAAAATGAAATAAAGGCCATTCATCAACAACAACACACAGTCAGAATCTACATATTTGCCCATTTAAAAAAGAACAATAATAAAATCAAGCACAGTATATTTTCATGTGTCTGTCAATACTCATAAACAAGTGATATCTCTGTAAACAAACAATTCACTTTTTCTGTTTCTTTAACAGTGTTTATTTTTAATTTAGTCGCTTAAGCTTGGGCTTTTGAATGTTATTCAAATTAATCTTTGGGCCTACCTGTTGACATGAGCAAAAGGTGTATTCAAAGTAGCATTAGACACTGAATACACCTTTTGGTGGCATCACAAAATGGCAGAGCTGGAAAGGACAGAATTCTGATTTGCTAAAGCAAGGCTGGTCAAAAGTTTAATTTGATAAACATTCAGGAGCCACGTTGTTAGACCTTAACTGAAGTGGCTAAAAAAAAAAAGTGGAAGTTTACTCATTCGCACCAAGACCTTTGTAAACCCTAAGGCTTTTTAGATTCATGCAACAAAGAAAAGTTCAGAAATTTGGATGTGATTTATTAACAGAACAGCTATTCAGAGAACTCTTGCAGATTGCTTTCGCAGGAGTCCATTTGAATTCTCCTTGATTTAGATGAATGTTTAGGTCTGATCAGGTTGGATAATAATTATTTATACAAATAATGTACATATATATGAATACATCTATCATAAATTGTGTTTACCTTTCCGTTTTTCCCATCTGTATAATTATGATGAAATTCACCAATTTCTACTGGTTTATCCCTGATAGGCTTTCCCAGTCTTTGTTGTGCTGGTTCATAATTCCTTAACAATTCCATAGATTTCACATAAAATTCTTGTTCTTCAAATTTTTCTGGAAAAAAAAAAAATGTTAAAAAAATCAAGATGTTCTCCACTTAACTATTCATTGGGCATTCAAGAGACCAAATTATGTCCATTGTCACCACACTACGGCCTCTCCTATTATCCTACACAAAATAATATATGTTCAACAAAATGTTACACATATTCATTCCTATTCATATTTTTCTGTAAAAAATAGACCATCATTTATATAAAGAGAATTATTTTGCTATAAAAAATAGCAAAAAAATAAACATCATCATTCAATATTTAGTAGTTTAAGTTTAATATCATACAAATATGTACAATTATTTATTTAATATGACGATTTACTTATTGATAAACGAAAACTTAGCAAACCTATTTATGAAAATTATTAGCACTACCATTGTGCCTATGGCTTAAATGCACAAGCCAATAAATAAACAATTTACAAAAGATGAATAGCCAAAGCCGAAATCCAAAACAAGAATGACTCTGTAAGTAAGCAAATTCAAGCACAGATAACTCACTTTGTACGTAAATCTTCATTCCAGAAATAGAGGCCAACGTAAATATCGCTCCCCCAATAGCAACTTTGAAAAGAAATCTGTTAGACACCATGTTCGACACAATATGTTTTGGGAGATTTGATTTTGATCATTTTAATGACATTGTCATTTATTATATTCACAAGTCAAAACAAACCCAAATGAACACATGAATGACCTATACATTTTCTGTTTCTGGAAAACAAATGAAACGAAATAAAATATTTTGAAATATAGGGATATATTTTATTGATATATCAGTTTCAAAAATATAATAAAACATTTATTGTATACATGTTTATAAAAATGTGTTAAAAGCGTATTAAATACTTTCGTTTTTTAACTTTTCAAAGTATTGAATTTCATGTGAAAAGTACGAAAATAGCGAAATCTTATAGCTCTTATTACCCTTTTCGTCGCCAATTTTAACATATTTTGCAATAATTAATTATTATGTAAATTAAAAGAAATTTTCGGTTTACTAATTTACTAATCATCTTAATGATAAAAGGTTTAATAATGAAACTATGAAACAATTATCTCCAAAGCGTCATGTTACCTAGCAACATAGCAACTATCCGCCATGTTTGATTGTTTATGGCCAGATCGAGAAAGACACCCATAGTAATTTTGCTTTTAACTTAATCAAACCTGGCTGAATGAAGCCTAAATTGCAAATCAGAAAGTGAAAGGATTTGGGGAACATGGCCGAAATACAGGTAATGTTATAGCACCTTGTGTACATGCAATAAACGTTGATAAAAGTGTGTAGTCAATGTAAACAAACCAGACGCTAGAGATAGCAGTCAACACTTGGAAATCACTGGAAATGGAATCAATCAAAGTATGAATTCTTCTTTATCTTTATAAAAAGAAATTTAAGTTATAATTTCAACTTGCTCTTAAAACCTACATATTTTTATAAAGACCATTGATTTTATTTTCAACAACACAGTTAACAAAGTCCATGACAAGACCTTAGTAGACTAAAGCTAATTAAATTTTTATAAGTTTATTGATCAAAGTATCTCAGGGTTTCTGAATTATTCAAACTTTTTTCTACTTTCTTATATAATCTATGTAAATTGATTTTGAAAGTTGCTTAGCTTTTTTATTACTTATATAATTATGACTAGGGCCTAGGCAAAAACATTTTATACTTGGCTTAGATAGAAGTTTTAGCCTAGATATTTTGGTAATGTAGGGAAGAATAATCAAATAAATTCTGTTTCTTATAGAATATTTACATTTCTACTACCACTGCCTTCAATAAACCAGTAACATAAACTGATTTATTTATTGATAAACTGTAGTTTGTCACATTACACTATGACATGACATAGTCAATGCACAACAGTGACGCCATCTAAGATTTGTGGGAAATTCATATAACTATTCATACGAAACAGTTGCATGAAAAATATAAATATGAGATTTTATCGTTGGTCTCATTAGCATTATTGGTGTGTTAAAGCAATAGATCACTTGACCTATCGCATTTTCACACCAATAATACTAATGAGACCAATGTTTAATTCTTAGATACAGTATAATATAGGATATGTGTTTGGGATATTTAGTCTTCTTTAGAGGTTGTAAATATTTGAATTTTTTTTTAAATTATTTGAAAGGTGTAGCAATAAATTCTTGTCTAGGCCCTATCACTTTGAAAACAATCTATTTTATTTTGGCATAAAAAATTCATGATGTGTGAAGTAAATGTTAAAACACGCAGAGATCAGTTCTATTAATTAACAATTTAATCAATACCGGTAGCATTAAACACGCTATAAGCTAATTCTTAACTTGATATTTAAAGTTCACTCAATCTTTGCTCAAGCAAGTTGTATACAGTACTTGTAGTGATTTCATAAAATGATTCAAAGATTATCATCATTGGTTTATTCAGAGGTAAATCATTTCTGGTCATGTGGTTTTAAAAATACCAGTTTTAAATATTACAATTTAGAAATTTAAATAAATTCTGGTCTGATTTTGGAACTTGGAAAAGACTTGCTGGGAATTAGTAAATTTTTGTACGGTGACTTCTTGGGAAGACAAGTTGTTAAATTTTCATCAATTTAGGTTTTGATAAGAATTATTATTGATATTCGATACCCATATGATTGTACACATATTAAAATAGAGTAAAACTGGTAACTTTATATATGAAGAAAAGGATAATTATCTCATCATGAAATTAACACTTTTATTGTTGTACGGTAATAAATTTTCATGAAAAATAAAGCTTTGATGAAACAAAAGTTGTACAAAAGGACCACTTGTTGGTCACTTTAAATGTTTGCAAGTTTACTTTATTTATGTTTTCTTTTTTTTCAGACCACACCTTTGCCAAGCGGTGGTGGTAACAAGGGAAAAGGAACTGATGATCCAATACGATTTCTACCAGTTTTACCTGCTAAACGCAGTAAACCATCATGGCTGTCCAACCCACCAGCATTTATTTTATCTGGGAAAGTAACGGAAGAGGATGACAAGAGAGATACTATCGATTTGGTGGGCGAACTCACACAAAGTGAGTTTAAGGTTAAATAAATCAATAGGAATTTCCAGTTGTTGTTGACATACTAAATTCAGTAGGGGCTAGGTTAACTTAAAAATTAATAGCATAATAGTTTACAATGTTATTTAAAAGAAATTAATCATGTTCTACTTTGTAAGTTGAACAGAAAACATATTTAAAGTTAATTTCTTGTGCCACAAAAATAATTATCCTACAATTTGAGGTACTGGTACTATCCATTTGAAACTTGATTAAAACTTGCTTTTTATCTATAGGAGAAACCAGGAGAAAGAAAGCGAACAAGCTAAAACCCATTGATGCTAAAACAGGAAATATTGAGCAGTTTAAACAACCAAAAAAAGATAGAGAACAGTTTAGAAAAGCTCTTGTTGATATTATTATGTAAGATATTTCTCTTTTTCCATTTGACGTCTTGCTTCTATACCTTCATGAAATACAACAATATTCAACAGTATTGAATAAACACCTGTTATAACCTCTGTATCCATATTTCTTATTAACCATTCTGAGACACCACTGTTTAGATTTTGCTTTGTTTTTACTTTAAGGCAAGAAGAGAGTTTACCAAAGAGTAGTACAGCATCAATTAGTGGAGAGTTACCTCCCTTATCACGAACAGGCTCACCTACAACTGCTGAGAAAGATATTTTACGTTATTATTATTACATACATAATGGTATTGATACCGAACATGTAGCGCCAATGGAAGATTCCTGGTTAGAGAATGTCTTGGAATTGGTGCCATTTAATCTACGAGGAGGCCATGAAGAAACTATTGAATCTCTATCAGATGAAATGAGAGAAGATTATTTATTGAGCGTTAAAAAAGCTATCGGTACGACTATTTTTATGTTATAGTTTCACATTGGTGATGATTATATGATTTGTATACAGAATTTTGTAGTCATTTGAATATGTTAATTTAACAAGAAATCGACCATTTGAACTGCACTGTCAGGGTTTAGTGAATAGCAACCAGTCTTTCAATTGACATAACTTGACTGTTGTTTACAAATCAGTTATGTGTTGATTTCAGTTGATTTTGTGTTGAAAGATCCACGTGAGAAAGATGAAGATAAGAAAGAAAAATTACCTCCCCACCGTGAAGAATTAGCGGTAGTACCCAAACCCTGGAATAGATCATACTGTATTGCTAATGACCTTATTTCACAGAATCTGTTTGTTACCAATCCTTGTATGATGCAAGTTTTAGATTTATGGCATGTGTCTTTCAGGTTAGATATTTTTTTCTTGTCACATTGTAGGGATGGCTAAGTGAAACTCTTGCTCGTTTACCTGAGGGTCCAGATCGAGCTGAACTTTTGGATTTTTCAAACAGGTTTCTTCCCAGGTCGGAGGGACTGACCTGGAAAAAGCGTCTAGTTGTTTGGATGGTACAATAAACCGAGGCACTTTTGTTACAGACTGTACATCAAAGATCCCTCATCAGTTGGAAATCTGAAACATGTGTTTATGAACTAAGGTATCAAGATGGTTAATATTTGTATTTCAGTGGACTAAGATTTATAGATATTGAAGAATTCCATACCAGAGAAGAATCTATGGAACTACAGACCTTCCAGAATTTATGCATGAGACATATTGATGCTGCCAAGGAAAGGTTGATGAAAAAGTGAGTACTATTGACTTTTCTTGTACTTCAATTGGAATAAAATTGTCATGTAAACAGATTTCAGTTGTGCTCATTTTTGGTTAGAAGACATATTTAGCCATAAAAACCATAAACACACTTGCTATTCAAATGAAGAGTGTATAACAAGGAAGCAAATTCAAAGAGTAAGCCCTTTTGATGGTACCAGTATCTAAAGTATCATCACATATTTCCAGATGGTTTCCAGAAGTTCAGACAATATTCTACCAAGGCAACAAAAGAAAACAAGTACCAAGTAATCAAGACCTAGATAAACTAGAATCATTTTTTAACTGTGCAGCTACTTTAATGACTGAAAATCTCCAACAGTTAACCTTGAATTCATTGAATGATTTCACAGATCTATTAGTTCAACCTCCTGTAAGTAGTTTTATATTTATAATTATTGCATCAGTTGCATCATAATTTTTTTCGGTATACACTTGAGAAATTGAATAATCCTCAGATCTTTGAGCATGGTTGGAATGTAAAGATGACATTTTGAATGAGTTAGAATTGAGATTGGAATTCATATTATCTTTGTTTCAGACGTCAACCAGAGCTTTTGAACATTCAGGTTTTATTTTACGAATGATATTAGATGATACAACTATAAAATTTGAACCACAGTTTAAAGATTTTGAAGTAGTTTTATTGAACGTATATGATGTCATATTGAAGGCATCTTGTGTGATACCTAGAGTTGAAACAAAGTTATATTCAGAATGGGTAAGTGACACATAATGTATTCAATAATAATAAAACATTGCCTAGATTTCTGAGATTGTCCCATTGTTTATTTTGCTGAGATATGTTGAGTTTTTACCTATCCATATTTTCTTGAAATCAAATTCACTCATGCTTCCATTCTATTTTTAATTTTCAGAATGGCAGTAAATCAAAACCTGTATTAAAGCCAGTGGTGTTAGACGCCATCTTGGATCGTCATAAAGAGAAAATTCGAGATCTAATTAAGACAGAATCTCAACTACCAGTAGAACATTGTAAAGTTTATGAAAAATATAATTTTTTAATCAGTAAACAGGTATTTAACAATTTAAGTTCATATTTAAAACCAGTTGGTTTACTGGTGTGAGGCAATTGCGTTCTATACATTGATACAGTAAAACATTTAGAACCATTTTTGTTACTAATGAAATAATGAGAGTACCAGTAGCTTCAGTTAATGTGCAGTATTTATTTAGTACAAAATAAGGGTAATTAGACATCAGAATTTTGTTTATTTTTGAGGGACATGTTTTCTCTGGAATAATTGCGTTTTGAAGTTTTTGAAATGAAACTTAAAAATGGCATAAGAAATAACTTTACAGACAAGAAAAATTCTTATTAAATATCTTATTTTTCTTCAATGATAATGTAGTATGGTAGCGTTGTAGAATCAGTTATCTATGAACAATCTGCTGAAGTAGAGGAGGTACTGTTTAGGTGTACAAATCACAGGCATGGTCACTGAAAAAATATGAATTTTCACTGTCTATAAGAATGTTCACTGTCTATAAGAATGTTCACTGTCTATAAGAATGTTTACTGTCTATAAGAATGTTCACTGAAATTAACTATTTTATGATATTGCTTGTCAAGTTGTTACATTGTCATGTTATCAGATATAGATTGAGAGTATTTTGATGCTTCTCTTGTTTTCATGATGTTTTTTAAGGTGTATCACCTTAGGTAAAAGATAAAATCATTGCATGGTCTTTATGTCACTTAGAAAACTCTGTAGTTAAGACTTTATAGTTTACCTTGAAGCAGTAAAAGGGATATAGTCTTCTAGTTATTTGTGTTAACAGTTAGTTAATCTGGATACTTTTAAAACAATTACAATCCTGTTATGGGAGTAAAATTTTGAGTTTATGACTGTGTCCCTTTAAGCTGACAAACATCAATGTAGAAAGATTCTTTATGCTTCCTCTTTAAATTTGGGCTTGTAACAGATTTTAAAAATCAAACATTAGAATTGATGTAGGAATAGGTAGATCAACAAGTTCACATAACTTCTTTAGAAACTAGACATTAGATTACTGTCCGCCTCTAAATAGGGCAATATAAATAAAGTATAAAAGAAAAGTTGATGTTAATGTTGAGAATCAATTGTAGGCCGATACTGATGTGGAACAGTTTATGACAAAAGAAGAACATTCATTTGATGAATATGCCAAGGAAGTTGATAAATATCACAAACTGATAGAAGATGTGTCCTATAACTCACAGAAAATTGTTCGTGTTGGAATGTTTGAGATCCATAGTGAAGAGTTGATTAGAGCTCTCGCTAAACGAGCAGACGCTTTAAAAAGTAAACTTCTCATGAGAATGTGTAAAGACCATCAAGAAGCCAACAAAGCGTAAGTCTGAAGGTTTTTGTATTTATCATTATTCACTTCTTATGTGTATTTTCTAGTCTATCTGATTGCCTTGACTTACAATGTCGAATGAAAGCAAATCTACTCCGTCTTAAAGAATATTACCTTACCTATTACAGCAGTAGGTCGGAATCATTTCATTATAGTTTGTTTTCTTCTATTAACAGATTATGTAATGATTATGAAGCTATAGCAGAAAAAGCTCTAACAACCCCTGCTAATACAGAGGCCTTGATGGAATTAAAGACTTATATAGAGAAAGTGGAATCAGATACAATATTTGTTATGGAGAAACGTCTGTCTGAATCTAAAGATCGTCTCACCTTTTTGTCAGATTTTGCCCAGTTTTCACCAGCAGAAATGAGATTAAATTCTCAAGTATTTACTTGGCATGGCAGAATGCCTGCTGTGTTTGAGGAACATAAGTTGATTTGTTCTGAGAAGAGAGGACAATATGAAGAAGCACTTCAGGTCAGTATATGTAGCCATCCTACTCATTGTGATATTTAGATTGTCTCCCTTAGCTTTATCTGGAGCAGAATAGACATAAAACTGCATTTCATTGTAATCTTGTACTTGTGTATTGAGTCCTTCTTGTGGACTCAAAATGAGAAATATATATTGCTCCAAAAAACTAATACTGACCACAAATGACAAGTTGCATGAACAAAAAATATCTGAATTTGTCAGCATACTTTTCCCAAGGTTGATATAGCTAATGTTGATTATAGTCAAGAGTTAGAAGTTTTGTATAGTATTCTTTGTTCTTATATTTTGCAGTTGAAACGAGACAGATTTACAGAAGAATTAGAAAGTTACCAGAAACAAGTTGAAGAGTTCCAACAATTTGGTGATATGACTGAAATACAGAGATATCTACGTAAAGCACAAGCTTTAGATACTAAACTACAAGCAGCAGCAGATAAGGTAAGGATTTGTAGTTAGAGTCAGAATTATTATAGTCTCATATAATAACATTGATTGCTTTTCCTATGTATGAAAATCCATTTGTTGGCCCTACACTAAAAGTGAATATTAATTTTTGTATGCTTTCATTGATAATCTTAATGTCCAATATTCTCCCTTTCCTGTGTTTGCACATTTTATGACATGTTGGATATTGATCTTTCAGATTGAAGCATTTAATACGGAAGAGGAAGCGTTTGGCTGGGAGACAACGGCTTATCCACAGAGACAAGCCGTTATCAACACACTCAAACCCTATCTCACTTTATATGAAACTACTGTTGACTTCAATACTAAGTATAAGTATGTATATATTTTTGGTATTAAGCCAAGAAATTTTAAATTTTAAGCATTTGGTATTCTCAAAATGGTTTGTGAAATATTTGACCACCATGAAGCAATATTAACCAGTTTTATTGATTATTTTAAGGGAGTGGATGGATGGTCCGATGAGTGGTGTCAATCCTGATGATGTAGATGCTGAAGTAGGAAATATTTGGAGAGGATTATATAAATTAGAAAAAACTTTTGAAAATGTCCCTTCTGCTAAAAAGATTGTTGGAAAGGTGGGTCAATATTTTTCTACAATTATCAATAAAAAGTTGTCCAGTAGGTTTGCTTTGTGTGTAATTTATTGCTTTAAGGATCCTTCCAGGTTGTCATTCACTATAATGTTATAATATTTCTGATTTTCATAATATTTCTGATTTTCAGGTCAAGACTAAAGTGGATGAGTTCAAAGGTCACATGCCATTGGTACAGACACTATTTAACCCTGGATTACGTGACAGACATTGGGATCAAATCTCCGAAATGGCTGGCTATCCCATTAAGCCTGATGAAAACTCATGTTTATCTAAATTTGTCGACATGAACCTGGAGCCATATATTCCTAAATTTGAAGGAATAAGTGAGGCTGCTAGCAAGGAATACTCTCTGGAGAAAGCCATGGAATCCATGAAAAATGAATGGGCACCAGTAAGTAGGAACTGAATAGAGTTTATAGTATTGATTGGTCAACTGATTTGTAATTATTCTTTAAGTAAGAATTAAGTAAGAAGGGTTGTTCTGGCAGCATCCCTGTACTATAGAATGTTCATGTTTAGTGATTTGTATACTCATTTGTATGAAGTCTATTGCTGTATTATAAGAGATTTGTCTGTGATTCAGGTATCAACAATATGAGATGATCTCTAGTCTATATGTGTTCGGAAGTTGTGGTAATAATTCATGATTTTATATACTTAGCATGTGAAATAATAATGTGAATGAATAAATTTCAGTTTGAGTTTACTATTATACCATATCGAGAATCTGGTACATCTATATTATCATCTGTTGATGATATCCAACAAGTTCTAGATGATCATATTGTCAAAACTCAAACAATGAGAGGCTCACCATTTATTAAACCATTCGAAACTGAGATCAAGTAAGTATTTATCCTGTCTTTAATCAGTGTACAATGAGGGGAATTACATTCTTAAATCAAATATGTTGTAAAATAATTAATACAAGTTATATGTAGAATGAATGATTTTGACCAATACATACCATGAAATATGAGTTTTTCTATTTTTCACAGAGAATGGGAAACCAAGTTGATGTTATTACAAGATATTTTAGATGAATGGTTAAAAGTTCAAGCGACATGGCTTTATTTGGAGCCTATTTTTAGCTCACCTGATATTATGGCTCAGATGCCTGAAGAAGGGCGTCGATTTTCTACAGTAGACAAAAATTGGAGAGATATCATGAAGTCAGCTGTAGTTGATAAACATGTTCTTGCTGTCCTCAAGATAGACAAAATTCTTGAAAAATTTAAGAAATCTAATGAACTGTTAGAATTGATTCAAAAGGTAAAAAGTTTGTTTTCTATAGTGTATAATATTTTTAAGTATAGCTGCCATTGTACAGTTTTTCATATCGCATGTTTAAAGCTGTAAGCAAATTCATTAAGTAATAATGTTGTATTAAGAATTATATGATGGTAAAACACGAGAGATGTATTGCTGTATGTCCAAAGATTGCATGGTCACATCTTTTGTTTATGAATACCATGATAAAAAGTATTGGTTGTGTTTCAGGGTTTGAATGAATATCTAGAAAAGAAAAGATTGTATTTCCCCCGATTTTTCTTCTTGTCTAATGATGAATTGTTAGAAATTTTATCTGAAACTAAAGATCCTATGAGGTAAGAATTCCTTGTTTCTATTTTAAGCTTGGGGCTTTGAGATTTGAGAATGGTAAATTTTGTATCTTGCAGCAAAATGTGCACTTGACATTTTTCTAAAAATTGATTTCACTTCAATTTGTTTTGTGGTGTCCTGAATTTTATAGGATCAAAGGAATTAAAGAACGAGATTCACCAATGTATGATTTATGTTTGTTTTCTTTATGAACTGTATGTGTATAGTTTTGTTTTTTTCTGACTGCAACCCCTTTTTCATGTTAATTTACAGAGTGCAACCTCATTTGAAGAAATGTTTCGAAGGAATTGCTAAGTTAGAGTTCACAGATGTGTTAGATATTACCCATATGAAGAGTAGTGAAGGTGAAATTGTACAGTTAAAAGATGTTATATCTACATCCAAAGCTCGTGGTCAGGTTGAAAAATGGCTACTGGAGTTAGAAATAGACATGTTAGGATCACTACATAAGGTACAAATTGTCATGTTGGATATGGCTATGTTTGAACATTATTCTCAAAAACTTAACGGTAACTTAAGTAATTTATGAATCTTTCATCTGATTGGTCAGTCACTAAAATTGATTCTAAATTTTGCTCTATCAGCCAATCAGATTACTGTATTTCTTAAACCTAGATGTAATTTAAGTCCATAAGCCCATAAAGCCCATTAGATAAGAAAAGATTAAATGATGTGCAATGTTTTCCAAACATGTCAGAGGACACTAAACTTATTTGTTTCATTAGTTGTATATGAAAAACACATGGTTTACTTTTCAAATAATTGACTTGTAGTTCTCATGTTCTTATGTACTGTTTAATTTTACAGGTCATTGGTGAATCTATGGAAGCATACAAAAATACAAGCCGTATTGAGTGGGTTAAGGCTTGGCCAGGTCAGGCGGTTCTCTGTGTCTCACAAGCATACTGGACTACATTTGTTAACGATGCACTAGAAACAGGTCCAGAAGCTATGCAGACCTATCTTGAGTTGAACAACTCTCAGATCAATGATATTGTAGATTTAGTACGAGGCAAACTCTCCAAACAGAACCGTGTTACCTTACAAGCTTTGATCGTACTTGATGTACATGCTAGAGATGTCTTGACATTATTAGTCAAAGATGGTGTCCAGAACAATTTGGATTTTAATTGGTTGAGTCAACTTCGTTACTATTGGGAGGTAAGATAACTTTAAAATTAACTCATCTCATTACAAAACAAGAATGCAGACAAGCTCAGTATCCGAGTATCAGAAATGTTAAATAGAATAACGTGATTCCATTGAAATTTACATCCATAACTGCCACCCAAATTAGCACTAATGACTGTTGTTATATTTTTCGAAATGATCTTGGTTATGAAGATATTGGTATGATTTGTTTACAGGATGGCAATATGATCACCAGAATGATCAACTCTATGTTGAAGTATGGTTATGAATATTTGGGTAATTCTGGACGTTTAGTCATCACTCCTCTAACTGATAGGTGTTATAGGTAAGTTTTCACAGGCTTGTTTCAACCAAAAACTAAATATCTTAACTCATTATTCAAGTTTGGTTTGATTTGACAATTAGTACCAAACATAAGATTTCTCAAATTTGTTTTATTATGGTTTCATTTGACTTTTTATGACTTCTTGATTAGAGGTAAATTAAGTATTGATGAGGACATTGTAAATAATTGAAACATTGTTTATTTAATGTATTGATTTATACTACTTACTGAACTTACTCTACTAAACCTAAATGAAATATAAGATTATATTGAAATGATGGAACTTTCTAAATTATGTTTATTCCAGAACTTTGTTTGGTGCTCTTCATCTACATCTGGGTGGTGCACCAGAAGGTCCTGCTGGTACTGGTAAAACAGAGACAACTAAAGATTTGGCTAAAGCTGTTGCTAAACAGTGTGTTGTCTTCAATTGTTCAGATGGTTTGGATTATATTGCTCTTGGAAAATTCTTTAAGGTAAGTCTCATGCACCATCTGCTTATTTCAACGTCAAACTCTTCAGATGGTGCTGAGATTCTATAATAATCCATGAGCCTTAATACCTTAAGATATATATTGCTTCCACCTTTCTTAATATTCCTACCTTACCTGTGTGCAAATTCAGAATTTGATTTATTTCAGGGTCTGGCATCATGTGGGGCGTGGTCCTGTTTTGATGAGTTTAACCGAATTGATCTTGAAGTATTGTCTGTTGTTGCCCAACAGATTCTTACAATTCAAAGAGGTAAGTATTTTTCTTTTCTAATTAATAATGAATAGTCTTCAGCAACAATCAGTTTCTAATAGTTTTGGATAATGGGTGTCATTTCAAATCACCTGTGTTGAAAGCACTATTTTGAAGAAATGTATGGATAAGTTGAATTCAGCTGCTTGAATTCCAACCTTTTTCCATTTTACCAATTTTTCATTGTAGGTATTAGCTCTGGAGCAGACTCTCTCCTGTTTGAAGGGACAGAAATTAAACTGGATCCTTCCTGTTCTGTCTTTATTACTATGAACCCAGGTTATGCTGGACGTTCTGATCTACCTGATAATCTTAAAGTAAGTAAAACTACTTCATCTGTACACTTGATGTTTTTCTGCCATTCATCCTCTTTCTTGACTGATAAGAATTGAGATATGAAAACCTAAACATTTTTCAACTAAAGAATGTTTATAAATGTCTGTTTTAAGAATGAAATAAAACAGAAATGTTTTGGTATACTCAAACCAGTCGCTAGAGCAATGTTTAAGATTGTGTTTTACATTGCTACTACTTGCCTGTCTATAGGCTTTAGTTCAGAATATCTTATTGCCCTTGACTATTCAAGTATTAACCAATATGTGTAATGATTATTGTAGGCTCTGTTCCGTACAGTAGCTATGATGGTACCAGATTATGCTATGATTGCTGAGATATCCTTGTATTCCTGTGGGTTCGTTGTTGCCAGACCATTGTCAGTAAAGATTGTAGCTGTATATAGGCTGTGTTCTGAACAGTTGTCTTCACAACATCATTATGATTATGGTATGAGAGCTGTCAAATCTGTCTTAACTGCAGCTGGTAATCTTAAGGTATGTATTTTATATAGAATCATAATATGCAGACTTTTTACTCTTATCTTTCTTTTGACTGAGTTCTTTCAAGATTTATGAACAATGACTTCAGATGACCTACAGTATTACCGGTATAATCTTTTCAGAAGCAGAAATTTAGCATGCAAGGCTAAAAACTGGGAATATTTTTACATGAGCCAAATCATGTCACAATTTTGTCAACTCCTCAGTAATTATAGTTGTTCTGGAGCATCAAGCTGTTACAAAACATTACATAAAATGATATGTAACTTGCATGTATGGCATCTGCTTGAATATATCCTCTAAACAGTTGTAATTTCTTATGTACTAAAGTTGTTACGTTTTTGTTCTAGTTGAAATATCCAGAAGAAGATGAGAATATTTTGATGTTACGATCTATTATTGATGTTAATTTACCCAAATTCTTGAACCATGATTTACCACTGTTCCACGGTATAACCTCTGATCTGTTCCCTGGTATTAAACTACCTACACCAGATTATGAAATCTTGAATGAAGCTATAAAAGAAAACTGTATAAAGATGAATCTACAATGTACTAATTTCTTCTTGGAAAAGATTCAACAGGTAGGTCCATTTATGTGGAAAATCAAAATTGATTTTATAGTTTGATATCCTTGTTTCCCACCCGTGAGTAAGTGTGCACTTTTTTTAAAACAATTAGCTTTTACAAAACCATTGGTAAAATAGTTTGATGTATTGAACATTACCTTACAGTATCAGGTTTAATGAAAAAGGTTTGAGTTAAGTTAATAAGTTTGATTCATTAGATTCAACATTCAAATACAGTTTGATATTTATGTCTTCAGATCTATGAAATGATGATAGTACGACATGGGTACATGATAGTAGGAGAACCATTTGGTGGTAAAACTGCAGCTTACAGAGTACTAGCAGGTGCTCTGAATGATATACATGAAAAGGTTGGTTACTTTCCAAATATCAAATTATTCTGTTGAAACAATGACTAAGCAACAGTATATTCTACATAGAAATTGTTTGATTTCTTGGTAGAAAATGACCAAGTTTCATCTCATGATATGATAAAGAGATTATGGTTCTAATAATCTTTTGGGTTTTCCAGGGTTTAATGGAGGAAAATAAGGTGCAGATTACCATTATTAATCCTAAAGCTATCACTATGGGTCAGTTGTATGGTCAGTTTGACCCAGTGTCTCATGAATGGTCTGATGGTATTCTAGCTGTATCTTACAGAGCTTTCGCCTCATCTACGGTAAGATTCATTGTTTTGTTTTTGCATTAACCCAGCTATTAAGACTCATCCAAACTTGTACAAGAGTTACCTTATATCTGTATTGTTTTCTTTTTGAGTACAAACTGCCAGTCTAATGATTCACTAGCAATACATGACAAACAACTTTAACTGCAATAAAAGAAAAAGTGAAATACCGGTAACTGTGATTCATTATACAACAAAAGGAATGTAAATATATTAATATTTCATAACTCTATATCTCTTTAGACGCCAGATCGTAAATGGCTGATATTTGATGGCCCAGTAGATGCAGTATGGATTGAGAATATGAACACTGTGTTAGATGACAATAAGAAACTGTGTTTAATGAGTGGTGAAATTATTCAGTTAGCTAACACCACTAACTTGATGTTTGAACCAATGGATTTAGAAGTTGCTTCACCAGCTACTGTAAGTATTTTGTTTAGAAAATAATCTATTTTATTTTTCATTATAAGAAATTAAAGCAATTCATTCTGTGAATGCAAAGTTTTAATTGTAATTTACCCCTTTTTGGATATTAGTTACATTGATCAAAAGGTGACCTTGATTAATTAAATGTACCTTTTTGGTTTATTTTGTAGGTGTCGCGATGTGGTATGATCTATATGGAACCTTCCTCTCTGGGTTGGAGACCACTTGTGAAATCCTGGTTACACACACTACCCTCTACATTTACAGACAACTATAAAACAGTTATAAATGATCTGTTTGAAAGGTTTATTGATCCTTTATTACGTGTTGTACGTAAAGGAGGGGTTAAGGTAAGAATTGCATTCAGTGCAGAGATTAAAATCTGTTTTCTGGTTTTTTTTGTTTATTTGATGGAGCTAAGCCAGGTCTAAGGATTCAATCTGAATCTAAAATTATTTTCCATTCTGGCTAATACAGTAGTTCTTCTGCATAAAAATGCTCTAATTTTCAATTGGGGTGAGAAGCCTTTCTTTAATAGTCCTGTGTATTATAATTTCTTGTGTACAAGAAACAGGAATGGTTGTAGAGCGTTTGATTTATTTTAGGAATTATCACCAACCAATGATTCTAATTTGGTGAAGTCATTGATGAATTTAATGGATTGTTTATTTGACGAATTCCAAGATGAGGCCAAGATTGCTCAACTAGAAGAAAGGGAGATAACAATGTGGCTGGAGGTAAGAGCACATGACTTCTGAATAAACTATTTATGTTAAAAATTCTAAAATGTAAGAAATTTTGGTACATTCTGAACAACATTCACCAACTAGTTCATATCTGAAGAGTCAAAGTTGCAAATTTCTCACAAGTGGTGACATAGCTATTCATTCTCTCATTCAGTCATTTTGTCATTTTTTTCTATAATTTCAGAGTATCTTCTTCTTTTCTACAACTTGGTCAATTGGTGCCAGTTCAGATGATATGGGAAGAGTTAAATTTGATAAAATATTCCGAGAACTTATTTCTGTAAGTCATCATGTTTATTATTTGGATAATTTAAGAGATGGTCATTGAGTTTTTGGTAAAGGAAGTCGAAAATTTGAAAACTCAAATGGTTTAGAAATCTGAATCTTGCGTTGTCAGAATGAGATGAAAACATACAATCGGACATTTTAGGCAGACAAACAGACACATGTGGCCAAATCATCAGTCCTTGATGAAATCTAGTAGATCAAGATGATTTTAACAGTGTGCACTGAAAAACCTACATGGGTTAACCCTAGCTGTAGAAATTGTATAAGTTTACAGATGTTGTTATAATTTTACAGGGAGGTATGACGGAAGAAACTAGAAAGATGTTGGTATTGTCAGACCTTGTTGAACCTCCGATGAAACCATATTTAAATCCATTCCCACCAAAAGGAAAAGTGTATGACTATAGATTTATTAAAGAGGTTAGTAATATCTGTATTAAAAGCCATCATCAATTTTAATCAATTTAAATTTTAAATGTGATAAGCATGACATTCAGCCGTAAGTAGTCATTCCAGACTGACCATTATAACCAAATCAATATCTATTTAAAGAGATTGTATATATTTGATATTTTTATGGTCTATATTTAGGGTGCTGGTAAATGGGTATTGTTTGCTGAAGAAATAAAAGACAGTCCACCAATACCTAAAGATGCAGCCTTCAATGAGATAATAGTACCTACTATAGACACAGTACGATATACCTATCTCATGAATTTACTGATATTACATGAAAAACCCAGTTTATTTGTGGGTCCAACTGGTACTGGTAAATCCTGTTATATTATTGTAAGTATTGGTAGCATATATTTTTATAACTAATCAAATAACTACCTCTAATAAATAAACCATGGTCCTCCAGATCAGACATCTTTGTTTACAGACCAGGGCAATTGTCATAAGGTTTTTTGACTACTTTCACTTTAAAATGGCACAGGAAGTGTTTTTATTTGATCTGTTCTGAAACTAAATGATATTTTTTTACAGGAATTTCTATTGAATAAGTTGGACAAGACCTTGTACAAACCTAACATTATCAACTTCTCAGCTCAAACCAGTGCTAATCAGACACAAAATATCATCATGTCTAAACTGGATAAGAGAAGAAAGGGAGTGTTTGGACCTCCTCTTGGTAAAAAAGCTGTAAGTATGATCTTCTTACTTTGGCAATAGTTCTAGCTTTCATATTAAATGATTTCATTCTTTTGGCAATGAATTTCAACAGTTTCAGTCATACATATATATTGTATATATTGTTTGAATTTCCAAACCAAGATGAACAGTAAATTTTCAAATATTTTCTACCAAGTACAATTAATACAACATACTTGTCAAATTATTTATCTTTTTCAAAGTACATATTTGATCCTATTTGTCCAGGTGGTGTTTGTGGATGATTTGAACATGCCTATTAGAGAAGTGTATGGTGCTCAACCACCTATAGAATTAATACGACAATGGCTTGATCATTGGAATTGGTATGATCTAAAAGACACTACTCCTATTAAACTTATTGATATACAGTTTATGGGCGCTATGGGACCTCCAGGTAAGTCTTGATTAATCCTTGTTCTGTTAGCTAGGACAACATTTTTAACCAAGTTCAGCTTAGAAAAGTGCTTCAAAGACAGACTCTGGGTAATTTAGTTGGTATTTTGTTAAATTTGTTATGAAAACTGGAATGAAGTTAATATCAATGGATGCGAATTGCAAACTGTTGATCCCTAGTCAGATTTTTTGATGAATCTTCTATATCTGTGTTTGATTATTCTTCAGTTACAAATTTGTCTTCTATTTGTAGGTGGTGGTAGAAATCAAGTTACCCCACGATTCTTACGTCACATGAATACAGTAACTATCAATGAATTTGATGATGATACTATGATTACTATATTTAGACGTATAATGGATTGGCACATAACATCTAGGTAGGTTATGACAACTTTTACTCTCCATTCTTTGGACATGCTTTTTGATTGATGATATTATCTTGCTTATGATTTTTATCATTGAACCCATTAATGTTACAGGTTATAGACAGCAATTGTTAATGAGTATCTATTGGTGCTAATTGATTTATGTTAATTATTTTACAGAGGTTTCAGTAACGAATTTAAACCATGTATTGATCAGATTGTGCATGCCACATTACAAGTTTATAAAGAAGCTATGGAGAACCTTCTACCAACACCAGCTAAATCACATTATCTATTTAATTTACGAGATTTTAGTCGTGTCATTCAGGGGGTATTACTCTCTACTCCTGACACCATGGAAGAACCAAACTCTATGAAACGACTCTGGATACATGAGGTAATTAATGTGTATATTTTTCTTCATTCCGTTTGTGTCTGATACAAATTTTAACGCCAAACTTCGATGATAAAGCACACTATAGGTAAAAGAGCACAAGATATATGCCATCTTATAAGCACCACACTGTAAGTAATGGCAGTTTATTTATGACGTTATATTCTAGGTGTACCGTGTGTTTTACGATAGATTGGTTGACTCTACAGATCATACCTGGTTCTATAATCACCTACGTGAAGTATCCAAATCTAAACTGAAAGAAGACTTTGATCAATTGCTCATTCACCTGGACAGAGACAATGATGGAAAACTGACTGAGGATGATCTCCGAAGCTTAATTTTCTGTGATTTTTCTGATCCTAAATCAGATAAGAAGGACTATTTAGAGGTTCATGATTTAGAACAGCTACGTCGTGTAGTAGAAGTATATTTAGAAGAATTTAATAACATGAGTAAAAAACCTATGAACCTTGTCCTCTTTAGGTAAGTGATTTTAGCTCTGAGGGATTTATTCGAAAGCATGCCAACACTTACAAAGTATAATTTATTTTGCTGAATCAATGCAACTATGCTGCATACTTTGAAAACAAATGAACACCTTATTTCCAAAATAATTTAGTGATAAATAGAAAAATTTTGAGACAGATATTGAAATATTGAATAGCACCATAATAAGTGAAAATAGGAATATTTTTATTCATCCATAGTATCCACTGGCTTCATTCATCTGACTGTATTATCCCCATTATTCCCTAATTGTTAATTTGCATGGTTTCCTTTGTTGTTTTAGTTAACTATATTGTTGTTGTTATTATTGCCTATTTGCTTGTTGTTCATATCATTGTATTCCTGATGACGGTGTGAGAACCACATTGAAACGTTGAAAGTAATAAATATTCTAGAAGTGTATATCCATAATAATTGTTCTTATTTATTTTTATTCACATTCTTTTTATTGTAATTTAGATTTGCCATTGAGCATGTATCAAGAATTGCCCGTATATTAAAACAACCTAGAAGTCATGCTTTATTAGTTGGTGTAGGAGGGTCTGGTCGTCAGTCACTAACACGTCTGGCAGCACATATGGCAGACTATGACTTATTCCAGGTAGGCTTTGTCCATTTATCTTTATTTCATTTTTATTTCATTTTATTACATTGTCATTAAAGTTTCATAAAATTTTCATTGATTTTTATTTTTGAAAATTATGAAATACAAAATGGAGTTAACTTACAAATAAAATTGTGTCATATGGTTATTTCATGAACAAATTTTATTCAAAAACAAAAGATGTTCGAGACTTATACATCAATGTGTATTATTTAGTGAATATTGTCCTATTTTAGGTTGAAATAACAAAGAGTTATACACAATATGAATGGAGAGAAGATTTAAAAAGGATTTTAAGGAAGTCAACAGAGACTGATAATCATGCTGTATTCCTCTTCTCTGATACTCAGGTTTGTTTAAATTTAGAATTCACACATTTTATCAAATGATTGAATTATGATACTTACCAGGCTTGTAGTTGACATTTGTAACAAATGAGATACAGTGTTTAATTAAGTCAGTCCATTGTAACGCAGTATATTTTTTAGAATACAATTCATTATAATCTGATCTATAGTTTTTAACAATCTATTAGTTTTATATTTCTTAAAGTCAACAAATGAACAGAATTTCTGAAACAACGTAGTTTTTTTTTTTCTTTAGATTAAACAAGAATCATTTTTAGAAGATATCAATAATTTGTTGAATGCTGGTGAAGTACCAAATCTTTATCCATTGGATGAAAAACAGGAAATCTGTGAGAAGATGAGACAAATTGATAGGTAGGCATGCTTATAGTTAACCTCTAACCTCTATAAAAGGTTATTTACTTTGCATTTATTTACTTTTAAGTATGATCCCTTAAGATATGTATTTCATCAGCTAGCAAACCTACGCTTTTTTTTTTTTTAGTTTTGGGCTTTTTTGACGTTTTTTGTTTACCTTATACTTATATAATATTCACTCAGTTATATTGATATGAAATATTTAATAAGTGGAATATATAATTATGATTTCTATGTTAATAAGGAACCCCAGATACAGGTGTGTAAGATACAAACTACCATACTTTGTTTTAATTGATGAACCCCAATTCCTCAATCCATAGTCAACTCTATTATTGACAAATGCTGTTATGGATCACTCCCAAATCTTGCACATTTTCACACTATATGTTAAGTGTATTCCTACTTTGCCTTGAAAATTCACTTTGTGAAGACCTTTATTACATAAAATTCACTTGCTGGATAGATATTTATGATGATCACAAAATGAAATATTTTTGATCACTCAATCACTGCATGTCAGCCTTGTTTTTTTTCAATATTGGTCAAGAGTTGTGTTGCTCAAGGTGTAGCCAAGTGAAAGGCAAAGTTAATGACATGAGCTTCATAAATGGTTCACTACTCTGTGGGGTTTATTACAGGCAATACCTTTAACGCAACTGAAAATTTCTGGAATCAAGTATCAAAATTATACTATGGTAATTTAAATGAAGTGCCAAGATGCTTTATCTTGCTGATAACACATGTTAGGGTAATGGAGTATCTGAACACTTGGGACATATTTTCTGTTTTCAGACAAAGAGATAAAACAAAGCAAACAGATGGCTCTCCAGTGTCCTTATTTAACTTCTTTATCTCGAGAGTTAGAGATCAACTCCATGTTGTTTTGGCCATGAGTCCTATTGGTGATTCATTCCGTAATAGATTGAGAAAATTTCCTTCACTTGTCAACTGCTGTACTATAGATTGGTTCCAGGTAAATATATTTTTGTTATGTTATTACCCAATACCAGATAGGAAGATCTGTTCCCTTTGATACAGTTTCTCTTTATTTTGACCATGGTCTTTCCTGAAATTTGAAGATGACATTATGCTGTAAACATGCGCATGCTAGACTTGCATATTTGTAGCTTGTATATTCAAACATTTCTTCTCTGTTGAATGAGATTCTTTTCAATGTAAAAAAGTCACTTTTTTTATGACATAAATTTACCATTTGCTTTTTTTTGTAGTCTTGGCCAGAAGATGCTTTACAGGCTGTAGCTATGCGGTTCCTGGAAGAGATAGAAATGCCAGATGCTGAGAAGAATGGATGTATAAGTATGTGTATTAGATTCCATACCTCAACTCGAGATTTATCTGATAGATTTCTCCTGGAATTAGAACGACATAATTATGTGACCCCTACATCCTATCTAGAATTAATTAACACATTTAAAACTTTGCTGGATAAAAAGAGAGGGTGAGTTTATCTTATGGTTTTTTGCTGAAATCTTTGTAATTTGCTTATATTAAATCAGAATCTTGATTTGTAGGGAAAATTATGCTTAAGCTAGCTTGATAGAATCTAGTAGTGTCTTGCCATCATACAGTTGTATAAAGTCAACCAAATACAGGCTTCACATCCATAGATCAGTTTCAGATGCTGTTTTGAAATGGTTCTTTTTGGTACACTATTAGGATATATAGTACTAAAATTGTTATAAACTTATCAAATTCTATTGTTTCATAGTTGATATCATGTAAATAATTTTATATTACAGTGAAGTTATGAAACAGAAACAGAGATATGAAGTGGGTTTAGAAAAATTGGACTCTGCTGCATCTCAAGTAGCTGTTATGCAAAAAGAGCTAACAGATCTCCAGCCTCAGTTGGTAGAGGCCAGTAAAGAAGTAGCAGAAATTATGATAACAGTAGAAAAAGAATCAGTGGAAGTTGCTAAGGTTGAGAAGGTATGTATGATAATCGTCTGCTTCGAAATTCAACAGTATTGCTATTCCTTAAGGATTTGAAATTAAGTTTATTTTGAACAAATTTGCTTCTTCCTAAAAGAAAAACCTAACATTTAATTTGAAGAAGTAATTCCATTGACAATAATGTTTTTTTTCTTGTCTGTTTCACATTTTAAAACTGGAGGTAAAATGCTGATGTTTTTGTTTTACAGGTTGTTAAAGCTGATGAAGCTGTAGCTAATGAACAAGCTAAAGCTGCCCAAGCCATTAAAGATGACTGTGATAGTGAACTTAGTGAAGCTATCCCGGCTTTAAATGCTGCTATTGCTGCTTTAAATACTCTCACACCCCAGGTGGGCTTTTAGTTTATATACACATGCCTAAATTCATCTACCTGCTGCCTGCATGGTAGCCAGACATAACAATGTGCATAAAAAATTTTAAAATTCTGTCCTTCCTTCCAACTTTGGTGGCCCAATTGATCCACGCAAATTGTCTCTTTTAAGCACTATAATTATTAAACCTTTGCACAACGAAAAATATAAGCCTGGTTACTAGTTGGATTGATTATTTGTAAGATTTAACACATACTGTAGGTTAAACTAACTCCTTTATAATTTATTTCAGGATATCACATTAGTAAAGAGTATGAAATCACCACCTGCTGGTGTACGTCTGGTTATGGAAGCTATCTGTGTATTGAAAGGTGTCAAGGCTGAAAAAGTACCTGACCCCTCTGGCTCAGGAAAGAAAATTGAAGACTTCTGGGGTCCATCCAAAAAATTACTTGGTGACATGAAGTTCTTAGAATCACTATACAACTTTGATAAGGTATGAAACTTGATCGTAGCTCAGAATAGTGCCTTTGTAGATTGTCCACAATAGCTGTGGTTTATTGACTATGTTATAGACATCATTTAAACCGTATGTAACTCAGAAATGATCCATAATGTGTTTGTTTAATCTTTTCAGGATAATATCCCTGTATCAATTATGAAAATTATTCGATCTAAATATATGACAAATCCTGATTTTGATCCAGAGAAAGTAAAAGTAGCCTCCACAGCCTGTGAAGGTCTATGTAAATGGGCTAGAGCTATGGATGTCTATGATAGGTATGTGTTGAATTGTTTTTTTTTTATGTTCTTATTTGGTTACAGATTGTTTTGAAACTTCAATGTTATTGTTAATTCTATATGTTTATAAATAGTGTGATGCACTATCACATTCAGTAACAAGATGGTCAGTTGCTGTAGATTTAACACTGTAAAATGATCAAGTTTCAGGTTCGCTCTCATCAAAACATGATTTTAATCTCAAATATTTTAGAGTTGCTAAAGTTGTTGCTCCTAAGAAAGAAGCTTTGAAGAAAGCCCAGGGTGAGTTGAATGTTGCCATGGCATCCTTGGAGAAGAAACGTGCCTCATTAAGAGAAGTACAAGAGAAGTTATTCAAACTAGAAGAACAACTGGCTAAAAACAAACAGAAGAAAGTAGATTTAGAAAATGAAGTTGATTTATGTTCCAAGAAATTAGAGAGAGCTGAACAGTTGATTGGTGGACTTGGTGGTGAAAGAGACAGGTGAAAAAGAGTTTCTGATTGTTCTTATTAGTTCTATCATTTCTAAAATATATTCAGTAGAATTGCTACCTTGCATGTATTGAGAATTTGTTTGAGGTATTAGTTTTAAAAGAACTGTATGTTTTGTAGATGGAGTGTGGCTGCTAGAGAACTGGGTAAGAAGTACATCAATTTAACTGGTGATGTTTTAGTATCTTCTGGTATAGTGGCTTATCTTGGTGCCTTCACATCAGCTTTTAGGATGGTAAGTTTCAACAAAAACGTTATATATTAACCTTTAAGAAACAAAAGCAATCTTAAATTCTTCACATTAAAATGATAACAGGTCTTTCAGTTGAAGTCTTACTTAATCAGACATTTGATTTAAATGAGAAGGGATAATGAGTGGAACAATATATTATATATAATGTTATATTATTGTAGGATCAATCTGCTCAATGGATAACAGAAATAAAGAGTATTGGTATTCCTTGTTCTGACGATTTCTCACTGATCTCAACTCTTGGTGAACCAGTTAAAATAAGAGCCTGGAATATTGCTGGATTACCAACAGATAATTTCTCTGTAGAAAATGGAATCATTATAAGGTTAGTTTTTCTAAAGAAGATGCATATTGTTTCTATTCTTTGTTTGAGAAGGTTTTAAAGATCAGATAGTACTAAAGATTATAAGAGATGACTGGACTTAATAAAAATATCCTATATTTCAGTAATGGACGACGATGGCCATTGATGATAGATCCCCAAGGCCAGGCTAATAAATGGGTGAAGAATATGGAGAAAGCGAATAATTTACATGTAATTAAACTCAGTGATGCAGATTTTGTACGAACTCTAGAAAATTGTATCCAATTTGGAACCCCAGTAAGTATTTTATAACTATATATCATGCACAAGGTTTACTCTAAAGAGGGCTTGGCTAACTGAAGTGCTCATTATACCCAGTAATTTTGCACAAGAAGTTCCCCAGTCAATATTGATGATCCACCTTTTTGTTTGCTGATGATCAAAGATGCAGGTATGGATGTACCATTTTAAGCTTTTTGAAAATTACAAAAAAGAATTATGTGAGTTGTATAAAATATGAAATAAGCTAATGTTTACTCTTTTTATCAGGTATTGCTTGAGAACATCCAAGAAGAATTAGACCCACTATTAGAACCTCTTCTATTGAAACAGACATTTAAACAGGGTGGTAGTATTTGTATTAAATTAGGTGACAGTACCATAGAGTATTCACAAGATTTTAAATTCTACATCACAACCAAACTACGTAATCCACATTACTTACCGGAAACATCAGTTAAAGTAAGTTTTTCTTTAATTTATTAATTATTAGAACTGATTTCACTTACACCATAAGTCTTAAAATTCAATCCTCATTTTTAAATAGTTAGAGCTGATATATCTGAAAGGTGTTGGCTTTTGGGGTACATTCCACTTTTGTTTTTTTTAGATTGTGAACCACAAAACAAACAGTCTATTCCATTGCTTCATTTTAATATCTTTACAAGTTGAAATTAAATGCAAATGTTCTTTTAGGTAACTTTGCTAAATTTTATGATCACACCAGAAGGTTTAGAAGATCAGTTGCTAGGTATTGTGGTTGCTAAGGAGAGACCAGAATTAGAGGAAGAAAAGAATGCTTTGATTATCCAGTCAGCAGAAAATAAAAGGTAAATTGTTAATAGTTTTTATGCCCTGCTAATTCAATTTTAAAAGATTTGTGTTATTTAACCAAGTAACTCATTTAAGAAGTTGTAACCAAGGTTTTTTTTTTCTTTTATCATTTTTCAGACAATTACAAGAAATTGAAGATAAGATTTTGGAGGTTTTGTCAAGTTCAGAAGGAAACATTCTAGAAGATGAGACAGCCATTAAAGTTCTGTCATCTTCAAAGAAATTGGCCAATGAGATTTCTGAGAAACAAGCCATTGCTGATGAAACTGAACAGAAGATTGATACTGCTCGTTTAGGATATAAACCAATTGCCATTCACAGCACCATATTATTCTTTTCCATCGCAGATTTAGCAAATATTGAACCTATGTATCAATATTCCTTAACATGGTTCATTAACCTTTTCGTCATGTCGATAGAAAACGCAGAGAGATCAGAGGATTTGGAAACACGTCTTGGAAATCTACATAATCACTTTACATACTCATTGTATTGTAACGTCTGTAGATCACTGTTTGAAAAAGACAAGGTGAGTAAAAATAGAAAATTAAATTCCATGTATGAAGGGACTAAAGAGAAGAATTAAAAAAAAAAATACTTTGCTTTCTTTAAATTTATCTGATCATCTGATCTGTTATCATTTTCATAACAAGAAAGAAACACCAAGCTTTGGTTCCTTTGAAATGAACTTTATATACTAAATCTGTTTCAGTTACTGTTCTCATTTTTACTGTGTGTAAATATCTTGAAACATAACAAGGAGGTTGATGATGATGAATGGCGATTCTTACTAACTGGTGGTATTGGCCTGGACAATCCCCATAGCAACCCAACAACATGGCTACCCAGTAAATCTTGGGATGAGTTATGTCGTCTAGATGATATGCCCAGATTTAAAGATATTCGTAAGAAGTTTGTCAACTATAAAGATTCATGGAAGGTTCTTTATGATAGCCCAGTAAGTTGATGTTCTTGTATAAGTCATTCTTATTATTAGTGCTGGATATCTCTGATGAAAATGGCATAGTTTCTCCTTTTTCCTACAACAAGTTCCACCTGCATCTTTGTTCTAATTAGTTCTTAAAATATCATTTGGTAGATCCTTGACCCATATAGATCTGAAAAACATTCAATTTATTTATTCTTTAATTTTTAGGAACCCCATCATGAAAAGCATCCAGGAGAGTGGAATGATCGTCTTGGAATGTTCCAGAAAATGTTAGTTCTGAGATGTCTACGATCAGATAAGGTTTGTTTTTATCACAATCACTCTGCAATTTAGAGCCTGGCTTGTTTAGCATTCATTATTAATTTCACCCTAAAAAAAAAAAAATATTCTGTGTCCATTTTGTTTTAATTCAATGCGTATATTTCAGGTCATACCAGCTGTCCAAGAATTTGTCACAGAGAAAATTGGTAAAAAATTCATTGAACCTCCACCATTTGATTTGGCTGGTTCCTATGGTGACAGTACCTGTATAGCACCATTGTTATTTATCTTATCTCCTGGTGCTGATCCTATGGCTGCTTTACTGAAATTTGCAGATGACCAGGTAAGTTGTCAGGGCTTGCTGAATTTACTTCAATGTATTTACATCAGATTAAAATCTCAGAAGCAAGAAGTCAAATTATAAAACACCTTGACTAAAACTAGTATATTTTGGCCTTAGATATGCCATATTTAAGGATAGAGAATTTGTGTTCATTTTGGTTATATATTTCTATAACATTATTTTATCATTTTCAGGGTTTTGGAGGTGCCAAATTCGATTCTCTGTCTTTAGGCCAAGGTCAAGGTCCAATTGCTTTGAAAATGATAGAGAAAGGTATTAAAGAGGGGTCGTGGGTCATGTTACAGAATTGTCATCTGGCTGCATCTTGGATGCCTACCCTTGAGAAGATTTGTGAGGTAATTTCATTTATAAACCATTGTAAAATGTTCAGATCCTATTACAGATTCCAGTTGTCCTTGCTCTGAATGATGATAGGTCATCTCAGAAAAGTCTAAGTGGGCATAGGACCTGCTGTAAATATTGATCCTTTTTATGAATATTTTTATCTTATGTAATGAATTGTTGACATTTGTTAGTTTATTTCTTTGTTAAATATCAGTGTTACATTACTATTTACTTATAAAGAGGATGTATAAAATTACGGTAATATCTAAAGTTTATTGGCAGAATTTCTCTCCTTTCACAATGTATTAGGAAGTTGGATTAATAGAAAATAATGCTTTTCTCAACAAACTTGAAAAGTTTGAACCTCCTGGGACACGTGCATGCTTTGACTAAAATATTACCAACAAGAATGGAGTAGAGTCTACTCAGTAGACCTGTTGTAAGAGCATAGATTCTTTATATAGAAACAGATAGTGTTTACAGAATTCACTCTTCTTTCACATATTGCATTAATAACTTCATTCTAGTATAGTAGATGATTGAAGAAGTTTTTCACTCACATACAAATATGTATATATATATATCGCAGTTATTATTACTCAAATTGAGCTTTAGTTGAATTGTAAGCTTAAAAATCGATATAAATGCTGGTTATTGAAAGGATTTTATTGGAAACTTGCTGTAGTCTAATTTTCAGCCTTCACAAATAAGCTATGTGTCATCTAAATAAATAAAATATTGGAGGTTTTAAGGCTGTTGTCACAATCTCGAATATTCAGTGTATGAATGATAATTGTTCGTTTCTAGGAATTAAATCCTGAAACAACCCATCCTGATTTCCGGTTGTGGTTGACAAGTTACCCATCAACAACTTTCCCAGTATCCATCTTACAAAATGGTGTTAAGATGACCAATGAACCACCAAAAGGATTACGATTTAATATTATTAAGTCTTATATGTCAGATCCTATATCTGACTCAGAATTCTTTAATGGTGTCAAATTAGAGGTAAGTCAATTTTGGTTGAAATCAATGAAAATAGCTTGTTGATTACAAAATATATTTTATTTGTGAGATATGATTCTCACTACAGACAAGTGATTCTCACAAATTGTAAGGTATAAGAAGTTTTGTCATAATCAGATACTTGAAAATCAAAACCTTGGCTCAAAGATTGCTTTCTTGCCAACCTTGATGGGCTAGGGTCAATCTTGGCATAGGTTAAAATAATATATAGTAATTTTTCAGCCCATTTTCTTACTGTGAGTAATGTGTCTAGCTCTTAGGTTACAGACTGTGCACAACAGTTATTTATGTCAATTGTCTCTTTATCTGTTCAGTCCATTAATTACTGTTATTTATTAATCTTGATTACAACTGATAACTTTTGATTAAATGATGAGTAATAATAACGGATTTGAAGAAATTACGACTAGTTTCTAGTGATCACAACTGATTATAAGTAAAGTGTATGTCCCATTTCTTTCTTTTTTGATGTCCATAAATTTTTTTTTTATAGAAAGAATTCAAGAAGATGTTGTATGGTTTATGTTTCTTTCATGCCTTGGTACAAGAAAGACGTAAATTTGGTCCATTAGGATGGAATATACCCTATGAATTCAATGAAACTGATTTACGTATCAGTACTCAACAACTTGCTATGTTTTTAAATCAGTATGATGTAAGTACATGACAATGTTATGTAGGAGACTAAAAAAGAGTGCACAATAAACATTTCAACAAATTAAACGTGTGACAATAGACATAATCATTGATTATAATTATCCATATGTAATAGAACTCTATTCTGATTGTAATTTCAGACTGTACAATATGATGCTCTACGATATTTAACTGGAGAGTGTAATTATGGAGGTCGTGTAACAGATGATTGGGATAGACGTACATTATTAACCATTTTAAATAAGTTCTACTGTAAAGATATAACAGAAAATGAGCAATATCATTTTGATGATTCTGGACTTTATTATGCACCACCAGATGGAGATGTAAGTGATACTGCTTCTTATTAGTTCATCCTAAAACAAGTTCTGTCTTGAAATCTACCCCTTCTATGTTCTTTTGAGTCAACAAAGAATGTCTTTTATTTTGCTGCGTTTTAGGTTTTGTTTTCAAAGATATCATAAAATTGCAGAACATAAATATTGCAGGAAAATGTTGCTTATTAGGGATCATTGAATGTACATTTGTCTTTTCAGCATGAAAGTTACATCAATTACACCCATAATCTACCATTGAATCCTTCTCCAGAGATATTTGGTATGCATCCTAACGCTGATATTAAAAAAGATCAGACAGAAACACAGTTATTGTTTGATAATATTCTATTGACACAGGTAATCTTTTAATTATTAATGTATTAATCCAGTCAAATTATGTTACAAAGAGTGTCTTACTGGAATATCAGTAGAATTTTTCATTTAATTCTATAATACTATAGCAAGGGTTAGTGTTAAACTGAAACCAATTCATTAAAACTGGCAATGATAATATTACTTTGATTTGTGACCAAGGAATATGTATAGCAACAGTTGAGGATTTATTTTGTCTCCTTGCTACATGTATGTTTTTAGTTGATAATACTCAATCTAATCCAATGTATTTATATTTTCAACAGAAAAGGGTAAGAATACTATCAACAACTACTAAAACCAATAAACTTCCTTCTTTTAGCTACTTAACCCATTCCTGGAAGTAGACTTTAAGTCTGCTTTAGCGAACTAATACATACATTTTTTATAGTGGGTCTTAGATTACCTCCATTTTCTCTTTTTATTCTTTAATCCCTTATATGATATGGCCCTCTGTATTATAGCTTCTGTTTCATCTAACTAATGATTTCTTCATTTCTTGTCTTACTGTAGCTTATAATAACCTTTGAACATTTGAGACCAGGTTATCTATCAAAATTTCTGTATAATTATGAATACAAACAGGTATTAGGGATATAAAAATCATGTGAAAAAAAATTATCCCTTAAAATTTCCCCTTAATATATTTTCACTTTATATGATATCATTGAACACAGTATATCGGATAAAATCCCGATCTAATTCAAATTAGATTACATTTTCAATTGATTTTGTTTTCTGATATTTTTAGTCTCAATGGTCATCTAACACTATTTCTACCAAATGCCTGTCCCAAAGTTGTATTTTTAACCAATCAAAGCCTGTCATGTAAATCCATTCTCTAGATAAAATAAGGAATTGTGTTTGTATTGAATCTCAAAATATGAAGTAGAGCAATTGGTGTTAGGCGATCCCACAATTCCTTCACTTACCAAAGAATGGATTGGTTAAAATATTGCTTTTGGAACATGCATTTGGTAGAGAACTTGTTAGATTTCAAATTAGACCAAAAATATTAGAAAACCAAAAAGATACGAAAGTGTAATCTGATTTTTATTAGATTTATAAAATCCCTACACTGAAATTGTTGCAGACTTAAATGAAGCACATCCTGTTCCCATGGTATATTATAAGTATATACAATAGCTGCTGAAGATCACATACTGCCATATATTTTCACACATTTCCCATTAATTATATCTTTCAATGAAAATTTTTCAGAAAAAGAAATATTACTCTTCCAGTGACTATCTCCTTCACAATCCTACGGTATTGCCCAAATTTGAACCAGAACATTTCCTTTTATTTCATTCAAGTTTTTATTGTAATGGATGTTTTCACTTCTTCAAATTATCACATAGAAGTAGATGTAAAAAAAATTTAACCTTATGATAATTTTTGGGCATTATTAATGAATTTGTTTTGTTAAAAATGAACAGATGCTTCAGTTATCTGGAAAAACAAAGTGGACAAATATTGCATATCAGTAACCACATTATCTAGTTAAAAAACAAAGCTACCCTATGTAATCCTTATCACTATACCTTATCCTATATCTTACCGTATACCCTACCCTATATCTTACCGTATACCCTACCCTATATCTTACCGTATACCCTACCCTATATCTTACCCTATACACTATACCTTACCTTATCCCTATTGTATCCCTTTGTGTTGCTATAAGTGTTTGATCCTTCTCCTTGCAGGCTGAAAAGAAGTTCTGGGTACAAACCTTTGAATGATTTGCTACATTTCAACACAGCAACTCACATAACTTAGATATTGCCCAATATTTCACTTCACTGTCCAAATAGCATGAGACCTTATATTCTGACATATAATAGCTGCAAAAAAAATAAAATCAAAATTTTAATCAACTATATGCATGATAATATACCAAATATAGATAAACAAAGATTGTACTATATGCATTTTGATTAATTGTAGTAGTAGTTAGTTACAAGTTACTTACTTATCTACTCACTGATTTCTCAATATGATCATTATATACTTATGAACACAATATCTCTATTTTTTTATTGCTAAACATTAGAAAGATAAATATATTGTTCAAGTCAATGTTACTTAATGCAGATAAGGATGACTTGTTTCTTGTGTTTTACTGCAGGCTGTTACAACTGTTAATCATGATACGTTTATATCTTGTTCTATGAATGTTATAGCCTATAGCATGAAAAGTTGTCATAATTTATATTGACCAATACAAAACACTGTTAAAAAGTCAATGATTAAAAATGTATATAAGGAAATATTTCATTAATTTATTAAACAGCATTTGACTAGTTGAATATAATGTTCCATTTTAATCCGATTATTTTCAAGTTGTAATTACGTTTCAGGCTAAAGCATCTTCAGAAGGTGGAAAATCAACTGATGATGTAGTGGATGAAGTAGCAGCAGATATTTTAAGTAAATTGCCACCTAATTTTGACAATGATGCTGCTCTACGTAAATATCCTACCTCTTATAAACAGAGTATGAATACTGTATTAGTCCAAGAAATGGTTCGCTTTAACCGACTAGTAGAAGTTGTCAGATCAAGTCTTTCTAATATCAGAAAGGCCATTAAGGTTGGTATATCCTTTATTCCTGTTACTATTTGATCAGAAAATATCCATAGTATTACTAATAAAAAGGTTGTATTGTATTGATTGTATATCCAATTTCAGGGTCTAGTTATATTGATTGTATATCCAATTTCAGGGTCTAGTTATATTGATTGTATATCCAATTTCAGGGTCTAGTTGTATCGATTGTATATCCAATTTCAGGGTCTAGTTATATTGATTGTATATCCAATTTCAGGGTCTAGTTATATTGATTGTATATCCAATTTCAGGGTCTAGTTATATTGATTGTATATCCAATTTCAGGGTCTAGTTATATTGATTGTATATCCTATTTCAGGGTCTAGTTGTATTGATTGTATATCCAATTTCAGGGTCTAGTTATATTGATTGTAACCAATTTCAGGGTCTAGTATCGATTGTATATCCAATTTCAGGGTCTAGTATCGATTGTATAACAAATTTCAGGGTTTAGTTGTATTGATTGTATATCCAATTTCAGGGTCTAGTTATATTGATTGTATATCCAATTTCAGGGTCTAGTATCGATTGTATATCCAATTTCAGGGTCTAGTATCGATTGTATAACAAATTTCAGGGTTTAGTTGTATTGATTGTATATCCAATTTCAGGGTCTAGTTATATTGATTGTATATCCAATTTCAGGGTCTAGTATCGATTGTATAACAAATTTCAGGGTTTAGTTGTATTGATTGTATATCCAATTTCAGGGTCTAGTTATATTGATTGTATATCCAATTTCAGGGTCTAGTATCGATTGTATATCCAATTTCAGGGTCTAGTATCGATTGTATAACAAATTTCAGGGTCTAGTTGTATCGATTGTATAACAAATTTCAGGGTTTAGTTGTATTGATGGTATAACAAATTTCAGGGTTTTGTTATATTGATGGTATAACAAATTCAGGGTCTAGTTGTATCGATTGTATAACAAATTTCAGGGTTTAGTTATATTGATGGTATAACAAATTCAGGGTCTAGTTGTATTGATTGTATAACTAATTTCTGCGTTTAGTTGTATTGATTGTATAACAAATTCAGGGTTTAGTTATAATGATTGTATATCCAATTTCAGGGTCTAGTTGTATCGATTGTATATCCAATTTCAGGGTCTAGTTGTATCGATTGTATAACAAATTTCAGGGTTTAGTTGTATTGATGGTATAACAAATTCAGGGTTTAGTTGTAATGATTGTATAACAAATTCAGGGTTTAGTTGTAATGATTGTACTACCAATTTCAGGGTCTTGTGGTAATGTCAGCAGAATTAGAAGAAGTTGTTTTGAGTATATTAAAGGGTAAAATACCAGGAATGTGGATGAAGAGGTCCTATCCATCTTTAAAACCACTGGGAAGTTATGTTACAGATTTCTTAGCCAGATTAAAATTCTTACAGGTAATTATTCTTATTTCTTTGTGTTGTTTTAAATATTTATCAACATTATTGCTTCAGCTATTTAATTATCTTTTATTTATTGATAAGAAAAATAGAAATTATGATTAACCCATTTCATGTAAAAAGAAATCAGACCACCATTCAGAAGTCTAAGTGAAGACTTACAAAGTGCAATATTACAACACTGATTGTGAATGACTGAATAACTTTCAAGGCCACATAATCTTTATTTGGTATAAGTAGATCATTATATCACCAGATAATCATGTTGTTGTATGTTGTAGGATTGGTATGATAATGGACCACCAAGTACCTTCTGGCTATCAGGATTTTTCTTCACACAAGCTTTCTTGACGGGAGCTCAACAGAATTACGCTAGAAAATACACTATACCTATAGATTTACTAGGTTTTGACTATGAAGTATTAGAAGATAAAGAATATCCAGTAGCACCTGATGATGGTATGGAATTATACTGTTCACTAAGTAGCTTAATAAGTAGAAAAAATGTTTTTCCTCCAATTAAGCAGTTTTTCTCAAAAGACTCAATAAATAAACACAGATATATGATAGCTTTTAAGGAAACTAAATCAAGTGCATGCATTATATTCCATACTTTTGAGTATTAACATATTTGATTACTAACCTTCAACTATTTAAAATTTGTATTGAATAGGTGTGTATGTATATGGATTATTCTTGGAAGGAGCTAGATGGGATCGAAAAACTAAAAAACTGAATGAATCTCTCCCAAAAGTTCTTTTTGACAGTATGCCAGTGGTATGTATTAAAAACCCCATAATTTCTTAGAGTGGACAATGGACATTTTGAATCTAGAGATCTAAATGACTTCATCTGTTAGCGTCAAAGTAGAAATGTCAAAAACCAACGGTGCACCATTGACTGCTGATAAATTTGACTGTCATTCTGAACTCAAAATAAGTCAACTCTTGAGTAATACCTGTAATCAAACTTATTTTTTTTTGTAGATGTGGATTAAACCAATCAAAAGATCTGATCTTACGGAAGATAATTCCTATAAATGTCCAGTTTATAAAACAAGCGAACGTCGAGGAACATTGTCCACCACTGGTCATTCTACAAACTTTGTTATTGGCATGATGCTTCCATCTGATAAACCACAGAAACACTGGGTGGGACGTGGAACAGCACTACTTTGTCAATTAGATAATTAAAACAGTTTTATTGGACAAATTATCACTGTGATTATGAGGAAATCTTTCCAAAATTTTGTAAAATAAAGTCTTGAGAAAGACTTCTTTATATTTATATCATACTATATCTGTCCAAACATGTACTTTATCTAGTTATATTACTTATATTGTGTGTCAGTATAATGCCATTATACATAATATGAAACTAACACTGGTATGGTTTAGTTTGCTTTTATCAACTGCTGATATAGCCAGACTGTTCACCTCTGATATTCCTGAACTTAGCATGGCAATAGGTTCAGCGCCAAATAGTTTTTCAACTGTGAACATTTCTGTCTTCTGTTAAATAAACCGTATATACTGCTGAGTGAAAAATATATCTGTGATAAAAAATTATTATTGTATATATAAATGATTAATTCTAATCAGACATATTTATTATTTTTATTTTTTGAATTTTGAAAATTTTATTTTAATTAAGCTTTTGTGTTTCACTTATTTTGTATGAGAGAAAACATTTGATATCACCAGAATTCAGACTCCAGTCCATAGCAGTTTAAACTATATTTGACAGTAGTGTCAGGGCTCTGTCTCTTTTTGTGCGTTCAAGGCAAAATGAATCAGGGATTTTAATTGTGTCAGTTCAATAATTCATTTGTCTGCCGTTTTCTTTATGATTCTAGAAGGAAAACAAGATAACAAAATAAGAGCATGTAAACTTGACAGCTCTGTTAGTACATAAACAGCATTGATTTAAATATTAAACTAGTTCAGATAAGAATGTGTTTATAAAATTTTAGTTTATAGGAGTCTGGGCTGTCAATAAGTGCTGAAAATTTTCTAGATTTTATATTACTGTTTATTGTGGTTTTGAGATCAATCATAAAATATATAAGAAGAAATAAGCAATTGTTTTATTTACATGGGGAACACCACATAGAAATCAATACTATAGGCCCATTTATAACTATGTTATTTCCAATATCATGTAAAAAATTTTGGCTTTCCTAAGGAAAAGTATATTTGTTGAATTGATATTATGTAGCCTAGAATCCTCTGAAAGTGTGAGTGGTATCTAAATTCATAAATGCATTTAGCAAGCCCTTTGATAACAAGTTGCCAAAAAAAAAAACATGGTGTTGGCTAAATTTGTGTACAATATGTGTGGGTTAGTGGGAAAAATGGGATGGAACAGTGGCCTAGATCAGGCCTTCGCAAGATAAATTCCCGAAGCACCACTTTGGTCAAAATAGTGAGCAAGAAGCCCCACTTATAAATTTATGTTGTAGGACTTAAGGGGAGGTGGTAAGCAGCGGCATTTATAGGAATTATGAGGTGAAGTTATTGCAATTTACAGGATCCCGTTTATAGGGCGTTGATATATCAAAGAATTGTAAAGGCGTCTAATGGCAGTGACAGAAAGAGGGACAGAGTTTTTTTTTTCAATTTTTTTTTTCTCACAAAATGTGTCTGCGCCAATTTGGCTGTGGCAATGTGCAACAAGTCGCGCGCTGCAGTTGAAAAGGCCTTGAGCCTGTTTTACAAAAACTTAATTAACTTAGGCCCTGTTTATATGTAGCAGGCTGGCCCGGGTAGAGGGGCTGACCCAGACAGGCGGGCTGAAAAACAAAACCGTTTATATGTACCCGGGCTGAAATTTCCATTGTTTACATGGCAGCGAGATGGCCTGTTAAATGACATTCATAACTATTGTGTCACGATAATATTTTAACATTTTAACGAAATGGTGGTTCACAAGAATGCTCGTAGAATTTGCAGAACCATTACCTTCTCCTGCGTATTGGTTTGTTTGCTCATTTTAATGTTATTTTTATATAACATAGGCGTACGGGAGGTTTTTTAAACTGGGGGGGGGCCCGAATCTGGCCTGCCCGATTCTACTGCCCGGTGATCAAATGAAACCTCCATGAATCCGAAAGTGCCCGAACAACCAAGGTAAATATCACCAGCCCAAAGACTTCCAAAGAATATCTCATATTGGGTTTTTGTTCAATAGAATCTAGGGATTGGGCAGGAATCGGTCCCGGCAATATAGTGGGTTTTTTTCTAAAAAAACAAGAAGACTCGGGAACTTTCAGTGCCCGAATATGTCGAGAATTTTGCCCGAATATGATCGAGCCGAAAATTTGCTCCCCCCTCCCGTACGCCTATGCATATAATGTCTTACGCCAACAACAAGAACATATCTTATATTACTCTCTGCTCCAGTGTGACAGTATCTCGATTAAAAACTTAAGGAGAAATAGACAGTGTTCATCTCTTGGGTTCAACAAAACTCTTTTTTGACAGATATTCATTATTTGTCACTTCTTGTTGTTTTTACACGACGCCATTTTTTGTGATGTGTGAGCTGTACGCATGCGTCATAGGTAGTAAGCCCAGGCTGAATGATGAAAAATTGTTTATATGAACATCGAGCTGGCCCGGTAGCCAGGCTCCCCGGTTCAAAAAAGGGAAAGCCCGGTAGAGCGGGCCAGCCCGTTGTCCATATAAACATGAATATTGTAAGTCAAAAGAAAAGTGTGAGGATGACGTCACGACCAAGTATCCCAGCAAACAGAGCCAACCCGCCCACCCGGGCCAGCCCGCTCCATATAAACAGTGCCTTAATATGATTTTAGTGTTCCAAAGGTTAGATTGGTCAATCACTTAAATTGAGTTTTTATTATCCAATTACTGTATGTATTTCTTAAAATCTGGATTGTATCTTAAAATTGTGAAGCAGGTCCCTGGTCTAGATACTGAGGCTTTACTGTATGAAATCAAATTAAGTATACATCCCCCCCCCCATCATCCCAGAAAATCTTAAACCACGCCCACATATGAATATCATCCAATCAAAATACTCGACCTTAAACTTGAACCCAATAATGTAAATATAAATATAAACTCAGTGGACATGGTAAGTTTATTATAAACTTTTTGTCAGTCGTAAGAAAATGATTTTAACTGAAGTTAAGAACTTTATCAATGGAGAATTTGTATCCACTGAGTCTACATTAGATAGTTTTGAACCATCTACAGGAAATGTATGGGCCACAATACCAAATAGTGATAAGAATGATATAGAACTTGCTGTTGAAGCTGCACAAAATGCCTTTTTGGGGTAAGTAGGCCTATAATAATTGTAGAGGGGCCCTGATTATATATCATGCCGCTTAAATATTCGTGTATGTTTTAAATGCAGTCTTTTACACAAAATACTCTCTTTGACAATAAAATTAACTGTGGTTGGTATAACACAACGGTAAGCAGTCATGTAGTCACACTTTTTTTTAAGCACACCTCATTTAGACACAGTAGGCCCTACTTGAGGTGAATTACTCTTCACTGGGAAATGACTCCATACCTTTTGATAAACTTGTGTGTTTGATTAAGTATTTTGCAAAAAGGAGATGTGTCTGGTCATGTATATGTATGAATGTTTGCCTAATTGAAGGTGTGCCTACCTGCCCAATGACTGTGTGCCCAATTTTAGTGCGCCTAAAAAGAGTGCCTCATTGAGTGTGTGCCTAATTGAAAGAGTGCCTAAAACGCTGTGCCTAAATAACACTGTGCCTGAATGACAGGAGCTTATCTGACCTTGTGCCTAAAGCAAGCACTGTGTCTAAATGAGGCATGCTTAAAAAATGTGTGCCTAAATGACAGTGAACCAAATAAAAGAGCTAAAAGGGTGTAGAATTTTTGTAATTATTTTGTGGACAGTCGAGAGATGATTTAAAAATGTTCTATTCTTTGCAGAAAATATTACTTCGATTTGGCTTAATTTTTCCTGACCCACAATGCACTCAGGTCTATTGATTAATTAATGTTGGGTTTGAAAAATTCAAAGTCACTAAAACAACAAATTTATAAATCTTTTCCTCCAAAAGGGTCCTACTCTTCCTTTTTTGTCTCATTTGGTCCCAAGAATAATCTTTTCCCGGGATTTTTTTACCCTTTCACATTATAAAGATAAATATGGAATCTAAGATAATCTTGTGTAGATTTTCTCTTTCCTAAGACACCATTACAATATCTGATTACTACAATTCTGATGACGCAAAAAAAAAAATGGATCACTATGAAACAGATGCTTATTTTCTCATTGTTACATGTATAAAGATTGTTATCAATGATATCTCTAGATTGAAGTTTGAAGGCTAGACTGTACTTAGCTTTATCTCTATCTTATGGTAATTGATTATATCTAGATTATTCTAGAATAATATTTAGGTGACATAATAACCTCAAAATAAACATGGATAACATTATAAGCTAAAAAGGGGGCCATTTTAAGATAAGAGGTATACCACATGTTTATTTTTAATTTTGTACAAGGAAATAAATCAGATAAACTTAACCTTGATCTTATCAAACATTCATTCAGATCTTTAGGTAGTATTGTAAAAATACTTTATCAAAGTACTATATCTCAAATCCCTTAGATATTTTAATTCTTTTTTATTAAAGATAGTGCTGATGTGAAAACATATTTTATGCTTAAATATATCTTTAATGTTTGTAGATGGTCAAGTACATCACGTCTTGAAAGGTCTAATATTTTAAGTAAAGCAGCAGACATCTTGGAAAGAAGATTAGATGAGTTTGCTGAATGGGAATCGCGAGATCAGGGCAAACCATTACGATTAGCCAAACTAATAGACATTCCTCGAGCTGTGTATAATCTGAGGTTTTTTGCCACAGGTATTCTACATGATGTTAATAGGTAATTGATGAACTCATGTTATTTTCATTTCTATATTTTAAAGTATGAAACTTTTTTTTTTTGATTTTTATGAAACTGCATTTTGTTTGAAAAGAATTTTTACACATAGATCTAGCCTACAACCAATACTAAGATCATACCCTTGACCTCCAGATTACTGTTTGTAGCAATAAATTATTATTTTAGCTCTTCTATTCTGGAGAAAGCCAATGCTATCAACTACACCATCAAACAACCAGTGGGTGTTGCTGGACTTATCTCCCCATGGAATCTACCCTTGTATCTGCTCACATTTAAACTGGCCCCTGCTCTGGTTACTGGTAACACAGTAGTGGCTAAACCAAGTGAAATGACATCTGTTTCTGCATTTAAATTTTGTGAAGTTTTGAATGAAGCTGGTAGGTACCACTAAGAGGCTCAAGTCTGAATCAGATTCGTTAACTCTGAATGTTACGAGCTATTTTAAGATTGTCTTGATTGATACATTTAACATGATATGAATACTCCTCAGAATATAAATACCAATGCCAATTGTTAATTGATCCTGGATTGAATATTGCAGTTATTTGGTTGAATTATCTAGAGCAGGAGATGAATAACAACTTTATCAGATGATATGTTTTTAGTTTATTCACAGACGATAACACAAAACAAATCAGGCAAACTTGCAGTTAAATAAGATTGAAAAAAAATTCAAAACTGATATATTTCAACAAAGTATTGCACTAATTGTAGATTAGATGTCAAATATTTATTCTGAAAATTGATATTGCAATGAATTTAACTTTCGATTTTTTAAAGCTATGGAGTATGTCTAATTCACAGAATAATGATTATCTGCATGACAAACCATGTAGCCCATGTCACGTTCAGAATTATGAATTTTTTGAGGAGGACAAGAGCCTGAATTCTACACAAACAATTAAAAATAATTTAAATCATTGAACAACTTTTACATATTAGTTTCATTATAGAAATTAACACAAAGTGTTTTGATAGTTTGATAGATTTGAAGTTTTGTAAACTAATATCAAAATTTAAATCAAATTAGTTTATTTTTCTCCAAAGTAGAAAGTCATGCAAACAAAGTTTTTGTAGATATATTTTTTTTGACAGTCAAAACTTCAAGTCTTAGGATATTTGCCTGATAAATCTTTTTCAATTTACAGTCTCAGTATCAAATACTAGAAAAAGGCGGGAAAGGCTATATATAAAAGGCAAAAAGAGGCTACAGCAAACTAGAGAGGGGATTTCATATTTCAGTGGCGCTGAATGATGCAGATCTTTGTGTGAGGTGGAACAGTGTGGTGATGTTACAGAGATTAGTAGCTAGCTGTCATTTAGCTGTCTGCATAGTTAGTCCCTGATCAATTAGTCAGTAAGAAAATCGTAAGAAATAACAATTAATTAAACTAATCAGTAAAAGTTTATAAGATCGAAGATTTTTATATATGGCTTTCCAAAATTATTCACTCTGAAAATTATAGCAATGTTTCACCTTTTTTTGAGACTCTGTCATGTTGTCAGTTAAGTTCCAATATGGTATGTGCACAACATATTTCTTAATGTTGATAAGACTATCAATTTTTAAACAACATAAAACTAATAAAGATTAAGAAATTTATATAGAAACATTTGAAGTGATTATGCAATTATGTATATATAGATATATTGAATATTAACAATACATGGTCTTTGTGACTTAATAACAGCTTGTTTCATAAATTTTATCTAAGATATCAGGAAGTTATTGAAGTTTCAAAATCAATTTTATTTCTTGAACAATCAAATGTCTGAAATACTATACCCGTAATTATTTTAAGTTAAGAATTGTAAAACAGATTCCAGCCTCATTGGTAAACGTCAATAAATATAATCTTTGTGACTAATTGATCAGTGGTCAAGAGTAAAATAAGCAGACAATTGACATGAAGTATGAATTTTCTGGTGCTTCTTTCCTTCTTTCTATTATAACTAAACTGATGAACTGGATAGGAAATTATTATGGCAATCATTTATCAGTTAAAATTTGTCCATAGCCAGTCCCCTAAAAATCATTTCTGTCTATATTCTACAATAACAGAGAAGTGGAATGGTGAAAATAGTTTCTAGTTATTTAACTGTATATGCCGCTTTGGGATTGTTAAAGGTTGCAATTTGGTACCCAAAAAAATTAGGTAAAAAAATACACAGTCCACAAATACACAGGTGACCTACTTGATAATTTGAATATATGACTGATGTTTCAGGTCTACCACCTGGTGTTGTTAATATGGTGTTTGGTTACGGACATAAAGCTGGTGAAGCTCTAGTATCTCATCCCTGTGTACCATTAATATCCTTTACTGGAGGTACTGTGACTGCTGAAAGAGTTCGACTAGCTTCAGTAAAATATTGTAAAAAATTATCATTAGAGGTAACTTATCATGGATTAGATGTTTTTTATTTTGCTGGTCTTGATATTTGCATGGGTCTTTATAGAATATATGAAAGCAATGAAGTATGAAAGTGAAACAGACAGATTGTAGTTCATTTTTTAATATAAAAAATAAAATAAAAATTAATAAAATCCATCAATGGTACTTCTTGTTTCAAATGTATGTTAATATTGTCATTATTTTGTAGCTTGGAGGGAAAAATGCAGCAGTTGTATTTAAAGATGCTAATTTGACTAAGTGTATCACTAACACTGTTAGGTTAGTTTTATTTTTTCTTACTGAGATGAATTTACAATTAAGATGACCACAAACGTTAAATGTCATTTTCTAACACAATATGTTTATATTAATAATGTATTCAAAGTTCATGTTCACAGAGTCTTGTAACTAGGTTCTGCTCATAATGCAATCTCCTTATTTTTACTTTTTTTTTCAGATCAAGTTTTTTGAATCAGGGAGAAATATGTTTATGTACCAGTAGAATTTTTGTACACAGACAAATATTTCAACAATTTATAGAGTCCTTTGTTCAAGAAACCAGGTAATATTTCTGTTTTATTACCTGTAAGATTTGATGGTAACTTACTATGCGTATGAGTTCTTCACTATAAACTGAAGGGTTATAAATACAGTTATTTGATTGGATTGTAAGCCAATCAACACTCCCAACAACAAGACTGTATACAAAATCTGTAACTCCTAGTTCTCATCGCTGCATCCTTACATACTGATCTTTTTCCATTCATTATAACATATTAAAGCTTTCCGATTGGTTTTGTAAGAAAAATGATTAATGATGTCAAGGTATAAGACAGAGTAGCATGAAATAGTGTCTAATGTGACCTTTGATCTACAAAGGGGTTGTAATGTGATATTAGTAGGGGAAAGGGACATAGGGTTATAACTGAATGGTTCAGCTTTGTATAATAAACTTTTAAAAATTCTCTATATCTAGCAATCCATAATAGTGACATTTTTGGTAATAAATGGGCCGATATCCCACCAGTATTATTATCATGTCCATTAAGGTACGGCCCAAAATGAAATGGCTATATGATTGTGGAAGAATTTTGTCAATTTTTTCTTCAGAAACCTAAAGGTTGGAAACCCATATGATCAAAACTGTATAATTGGAGCTCTAATAAGTAAAGAACATTTAAATAAAGTGAAGAGTTATGTATCTTTAGCTGAGAAAGAGGGCGCTAGTATATTATGTGGTGATAAATCTGATGGTTTGAATTTATCAGACGACAAGAAAAATGTAATATTTTTAAACATCATAATTTCTCACTTAAATACTGTAATTTTCAGTACCAGTACTAGGTGTAGGGTTTGCAAATGATCATTGTAGGCCTATACTGAATTTCAAATTGATTTAATTGTGCTATTTTAGTTTGAAAATTAAGTTGATGTGCTGCTTTATTTGCAAAATTGCTCTTTTTTAACCAGATAAATCTAAATTTGATACCTTGTTTTTAGGGTTATTTCATGAGGCCAACTGTAATAACTGATATATCTGATGATTCAAGACTAATGACCGAAGAAATATTTGGTCCTGTTGTTTGTGTTGTACCGTTTGATGATGAAGAAGAAGTCATTCAGCGAGTAAATAATGTCAAATATGGTCTATGTGCCTCTGTATGGTCACAAGATGTATCCACTATACATAGAATGGCTCAATGCTTACAGGTAAAGATTATTAAAGAAGAGTAGAGCATAATATGCAAGGTGGATCTATGAGAGCATTGTCTTGGATTAGAAATAAAATAGCATAGACACTAGTAATCTCCCAAACTAGGAAGTTATTGCACTAGATTGTAAATTGATAATGTGAGATTGACTGCAAATCAATTACTGGTGGCTTAATCTGCGAACCTCTTATGGATGTAAATGTTCTTTTATGATTAGATCTCATCTTATACTCCTATGTTTTGGATAAACAGTCCTCATCAGGAGAGCTAGTATTTTTTCAAATTTGCAAGGTAAACAACTGGGCAAGGTAAACAAAGCTCAGTTTATACCGTGTACATGGATTTAGTTTCTAATTAAACTATTTTTAGGTGGGTACAGTCTGGGCTAATTGCTGGTTGATACGAGATCTAAATATGCCATTTGGTGGAATAAAGGAATCTGGTATTGGTCGAGAAGGTTTGAAAGATTCAATAAATTTCTATACAGAGGAGAAAACAGTTTGTCTGCAGTTGTGATCACTATGCTCTGTCAGTAATTGACACCAACACTCATCTAGAGTAGTGGAATGGATCACAAAATAGACCAATTTGAAATTTTTCACTTATGATGGACAAAGATGCACAGACTTTAAAACATATAGAAAATATGATGACCTCAATCTTGCATTTTTGTAAAATATACCACATTTGTTTATACTGTTGATATGTAAAATAAAACTAATATTTTATGATAACTGTTTATAGTATGGTTTTTAATGTGCAAGAATGAAACAAAAGTAAGAACACTCAGATTCTAAATATATATCAAAAAAGAAAATAAAATATATAAAACAAAACAAAACAATTCTTATGCCTTCTAAAGATATAAAATGCTTAAAATTAGAAAATAACCGAAAAATAATTGAGAAATCATAACAAAAGAAAATTGAACACTGTCCACCAGTATGAATTATGAACTGAAATAGAACATATACATGTATATATATGGTTAAAAAAAAACACATAAGTCATATAAAAGACCTTATGAAACAACAAGGCCTTCTGAAATATTTGTAAAGAGAAATTTTAAGAAACTGTTATAAAAAATGTATATGTGTATTGAGATGATTTAATGTCATTTAGAAAGTGGTGTTGCAACAATATTTTCGTTATTGGGATAACACTTTCTTGGTATAGCATAGATTCTCGTGCTGAAAACCCAAATGGGTTTCGAACCAGCGATCTCAGAGTCAGGCACCTTATCGCCAGCAATACATGTCAACTGTCTAGACCCTCCACTAGTATATGGTTATTATTTTTGTACTAATTCCATGATTTTCTCTTTTCCACATTTAAAATCCAGATCCAAAATTAAATCTTTAGTTATGTCAACTAGAAACAGAAAAAATTCTTGTCTTTTATTTAACTGATTTGGTATTAATGTGTAAAAAGAGGACAGATTTTACCATTAACTTTAATACTTAAATAACAAGTTTAGATGAGTTAATTTGTACTGACCAGAATGCAGCCTAAATTATTCACAGAACTATAATAATGATTTACCTTTTTGTCAGTAAAAATACATATCAGAGTCTAAATTAAATTAGAACAAGCTTGTATAATATTAAATACACAGGTCTTCATTGGATCAAGTTTATACTTCATCTTCAAAAAATATAATAGCTCTTTATTTTAATGGATTTCAAATATTATTCTGAAAAAACGAACTGACTTCTAGTTTACTACCTAATATTTGTAAATTAGTCTAAACTAGAAAAATCTTAATGTTCAAAGATTGAGTATATCAAATATAGTTTGTGGTAGCCTACTGCTATAATTTGAACATTGAACATATAAATATATCTCAAGTAAAATTGCCTTCTTCGAGGTGAATTTATTGGCATTCTTAATAATCCAAACTTTCTAAAACTTAAACATCGAATTATATGGTTCATAAACTTGGTTCTATATACTCACAAAATACAACTTGTAAACAAAATACAATATACATAAAAAGATATATGCCTGCATACATCCTAACATTAACAGACAAGAGCCAGCTCTTAAACAATGAACAAGTTATCTTTTAAAATATTCTTTTAACTTTTAATTTCATACTCTCAGCCAAGGCCATTGGTTTTGGAATGATAAGCTTAAAAAATAATATAAAGGCCTCAAACCAAATGAAATTTAAAAATCTTCTTATCATTTGTTTTAATTTCAGTTCACCAGGACTCTGGTCAGGTTCTCTTTTAATTCAACAAAAACACAATGTGCCATGATAAATTATATTTATAATTTCTCACTTCCAGACAGACGTATGTATAGTTATCATGGACATCCTCAGTACATGAGAACCTTAATAATAATTTAACAATGAATGTAATCTTTCTTCCTGCATGTGTTTTAATTGATTGGAGAAGTAGCATAATTTTTTATGCTGATAATACAAATATTTCGGTAATGATATTATCTCTAAAGTTTTTTGTAACAGAAATGTTTTTAGTTAACTAAAAAATATTACACATTTCCATCATACAATTTTGAAAGATATTCCTTTTTCACCTTCAAAAAGGAAGATTTCTTAAGTGCCCTTACTCTTGAATATTCTAATTAACGATAATCAGAATTGAATTTCTCATTGCTCAATATTTTGTTGGGGTAATCTGCAGAATAAGAGAATCTTGAATCTATGGCCAAATTTTGTCACAAATGACAGATAGTCAGCATAAGGACTTTTTTGTAACTTAAAACATTTATAACAAAATAATATAATATACCAAATATTTCTTGGTTTAATGCAAAAATAAACACCTAAGAGTGTATCTACAATCAAATAATTGAATAAGGACTAGGAATAAACAAAAACAGATCATTTATTTATGAAAGGATTGTCACTAAGATTCAAGAATAAGGGCTCAGATCTAGGTCAAGGACAATGATAGTAATAGATGGAAACATTAGTCAGTAGTGAAGCTTGAATACCGGTATACCACAAAGTCAAGTTTGATAAGTAGAAACAATGCCCTAAAACATAACACTAAAGAATGGCACACTTCTGTTTTTTACGTCTGCCGTGTCGTCGTCTCTGATTATTTTTTAGATCTTCGGGTTGATCTCTGAAATAAGTAAGACCAAAACATTAACATGAAGAACATTATGTTGCATGAATTTTGTATGAATTTTACTCCATTCTTAAAACAAAATCACAGGCATACTTTTTTGGTCAAAACAAATGACCTGTTGCCACAAGCAACAGGAACAACCCTGAAGGCCAGTTTGTGTCTGTTTTTTTTTTTTTATCATTTGAGAGAATAAACACATTTGCCAAACTGTAGTTTATTTTACAGTTGACAATACCACAAGTTTTAAAAAGATCTTACAATACCTAATGATTCGGACAACATCATGAAAAGCTTTATCAACATTTAATGGAGGATCTTTAGCACTTGTTTCAATATATTGGATCTGAAATGAACATTGAAAGAGTTTTAAAGGGGCCCAGGCTTGATTTTTAGGGGTCGTTTTGGGCCTTTGTTACATTTAAACAGTCCTTAGAAATATTCAAGCTCTGAGAAAATCGCAAAATACCTTGAAATATGCCTCAAACAAAAAATTTCACTTTTCATTTTTTTTCCGTGCTGTACACGGCTAGTCTCCAGTCAGTTTGAAAATTGTGTGTCCTGTTGACAAAGTCTACAATTGAAAAATACGTTGTAGTCTGTTTATATAGATGGTCGCTTTTGCACGACGGGAAGGATAACTCTTTGATTATCAAGACGAACCGTTTTCCAATATGGCTGGACGCTCGTAATTTCTTAAGTCATTATGATTTTTCAAACACGGATAATGTTTGAGGCTGTCAAATGATTGTCCGAAACAAATAAAGCCTGGGCCCCTTTAATGATATCTAAGGCAAAACAAACCATCTCTATTGATCATGCAAAAGAATATAATTGTTAATTTTCAATTCTTCAACTTTCTGTAGTATTTTTCAATGCACATTTATGTAGACAACTGTATAGTTTTAAAACAAAAGAAAATTCTGTTAGCTGTCAAACTTTAAGTGAAAAATTCAGTGACATAAGATGAATATCCAACATTCATCAATAGTTTGTAGACTTACGTACCCGAAGATTAGCTGCTAATTCACGACCTGATTCTTCACTAACTTTTCTCTGATGTACTAAATCAACTTTATTGGCTACTAATAACATAGGATAGGTATCCCTATAAATATAATAATACAGATAACTCTTAAATAAACATAAATAGATTTAACATAGAATAGGTATCCCTACAAAATAAATGGATAGGTATCTCTTTAAAATAAAAAATAAATGGATAGGTATCTCTTTAAAATAAATTGATAGGTATATCTTTTAAAAAAAAAATGGAAAGGTATCTATTTAAAATAAATTGATAGGTATCTCTTTTAAAAAAAAATGGAAAGGTATCTATTTAAAATAAATTGATAGGTATCTCTTTAAAATAAAAAATAAATGAATAGGTATCTCTTTAAAATAAATTGATAGGTATCTCTTTAAAATAAAAAAATAAATGGAAAGGTGTCTCTTTAAAATAAAAATAAATAAATTGATAGGTATCTCTTTAAAATAAAAAATAAATGGATAGGTATCTCTTTAAAATAAAAAATAAATGGATAGGTATCTCTTTAAAATAAAAAATAAATGGATAGGTATCTCTTTAAAATAAAAAATAAATTGATAGGTATCTCTTTAAAATAAAAAATAAATGGATAGGTGTCTCTTTAAAATAAAAAATAAATGGATAGGTATCTCTTTAAAATAAATTGATAGGTATCTATTTAAAATAAATAAATAGGTATCTATTTAAAATTAAAAATAAATTGATAGGTATCTCTTTAAAATAAAAAAAATAAATGGAAAGGTGTCTCTTTAAAATAAAAATAAATAAATTGATAGGTATCTCTTTAAAATAAAAAATAAATGGATAGGTATCTCTTTAAAAAAAAAATTGGGATAGGTATCTCTTTAAAATAAAAAATAAATGGATAGGTATCTCTTTAAAATATATCCTAAGACATATATAAGATAGATCTTCCTATAAATACATAAAAAAAACTTATTCCTATAAAATACATAAAACTATTAGATATAACATAAGATAGGTAGTCTTTCCCTAAAATAAAAGGCTGTCATTAAAATAACTTCTATAATGTATATCATATAAAAGGTTCTAGCTTACAAACACTTGTACTTGCTACTTACCTATCTTTGACCCGTAGAATTTGTGTATGAAAATTTGGAATATTTTCAAAACTTTGTCTGTCTGTTACAGAAAAAACTAATAAAAACCCATCTCCCTTTCTCATATATTGCTCTCTCATAGCACTGAACTCTTCTTGACCAGCAGTATCCAATACTGAAATAAACAAATGAATGACCATATAACGTTGTGAAGTAAACAAATGCATGACCATATAACAGTAGAACTGCCTGCAAGCACAAACCTCATGTCAATAAGTTTCTAAAAGGGATCTATTGCTTATTTATCTACCTTACTATGCTGTGTATGCCAATATCGATTGAAATGGCAATCAAATGCCCCAAAAGAACTTTTTTAATAATTTCTTAGTTTGGAAAAATGTCTATACAAGCCAGTTGAAACACAAGGTAAATGTATTCTACGTCATATGTATTACTTTTCTGAATGAAATCTTTTAAGTTCTCTTATATTGACTTACTGGTATTCTTGTTGATAATAAAATTTTAATGTTTAGATTAGAGAGATATATAAATCATAATGACAAGCATTGACGTCACAGCTTAAATCTTTACATGCTTCAAAATACCAGTACTTCAAATTATTAAATAATTTCCCATTACATGATCAATTCCAATATATAAAAACCAAGGTCTCGTCTGGTCCAAAATCATATAATTTTGAGTACTGATAAAGCAATGTTTTAGATAAAAATCAAGTACTTTTTTCAAATCCATTTTCGGGAATGATTTGGGCTTTGAATATTGAATGTAAATAGTTAACAGAACTACAAGAATCATGAAAATTAAGTAATCATGGTCCAATTTTTTTAAGTTGTCACTTTATCTTCAACTCCTTATTCTTGAACAAAGGTACGATTAGTCAAATGGATTGTGAATGTGGCTTTTTAAGAAGTCTTGGCATAAACTCTACAAAACCAACAAAAAGGTTCATTTTCTTCTAGTTTATTGCCTAAACTTGTGTAATTTTTTACAAACTTGGCTAAATAAATAATAGGCTGGTCCATTGTAATTGTCCTGCTTTATTTCAATTACTAGTAGGCCTAATCAGTGCAATTCAAGCCATAATGATACTGGTATGGTTCTTCTGAGTAAACTTCAATATTTTTGTGTTCTTATATTTTTGTCTATGCAATGAACAAACTCAATTACTGTACACGTACATAGCAATATTAGAAACAGTACTGAGCTTCTGGTCAAGAAATTATGAATTATGGAAAATGTATTTATGAAGGATGTGTGACTGGAATTTAACCCATTCTATTTGATCTTAGTTCAGTTCATAATCAAAAGTTAAAGGATAGGCCTACCACCATAAATTTTATTGACAAAAATATTTGTAAATAATACAGAAATTACTGGTGATTTAAATTCTTGTGTAAATATGTTATAATGAATTCACTAGAGAATCAGTCAACCTTGGTTAATATATTCAGTCCTTTATACAATACATAGCTGTGTTACTACAGGATATGACAATTGTGGTATAACAAACTATGTCACAATAAATACTTTGGTCTTAAAGTTAAGTCATGTTAAAGAAATGGATAAATTTTCTGTAGCCTATAACTTTGAAAGACTTGGCACATTCAATCATTGGCACATAATTGAAAGATGGTAAAATTTCATATTCAGTACGTCAACTATGACATAGTTTCCAAATTCAAACTCAGTGGTGCATAAAAGATGAAATATGTGATATCATTAATTTCTACCAACTTATACTTTCTTTTCAAAATATTACTCAAACCATAGTTTTTACCTAAAACTGCATCTTGATTTCATATTAAACCCACATCTGTTTTAAAAAATTATCAATAATGTGATTGATCAGTGTTTTTGTTCAAGCTCACACAATATTTTTGTAAGAATCAACCGCAAAAAATCAAAAAATGCAACTTCCATAAATAATTTATAGGAAATAATCATGTACTGGTAATAATAATTATTAAATACAGGTATACATAAAGATTTTATATACCGTACATTGCTATTCCTTGTCTATTATGATGTTCAAAATTTATTAGAAAATTTTGTTTATATATATTATTTGTATCTATTAAATTTCGATGTTTTAACAGTGAAATTATTGTGTGGAGTTTAATCTCATACATATAAGCTTATACATCACATACATCCTTACTATACATGTATATATTGTATACAATTTAAGCAGTTAGTATCACATCACAAGTTTCCTATGATCAGTCAAAATCAAAATTTCATATCAAATCAAAATGTAGTCCTAGATACTTGTTTATATAAATTTTTAGCCAAATCTATAAATATATAATAAGGCTATATTACAATATTAAACTATAATTTTATTGTGATATTTTTTTATCTAATTTTCAGTATTATATAAGAGCCCATGGGCAAATATCAATCTTGATTCTACAACGAGAACATTTCAATTGTTACCAAATTACCAATTATTAAATGTGAAATCAGAATCTAAATTTTTATTGGTATCATAACTTTCAGAACTAAGAATAAACTGGTTATGAACTTTTTAAAGTCTTCAATTAGGCTGGAAGATGCATGTCTTTAAGCCTAAATTGGCTATGTCTTCATTCATTACTAGGCCTAATAAAGCAAAATTTTTACTCTGTTTTTAAGAGGGGTAAAGACTAAAAATCTTTCAATAAAAAAATATTATTTATTTCAAGTACAGTTAAAAAATCAAAATCTTGCTAAAAAAAATCACAAATGCATGTATGGCATTTGTGTGCAATTCAATTAAAAAATATAATAATTCCTAGCTAGGCTAGGTAATTAAGAAAATGAATAAAACATAGCCTACCATCCAATAAACAGTTTTGCCCATCAATTTGAGTATGTTGGGTGTAAGAATCTTCAATTGTTGGATCATAATCTTGGACAAATAATTGTTGAAAGAACTGAATTGTTAGTGCTGACTTTCCAACACCTCCGTCTCCAACCACTACCAATTTATAAGTTGTTTCATGATCGTTTGGTGGTTTTGGCATTTTTAAATTGTTTCTTCTTACTTCTTGATGTCCTAAATCTACATTTATTTCTTATAATATACTAAAATGAATCAATGTGCGCAATTAATAAACAGAATTATTCATGAGATAATGAACAGTCGTCTGCTCTTAAATGAATCACAAAACAAACAAACGGTGAATAGAATTCGTTTCGCTTTCTTGGATCCCGTTATTTATTCGGCCTTCACCTTCAACAGGCACCTGTTTTGAAATTGAAAAACAACTGAAACGAAATTTCTTTTTAATGTCATCAAAATTTAGTGCAATTATATGCAATCTACTTTGCATATTCATCGGATCTTCTGAAATAAAAGGACCGTCTTCAATCACCGTCTTTACCTTTTTTTTACATAATGAAAAGATCGGGCATAATGTTGAACCTGAAGGTTGGAAACCTTTTTAGGGTTGCCAAATACTAAAGCTAAGAACATCCAGACCTAAGACGCCGGCTCCAATTTACATAATGACAACCAAGACTATCCAATATGGCTGCGTCTATAAGCTACAAGTTACTTGATGTAATTAAAAAGTTAGATGTGGGGAGAATATACATTAGAAATGCGTCTAAATTAAGAGACTCAACAGACAAATCCACAACGCAAACGAACCATAAGAAGGTAAAGAAAGAGTTTATTGCTGTGAAGGTTGCTAGTGTTTATAATCTTTTAGTTTATTATTCGACCCATACTGCTAGTGCTGCACTGAGGAACCTGCCACACAGCATGTCAACTCAACTCATCTACAATCCAATAACAGACGAATCTTATATGAAAAAAAATTGTAATATGAAAGAAACTTACAATACTACACAGTTAGTTCGTGACTAATAATTATAATAATAGGATAGGTATTTCCGGTCTTAACAGGGTTTCTATTCGGGTCTGACAGGCCTGCCTAGAATCCATACCGTAACTGGAAAGTTTGTATTTCATCCACCAGAGATTTACTCCAACATTAGGCTTAGTATAAATGCCACGCCAATGAGATTTCATTCACCAGAGATTTACTCCAAATTTTCGGACTTAATAAAAAAAATTGGTATTAAATAAATTTAGACCAGCGACAATATAAATTTGGAGTAGGTAACTTATGCCACTAGAGATATCCTGCATAACATACATGTTTTCCAATATGGCCTAGAATAGGCTAGAGCTGGGTACAAATATTGACAGTTTTAGCTGCATATTTCTATTGCAGATTGTTTATTTTAGAAAAAATTTATTGATTCCTTGCGGATTTTTGTTCGAGGTGGAGCTGGAGGTCAAGGTTTACCTAGATATGGTGGAATAGGAGGTAATGGAGGAAATGTGGTGATAAAAGCTTCTAAACAATCTTATTTAAAATCTTTGTTTAGATCGAACCCATCCAAAAGATTTTCAGCTCCTACTGGAAAAAATAGTCAGTAAGTTCATTTAAATTAATTTCTTTTATTCAATCATCTGTGTGTATGGCTGCGAAACAGAAACTTTAGGAAAATGTTTAAAAGGAAATATTAATCATACTATAGGCATGAACCAACCAAAAACAAAAACAAAAATTCATGTAAAGGACTTCAATTTTTTTAATAGGTTATTTGAAAATATTGATGTTATTTGTAGGAAATATAGACTAATAGGAGACCACGGTGAAAATTTAAATATAGTTGTTCCAGTTGGTATAACTGCTGAAACAGATTCTGGTAGAATTCTTGGTAAAATATATACTATATTATTGCTTGGCAAATCAATTTGTCATGCTCTTTTATGAAATCCAATTTTTGTTTTCTCTTTGATATCTGAATATGGTATATACAGTGAAACCTCGTTATCTCGACATCGGTAATCTTGATGTTCCGTTTAACTCGAGGTCCTTGCTCGGTCCCGGCAATATCCTTCTATAATCCCTTTAAAAAAATACGTTTTCGGGAAACTCGATTAACTGGATATGTCGACCTAATCTAGCGGTCCCATCAAAACATTATCAATTAAATCACTATGTGTATCTCGAAGTCATCATCTTACTGATAATACACGTATGTATAATCCTTTGTTATTCATTCACTCGCGACAATCAACATAATTAACACCAATTAAATGGCTGATTAGTATTACTCTGTAGGTCTATAAAACGAAACAATGTCTCTCAATGGTCATTTTCATGTCTCATCATGTCTTTATTCGAGCAATCTAATGAAGGACCCATTACCGGGGGGATAGTTGGATCGTCATAGGCACAACAAATAGGCACAGAGGATTTAAAAGCTCGATTTCATGTACAGAAAACGATAAGTAGTTTTTTCCAAAAAATGTAAATAATTTGTAAGATTGAAAAACATTGTTTTATTATTAATATTAATTGTTATTGTTATATAAATTGTTGAATAATGAATAATACATGTAGTATAAATAAAATTATCATTGATACATGTACATATCGATCTCGTTATATTTTTTATACAAGGGAAATAACTCCACTTAATAGATTTCAAGATGGCGGCTAAATCCCATGATCGTTTGTCTCGAGGTATTGCTTATCTCGAAGTATTCTTATAGCACCGCCCACTTCAAGATAACGAGGTTTGACTGTAATTTCTATTTTGACCAAACATTTTTAAATGAGATGTAATCAAAATTGAATGTCTAAAAATTCAATTTTTGCACGACAGAAAATGAGCTATTGCATAATGTGCAAGAGATTTGAATTAAGTTTGTAGTTTGTGTATTCTTTTAACAATAATAGTGCTAAGACATCTTAGAAACAGCGTTAAAAGACCCTGAGATGTGCTAGTGCAAAGACCATAATTGCAACTTCACATCTCAGATGTTTTCCAGCAGGATCACTACCATATTTAGATTTATTGATGATTTCTATATGTCTCTCTGTTTAATTTAGGTGATTTGGATACAGAAGGACAAGAGTTAGTGTTAGCTCGAGGTGGACAGGGAGGTAATGCAGATAATGGATTTCTTGGAAGAAAGGGAGAAAGTAGAAGTGTAACGCTAAATTTAAAACTGTTAGCTGATGTAGGATTAGTTGGGTACGATTATTCTGTTGGTTTTGTGTCTTATTATGAAATTTTTGTGAATAGAGTTTCAATTTATGGTTTTTCAAATATGTTTGCTTGGTAAGTTTAGACAAATAACAGTAAAGAATTGAAATACTTAGACCAACTGAGCAAATGTAACACATTGTTGAAAGAAACATCTGCTTTTTTAAAACCGTAATGATTGTCATTTCAGGTTTCCTAATGCTGGAAAATCCACATTTCTAAGTGCAGTTTCAAGAGCTAATCCAAAAATAGCTGAGTATCCATGTATGTTTGATTGAATAACTTTATAGAAACAAACTTCTTTTAGATATAATTCACATTAAAGTAATGTAAGAATTTTAGACATAGGAATAGAGAATAGTTTTAAAAGACTTGCTGTAAAATGACCTAAGTTAGAGCTGCTAGCTCTGTTATTTAGGTTTAGATTTAAAAGACTAAAGATATCCTACTAGCCAACAAAGACAAATTCAGGGGATTTAATAATTATTTACATGCCATCTTTATTTAGAGGTGAAAATATGAAATTTGGCTATTCAAGCATGACAATTTTTATGTTTTCATTATTTCAGTTACCACAATACAACCTCAACTAGGAATAGTAGAATATCCTGACTCCAGAAGAGTAAGTATTTGTTCTCTGTAATACCACAATCTGGAAAATCTACGTATTCTAACAATCACTAATCCCAAACTACGCAGATTACATATCTTAAAAATATAAAACCCACATTTCATCTCTTTTGTAAGAATCTCAGAAGTGGGAAAAAGACTGGATTAATTATTGAGTTTTATTGATCATAATATTTTGTTCCAAAAGATTTGATATGTTCAGTTCTAAGATTTGTATTATTATTGCCAATTGGATATAAAATTAACAAACAACAATATTTATCATTTCAGATTTCCATAGCAGACTTACCTGGTTTAATTGAAGGTGCTCATAATAATTTTGGTTTGGGACACAAATTTCTGAAACACATTGAAAGAACCAACTTACTACTTATGTTGGTGGATATAAATGGATTTTCACTTGGTGTGCAATATGATTTAAGAACAGCTTTTGAAACTATCCTATTACTAAATAAGGTTTGTAAACATAGCCACTAGCCTCCAGAGGTTCTTCTATCTTTGATAATGATGGGCTGACTCCAAGAAGCCCTGGCATATGGTTGGGATGTTTCTACCCCTGTTCCCACTATAGATTTGAGGGGATATAAAAAATATAACATTATGTGTGTTTTGTACAGGCAGTCCCTTAAGTTTAAGTGATAGGAATGGAGTATAAAATCCATTAATTGTAATTACATACCAAGAAATCTTATAAAAGAGCTACCTCATTATTATAATATAGCTCATGATATATCTTGTTGTTTTTAATAAACAGATTGATTTTTATTTCATACCAAACTGACATTTGGCATGTAATAATAACATTGTATTGGAAGCTGAATTAGCACATTATAACTTTGTCTTATTTCAGGAACTAGAGTTATATATGACTGATTTAACAGATAAACCAACTATTTTAGTTTTAAATAAAATAGACACAGACTCTACATCAGAATCTAAAGTAGTCCAAATCTTACAAGATGTGAACAATTTACCTGAAACACTCAAGCACGTTGATGAAAAGTTTCGCCCTAAATCATTATTAAAATTTGATGATATTTTCACTATTTCTGCCAAAGAAAAATCTGGACTTGAAAATGTCTTGTTGTGTATTAGAAACAGACTAGATTATTATGCTGAATTAAAAAGAACTGAGTCTAAAAAAATAAAGGGTGATGTGGTAGAGGAAGTATTTGAAAAGAAATTGGTTTAAAAATTGTACTCAAACTAAGTGTTGATTTTCATTTTGAACTCTGCTAAATGTTCTGCAATCATAAATCAAATTTACACAGGACTATACAACTCTGTGACTATGAGAATATTTGTAATGGACAGTGTGAATAAAGTGCTATTTTATTTTTTCCAAAATATATATGTATTTAAATTGCAGATTTGGTCATATACACATGATATTTTGCATTTATTTTTCATTTTAACCATAATTATTCTCAACTTATCAGGAAACATGTTTGTACCTTAGTTAGGATGCTAGGACTTGATGGGTATTGGTATTTAATCCTATTACATTACTGTTAAAATAAGAGGCATTACTTTTGCTCTTCAAAACAGTTTAGTGCATAATGAAGGTTGGATATTATTAATTTGTTGAGTTGAGATTTTGGGTATTGTCAAGCATGTCACGAAATGTAATGTATCAGACAGAAGATTTACATATTGGAATCAAACCAAATGTTATGATTTTCTATATCTATAACTTTTATTTTATCTATCATTTACTATCATTTCCCCCAAAAAATATTTCTGAAAATAAATACAAAATCACATACTAAATGACCATTGTAGCACATGGTTTGACATTGCTCTTGTAATCATGACACCTCAAATGGTCCTCATAGGATTATTATCTATTGGTCTATGTGTGAAATAAGGAACACTATTATTATGTAAATTGGTATGCAGTTTTAATTCGAGAAATAGCCAATTGTAGACAAATTGAGAAACTTTATATATGTTATATATCTATTTTGTAGACTTGTACATAGATTCTAAAGTAAAAAGATACTTTTCTCCTTTTTACCTTTTTAAAACTGAGTGAAAAGTCAATAAAAAATAAAATGAATTAAATTATATCTTTCATTATATTTACAAATAACGCCATCATTTAACAGTATGTATAACAATTATCAACTTTAACCTTGGCCTTTTAAGACAAAATTGTACGAAACTACGTCGAAAATAAAAGGCACAAACTGTACATAATAAGTTTTGAGGTGAATAAAAAGAAGGCATAAAAAAATTATATACAATATAAATAACAAATATTTTTTACAAGAGTTAACTTCACAGCCTGTGGATTATTTATATATATATGATAAAAAAGGTTGACAACATCTCAAAAGTTATTGGGTTTTTATTCACATTTGTGTTGTATAGCTATTGCCATGGTGACAAACCAGGTGTCCTCTACTTGTTAAGAATACAAAACTAATGATATCACAGTAAAAAGACCTTCCATCTATATCTTATTAATGCTGTTTACATGAACACACAATAGTCTGGTAATTTATACCTAATTCTTAGCTGATTCATACACACCATGTCCTAAATCTCCTTTTCTAGCAATTTTATCTGATTTAAAGTTGTCAAATGCATTATCTTCTTGGTTCTTTGTTCGAAATGTTTGAAGGTTTGGTTTAGCAGAATTTTTGAATTTTGGAAGTTGCCATAATGGACCAGATTCAACAGGATTTTGATAGGTTCTCAATAAGGATGCTCTTGTTTCATAAACTGCACCAGATTGCTTTTTCTTTGTATTTTCCTTCTTCCTTGCCAATTCATCTTGTTCTCTTTGTTGCAGCCATTTGTCTTGATATTTGTGCTCTAAGAGATCAAAGATGGGGGTGGAAGGTCGAGTAGAGATTCCATATACCATGCTGGGGGGCAGACGTCGTGGTCTGGGTTTGCTCTGTGTAGCAGCAGGCTTTCTTCTCACATCATTAGTAGCTCTGTAAGCATAATTTTCACCTGAGTTAACAATACCAGAGCTCACAGCAATTTTGTTCAACTCTACAAAATCTCTTTCACTTGGCTTCTCCTTTCTATTGAATGGTAATGTTGAGATTTCTGTGGTTCCCCAACCACCTAAAGCCTCTGAAGCTCCTGAACATCCTTTTTCATTCGGTCGTCCAAAAGCATCGTATCCACCATTTCCAATATTGTAACCTCTTCGTTTTGGCTTACCAAGTTCTGATCTAAGCAAAAGTTCATTGTTTAACATGGAATCGCGTTGTACTCCTAAAACACCGGTGGCTGTGTTGAAAAAAGGATTCTGTACACTAGCAGCCATTTTCAAAGTAATATTAGTCTCACTTGTAGATATTTAAATGAATATGGTGTCTTGTTTTTCGACTAAATAAGCCAAATATTCGTAGCTTGATTGGGTATTGTTTTCCCAAGTGACAGATTGTCAACAATATATCCCGTAACCATGGAAATAACGTCACGCCCCCTGACGGAACATTAGTAAGAGTTATCACCCTTCTCTCTGCTTGTCTCGGTTTTCAAGACCTTAAATGTCGAGATTGCCGAAAGGAAAATAAATTACAACGACATTAAAACCTTTCAATCAACATTATAAAATGAAGATTTTAGATATAACAATAACCAAAACTTATAGCCAGCAATCATTTTGTTGGTATTTTAAGGAAATAATTATTTATTTCAGACCACAACACAATTTCTCAAGATAAGATCAATGAGTGGTCAACGTGTATAAAAGTTGTCCAATCATTGCACGAATATATTTACCGGAACAAGCTCTTTCGCTTTAGAGGTAATGAAGGTTGTACGTGTTAGAAATTATTTGTTATTTTCAACAAAAAATGTAATAAAAAGCATTTGAATAGCAGTTTGGAAAATGGCCGAGACATCAAGCGAAGACGAGAATTATATCCTCCATGTTGTTGTTGTTGGATTTCACCATAAAAAAGGATGTCAGGTGAGTCAGTGCCCTAGGCCGCGTACGGTAACTCATAATATGTCAAACTGACGAATAAAAAAAAGTAAACAAGTTTTGTGGGTGGGTAGGGCAAGGATGAATGGAATTTTAATACAACTGGATTTAAAAAAAAAAAACATATTAAAAGATTTTGGTAGAATTTCTTAAAGTTAATTATTCTTAGCCCAACACATCAACATTGCCAGTAGTAGTCTTTCTGACTCATTAACAATTTGAACAGGGGGAGAGTCAATAAAACTAGGCACTAAAAACTTGGGGTTTTCCACACCCCTGCAGCTGCAGGTTTATAAATCCACAAACCTTAATATATTTGGAAATATAATGTTTTTGTAGTTCAGTCATACCATCATTATCCCAGTACACCACTTATGTCACACAACAAAGTTTTTTTTCTCAAGAATTTCAAACTTTTCAAATAAATCAATATATGTAATTACGTTTAAAATGTAAAATTTAAAGTGGAAAATTCCCAGTTTATGGTGCCTAGTTTTATTGACTCTCCCCCTGTCCAAATTGTTATCAGAGTCTGGGAATAGAGTCAGCAAGTTTCAGACTACGGTGCCAGTAGAACATTTCACTTTAAAGTAATAATCTGTAAAAGTTTTAAATATATTGCTGTGTTCTAATATTATATATTGGTTCATTTTATATTTATGAATTATTATAACAGGTAGAATATTCTTACCCACCATTAATAGAAGGAAATACAGTTGAAAGCCATGAAGTTCCTAAAGAATGGAAACATCTCCCATCATTGGCCTTGCCAGATGGAGCTCATAATTATGTTAAAGGTAAGTTCTTTCTCCCATGACATCATGTTTCTTACTATCTGATGCTTTTGGAGGTTATTTGTGTGCTTAACATTACTTTACCCCTTTTTTGATTTTTTCAATCAATTGACCACGCAAAAATGTAGAGTAAACGGAATAAAATGAAAGTAAATCTTAAGTTCTGAATTTGTGGTGTTATTGATTTTGCTATTTATTTTAGATACTGTGTATTTCCACTTACCAGGCAGAAAAGATAGCCGGAAGACAGTTTATGGTGTTTCATGCTACAGACAAATGGATGCAAAGGTATTCAATATATTTCTGAATAATGTTATAATTTTTAAGTTCTGACGGAAGAGAAAAGTGGATATTGTCATAATATAACAAGGCCTTACCAAGTCTGTCTTATATTCAACATTCCATTTCCATGGGTTGTATGCGAACTGTTTATTGTTAAATTTTAGGATTTGAAGAATAGAGGAGCAGATGTTACTAGAAGTACCGTACAGAAAAGTGTTTGTGTTTTAAGTAGATTGGTAACTAATTTATATTTTCTTAAATGAATAGGAAACCTAATCTTGATAAAAGTGACCTATTTCTTTAATTACTAGTAAATTGTTTTTGTAAGGTCAAGTATTAAAATGAACTTAATGAATGGAAATAATAACCTCCTTAAGCAATAGGCCAAACTTTACTCAATGACTCTAGGTTAGGTTTTATGGATTTTAGATTGATTTTGTGTTTTAGCTTTATAGGCTGAGTACAGCTTAGGTATTTTAATAATGTAAGGACAATGAATATTTTATAATGCGAACACATTTCTCTATGCAAAATGTACACAACCAATTATACAGTCTGATACAAAAATCTAAATCAAAACATTCAAATGGTAATACTTTTAAACAATGAAAATTAAAAAAAATGTTCATCTATTAGAATTATTTATAATTGATGAACTATAAGTAACTCTCGGTAAATTTTTTAAATTATTCACCAATTAAGATAAACTCAATTTGGCCCACACACAATTCTCATACATACACAAATCATTTGATTTGGCAGAATATGATAAATAATGAAATTGTATTGAGTTTGTACTATCATTTATATTTTCAGCCATTGTATGGGTTAATTAAAGCCAAGTTAGAATTAATAACTCATGCCTATTTTGATGAATGTGATTTTAGTAAAGTTGAATTGTTAGAACAGACGTATAATAATATGAAAACTTGTATATCTAGTGGTATGGTAGATGGGTCAAGTATATTCCTTGGTAAGTAGTAGGGAGCCATAGTTGGTCAATGATTTAGTTGCTTGCTCCCTAACCTGAAGGCCCGGGTTCAATCCTGTTTTATCATCCCAGTTACAGTGATGTAGATCTGAGGGACTGACATGGGAAAAGTGTCTAGTTAATCAGATAGGATAATAAACCGAGGCCCTGTGTGCTACCTTGACAATTGGAAATCGCAAAGAGAGTAGGTTTATGCTACTATAATTCATTAATAATTGAGGAAATTATATTTAATTTGAGAAATAAGTATGCCCGCTGATAATGGATTCCAGTGATATATACAATATTATAGCAAAGGAAAGATTTGAGTGATAGGTAGAAGCTGAGAGCACATTACAATATAATAATGCAATGTAATATACCATACAATATTCCCTTTTGTTCTTGGTTAAAAATCATAGCATATCACATATTTACGGTACCGGTATCATCAAATATGTTTTTAAATTTACTTCTCTCCTAATTTGTTTTTTTTGTAGGTCTGTCTTCAAGAGATGTTGTGTTATTGTTTAAGCATAAAATTGTTTTGTTATTTAAACTTATTTTATTGGAGAGAAGAGTAAGTTTTTTATTCTCTGTTTTTTAAGAATATAAACATGTATCATCTCATGACATTTACTCATCTCAATTAAAATTCAATTTGCGTGTAATTTAGTTGTATAGCTTAGCTACCAATTCTTACATGAATACTGATGTAGTGTTTTAATTCTGCAAAGTGATATTGACAGCTGTAATGTAACTCATTGAGTGGGTAAAACAAACATTTAGATGAGGTACCATTAATGAACAATAATAGATTCTAATCAGAAGTGTATAGATATAGAAATAATATTGTTATATTTACAGGTGTTATTATATGGGTCTCCAGTAGAAAGTTTGGGTGGTTTACTTCTGTCTATTCTCTCACTATACCCAGGTTAGATAACATATGTTTTATTTCTTACCTAAAAAATATTTAAAATAATAGAAAAAAAAGTTTGCTTATATACCCTAGGGCTTTTAATGGGAGGCAAAGCCACTTGCATCCCTATCAACAAAGCCACTTAAATCCCTATCAACATAGCCACTTACATCCCTATCAACAAAGCCACTTACATCCCTATCAACATAGCCACTTACATCCCTATCAACAAAGCCACTTATTTCCCTATCAACAAAGCCACTTACATCCCTATCAACAAAGCCACTTACATCCCTATCAACATAGCCACTTACATCCCTATCAACATAGCCACTTACAAACCATTAACATAGCCACTTTAACATGCTATCAACAAAGCCACTTAAAATCCTATCAAAAGCTTACATCCCTATCAACTGCCCCTTACATCCTATAACAAAGCCACTTCATCCCTATCAACAAAGCCACTTCATCCCTATCAACAAAGCCACTTACATCCCTATCAACAAAGCCACTTACATCCCTATCAACATAGCCACTTACATCCCTATCAACATAGCCACTTACATCCCTATCAACATAGCCACTTACATCCCTATCAACATAGCCTCTCATTTATCTTGTGGGCACACATTGAAGACAAAAATTTAACATGATGTGCATCACTTATCTTCAATTGAATTATTTGTTATTTGAAGGTATGTTAGAGCATGGTTTAGATGAAGCTGTCAGTAAATCCAGTCAGAAAGTTTCTTCTTCAGATGTAAATATAACTGGTAGTGATATGGATTCTTCTGATGGTTATTTAGAAATAAGTTATACAAACAAGGGAAGCGACTCTCTTAATTCTCTCAATAATGTGCAATCAAGGACATCCAGTCATAGTATAGATACTGAGCCAGAATCACCAACTATTCCTAGAGATGATGTTTTTTCTCAACATTCCACTTCAACACCAAAAAATAACGCTCAAAATGAAAATCATGATGAGGCCATTCCTACTGTCCACACTTACCATAGTGACAAGGTGAAGGTTAAAACACCCTCAAGCTCGTCAGATATAACAAAAAATGATATGAAGGCAAAATCATCATTAAAATGTGATATCAATGGAGTGAAAAGTGAATTAAGTAGTTCTCCAAAGTCAGAACTTGTCTTTACAAAAGAAAGTAGTCCTTTACAAGATTTGACAAGAATTACACATGTTGAGGCAATCCAAACAGAATCTGAAGACCTATCACTCCAAGAAAATGTCAAGGAGGAGAGCAGTTCTTGTATTCCTCCTAAAAGTGATTTAAGTTTATCAATATTGAATCAATCGCCTTTAGATCGTACTCCCAGTATTGAAGATTTGGATTCCCCTGAAAGTATCAGTAAAATTGATCGTGAAGACTGTTTCTCTTGGGAGGATGACCGTCTGCTTTTGGCAATAAATGATGAAATAGAGGCTAAAGATTTTAAGTCCAATGATGAATCCAAATCCAATGTTGATAATTTGAAAGCAGGAGAATCCTCGGGAAGTGAGTCGCTGTCATCAAGTCAAAATAGTCCTGGTCCAAAAAAGAGAACCCGTTTTAAGAACAAGTTTTCATCAGCATTTGGTCTCCATTCAAAATCCAAGAGTAAAGTCGAAAATGGTGAGGTAGAAATGAAACCACTTTATGAAGGACCCCAGTTAACACAAGATGGCTATGGTTTTCCACTTGCGGTCTTTACCAGGGTAAAATCATTATTTTATTGTTGCTTTGTGCAACTTCACTCAAGGCATTATTCTTGCTAATGTAAACTACTAGAAAGGATATGTGATCAATGCCACAATATACCTCCTGTTTATTCTCCACTTAATGTGCTTTGTATTGAAGGTCACAAAACATGTATATACTTTCAGTCAATAGGCATGGACTGTTGAATTTTGCTGTTGGTTTATAAAATGTGCTGAAAATATTTATAGGGGATGTGATTTTTGTAGACATATAGAAATTGAAATTTGTTTATTTCCAGGGTACAGTTTGTCATCCATATTTAAGCTTACAGTACCATGACATATTACATGATATAACTATACGAGGTTTCCTTATTGGTGCTACTAATATTTTATTTAAACAACGTAGAAATCTTCTAGATGCAATTATTGAGGTGTGTTACTCACTTAAGCTTCAAACGGATCATTTCGTTGTCATTTTCTTAATCAGCTTTTCTTTTCTCTGTGTTAAATTACAATCCTCTGTTTAAGATATAATAGATATTTTTTTGTCCTTTCAATGCCAACTCTTGTAACCTAAAAGCAGAATTTGGCAAGCCTTTCATTTAACTAAAACACAAAAACACTATTATAGTATAACCATAATTTCATTGTGTTTGATTGTTCACCCACCAAATGGGAACATGATTTGGATTAAGACTTTTTTATTAAAAAATTTTTTTATCTACGATTAAATGCCCACAGATCAAATTATGAAAGAAATCAAATGCTGTGTTCAAATTGAATTTAAATCTATACAGAAATTTTTAAATAGGTAAATGAAGGTAAAATAGAAATACAAGATAAAGAATTACAGAAACACCTTCACCTTACAACTGCAGATTTGAGGTTTGGTGAATATATAGTGAAAGCTGTAACAGAAGATCCTGATAAAGATAATAGTTTTGATAATACAGGTTGGTACAGGTTAATCTAATTTAAAATGTTACCTTCCAGTGCATAGATTACTGATCAATAAGGATATTGGATTTTGAGTCTGATAAATGTTTGGATAGTTGAAATTAATCTTATATCTAGTTCTATATGGTAACTGTATCCCTTTAAATTGAACTACTGAATGTACGGTATGTCTAAACTAATATTTTTATTGTTTAGAATGGGAAGGAGGTGATGAGTGGATACGTGGACAATTTCGACTATATTTACTATCAATGTTAGCCACTTTATTACAAGAGGGTAAGAGTATTTGAAGATCCTACAATATACTGGGTGTTTACATCATTTTTCAACAATTTTTGTATCTAACTATACAGAGATAAATGATCACGTCTTATGATGTGAAGGGAGGTTAAAAGGAGGTTAAGGTGATGTTTATCTAGATAAGAATTTGACAGCAACAAAGGTTAACAGGATTTACATGATATGTAGAAACAGTTTGACAGCGAAAGTGGTGAGGACTCAAAAAAGTCAACAATGCAAATTTTCTAAATAAAATGTATTCTATCTAAATAGATATATAATGAAAATGATATTCAAGAGTTGAACCATGCAGGATTTTTACAGTTTTAACAAATTTAATGCGTATGATGTTTATAATAGATACCAAGTTACTAGAAGATTTTGGTATGGTTTTTATAACTGCCTGGAAGACGACTAATAACTACAGATACTGGAATTCAATACATCATCCTTCATTATCTAATATACCAGTAGGGTAAGATGGTTTATATCATCCTTCATTATCTAATATACCAGTAGGGTAAGATGGTTTATATCATCCTTCATTATCTAATATACCAGTAGGGTAAGATGGTTTATATCACCCTTCATTATCTAATATACCAGTAGGGTAAGATGGTTTATATCATCCTTCATTATCTAATATACCAGTAGGGTAAGATGGTTTATATCATCCTTCATTATCTAATATACCAGTAGGGTAAGATGGTTTATGTCATCCTTCATTATCTAATATACCAGTAGGGTAAGATGGTTTATATCATCCTTCATTATCTAATATACCAGTAGGGTAAGATGGTTTATATCATCCTTCATTATCTAATATACCAGTAGGGTAAGATGGTTTATATCATCCTTCATTATCTAATATACCAGTAGGGTAAGATGGTTTATATCATCCTTTATTATCGCATATACCAGTAGGGTAAGATGGTTTATATCATCCTTCATTATCGCATATACCAGTAGGGTAAGATGGTTTATATCATCCTTCATTATCTAATATACCAGTAGGGTAAGATGGTTTATATCATCCTTCATTATCGCATATACCAGTAGGGTAAGATGGTTTATATCAACCTTCATTATCGCATATACCAGTAGGGTAAGATGGTTTATATCATCCTTCATTATCTAATATACCTGTAGGGTAAGATGGTTTATATCTTATTTTCCATACTGATATTAATATTTTATGCATGAAAGATGTGATGAATTTTAATTGATAAAATTTAATTGAAAAATTTCAATTGACTCGTCTACAAGATTGGCTTTTTTTTTCAGGCATCCATTTCAAGGCCACATGAATATGAATGATATTAAAGTTCGACTAGCTCAGTAAGTGTTTTAATCATTTATTTACATAAAATTATGCATATTGTCATGGAATCATTTCAAGATATAACAACAGTTTGTTATGCCCTAGTCTATGCTTAAAGATGATGGCGCTCACTTTAATTTGCCATGCAAATATTATTATGTGAAAAATAAAAAAGGTTCTGACATTGTTTTTGAATTAATATTAAAGTACTATGCAAAGTACAGATAGAGGGAAGAAAATTAATGCAGCTGTTGTACAAACAGGGAAATATGTTGTAGAAACTGGTAAAGCTGTAGGTGAGTGTAATAAGTTAATGTTTAGATGTTATTTATGGAGGACATATTTAATATAAAATATTACTACCGAGTTAAATTCTGAACATGCTGAAGCATGCTTAGGAAAGTGATTACTTGTGAAGACAGCAGAAATATCCAAACAAAATCTTATTAGAGGAACCCTTGGAGAGCATATGCTGCATTAAAATTTATATTTTCAGGTGGGGCATTAAATAATGCCAAATCAGCTGTATCATCATGGTTTAGTAGTTGGAGATCAGAAAAACCACCAACTTCTAATGACAAAACACCTTCTAACTCATCAGATAATTTGAAGAGTCTGACTTCAGATAATACAGTAAACATAGTTAATACTAATACATAGTATTGTCTTCAGATAAAACCTTTTTACCTTAGAGTCCTTCCAGAACCCTTTTCTTTTGGGTAATGTCGAAACCCTTTTCTGTGAATTTTCAGCCCTCCATTCCTGTAGGTGAAGGTTGTGTTCTTAGAATGGGATGTGTTGAGACTCAGATTAATTTAAATTTAATTATCATATGCCCTCGTGAATATGTAGACGTATATTGTTGTCACCCTTGTCCGTCTGTCCGTCAACATTTGTTGTAGACACAATAGAAGCTACAATGTTATTGGAATATGGGGATTTTAATGCAATCTGGTGGGAGCATTGAAATTAATAAGTCGGCAGTAAAAAAATTTGATGATTTTCGATAAACGGTTTTTGAGTTATTGCCCCCGCTTATATTTGTTGTAGACACAATAGAATTTTCAATGAATTTTAATGAAATTTGGTGTGAGCATTGGAATTGATAAGATGGCAGTCAAGTTTGAATTTGACGATTTTTTGATGAATTTTTTTTTAATTATTGCCCTTGACTTAGTAAAATCGACAATTTTCAATGGATTTTGAACAAACTTGATTGTAATGGATTAGACCTGTCTGGTTGAAATTTGAGGATTTTTCAATGAACGGTTTTGAGTTATTGCCCTTGTCAAAATAATATTGTGGGTGCAATAGAAAGTGCAATTTTCCATGGATTTTGATGAAACTTGGTGTGACCGGTGTGCGTATATTACCTTGCCCGGCAAGCTTTCTTGACATATACTCAGTCCATATGAAAACGCACCACTCACGAAATCTGGAATAACTACACGGGTTGATATGTGAAGTATATACTTATGATGCTTTTGAGATAATGAATGATTTAAGAAGACATGTAAACATCATTAAACTTTATTCTTAAGAATTAACTGGTGTAGGGGTCAAACAGGAAAGTCAATAACGGTTGTGACCGCCATTTGCATTGACACATGAGGTGTGTGGAAGTGTGTGGAAGTGTTCGGTCTCGAACATGATCCAGTACGATTTGACGGCCCTGACGTGCCGTTGTCACACGTTGTTGACCCGGTCTAGGACGGCCCGGAGTGCTCTCCGTTTGCAGAAACCTTTGATGGAGTCTTGCGATCGTTGTGTGTGTTCAGTGTAGTCGTCTGGCAATTTCCCCGGTACTGGCGCCATTTTGAAGCATGCCAATGGCACGTTCCCGTTCAGTGGCTGTAAGTGGCGGCATCGTTTTGGCGTTTCACAAGTGTCAGTCAAGAAGGGAAATTTTTTTCGGATTCACATGCCTTTAAAGGTAATGTGTGCACAATCGAGAGTGAAATTCATTTTTCCCCGTGGTGTGCGTGCAAAAAGTTGCGTTTTTACGAAACTAGCATTACAAATGACTGCTAATTTAAATAGTTGTTGCCAGTCAGTCAAAATTTGAAAAAAAGACTGTAGCCACCATCCAATCCCATTCGTGGTGATTTCAATAAGAAAATAATCAAGGCGTATGTGGCTTAGTTACTTTGTCTTGAAAACCCTAAATACTAGTTTACTGTGAGATATTATCCACCCAATGATATGCATGAGGAAAGAAGTACAAACTAGTAGACATGTAATTGTAATCAATAGGCCGTTTATTATTATAATTGTGTGTATTTTGACAGTATACTATTGATATCTGGTAATATAAAACTCTTCGTATTATCTACTTAATATTGGTTGTTGTTGTATTATATTTTCTCTATGTCAAATCTATATTTTTCTATCTTCATAGAAGTGCTATTAAGGGATTTTGAAGGAACTGATATAATTTGTAGATATTTTAATTGATATCTGGGTTTCACACCATTCTATCAAATCATGTAAGATGATTGTGATGTAATAAAAATAAGATGGAACATTGTGTTATGTTCAGTTAGGGTTCCCTTATGTTGTTGTATCTTTTTAAAGTGATATATATATATTTTTATTACCTATGGAAAAATTATGTGATATTATTTTGAGCTTATGCATTTAGGTATTGAACTAATTACATAATTGTGATGCATAATTTTAGTTCCATGTTATTTGTGCATAATGATATTATAATATTTATTTAGCATGAACTAGCACGATATGTGGGGTATGCAGCCCCCTCTGTTTTTTGTTTTTTTGTACAAGATTTAAAATAGAATGAATATATTTGTTATGCAATATTTATATTAATCAATTCACTGTAGTCACAATTAAATATTTATATTGATAAGGTATGCTAGTTCTATTCTATATGGAGTAGTTAAGCCCTCAGTTATAACGATGTCATTTAATCAATTCTTGGTCCACTATCAACTTCTTTCAGGTACAGATTTAAAGGTACTTTTCCATTATATCTTTCTATTATGACAATTTCTTCAGTAGAAAATGATTTTATTGGGAAAACCTAACACCTTTTTTTCATTTGAATTAGACAATGTTGCAAATAAATTCAAATCAAGTTGTTGTTAATTATGTCTGTCTAGGTAAAAAGCCACATTGATTTTATTTGATCAAAATAATTATGTACATTTGATATGTTTCTCAAATGCTTAGATAGAGTAAGTGAAAATGGACTTAGTCGTGATACAAAGTTTAAATAATCACTTATTTTATCTTGATTTATCTTGTTTAAGGTTTAAATATTTGGAGATCTCTGACGATCTAGACTGTCCTTTCTTTTTTATTGAATTATGAATTCTTGTTATTATATAATTAATTGTGGAATAAATTTTAATCCTAACTCAATTTATTTCTATCTTCTACCTTCTATGTTAGTTCATAGAACTGATTACTAACTATACAGTTCTATGGTTAGTATGTCCATTCCCCCAGTCACACTCCTTCGGGATGGATATAGTTTGACATGTAGTGCATGTTATTTATACCAAATTTTGTCCTCTACAGGTTTTGACCATTCAGAATACATGCATACCGGTACATAAAATTTAAAGAGGTGCACTCTACAAACGTTGTCACTTTATCCGCTGACATTGAGCTAGACTTTATATTTAAGAAGGCCTTCAAGAGTCAAGGTACGAGATAATAAATACACCGGGGGATAATATAAATTCCTGGGGATTTAACTTTCCAGGTGAATAAACATATTTCCTATCCTCTTCAGAACAAAGGAGGTATAATAACAACTGAATACAACTATTCAATGATTTGTTGATTAGATCTTCATAGATGCTTTGTTCTGCGATGTATTTTTACGGTTATTTTTTAGTGGTGTGATAAAGATTTTTTACCTCGGTTTTTATGGTATAGGACTATACAGTCCAGGATTTAGTACTAAAACATTTAACCAATTATATGTCTGGAGGATATCATGAAAGGATCGTGTGGCAATATTTGGTAGTCGGGTTAAGAGATATAATAAGAACCTAACATGCCAGCCTTAACCACAACCTATATAGGCTCTGCCTTAACCTTATTGAATACTGTGCCAGTGCCCCCTGATGGTTTCGGTTACTTTTCAACCACCCTAATCTCTATAAACACATTGTGAACTTATTTGCGAACTGTCAACCAAATACATCAACATCATAAGTTATGACTCTACTAGTTAAAAATAAAACGAGTCTGCGCAGGGTAAAGGTTTGGTTTTACTGGCCTCTAAACTTATTTATACCTTCATATAAATGTGGGTCGTGCCGACCATGTATTGAGCAAATAGATGTTGTTGGATACAAAAGTATGTAACTACAACAAATTTATTCTGTAAGTCCACATACGAAAGTGTCTTATACAAAACATGCTGTATAAATAGATATCTACAGTCATGCACTTCACAAATAGGTTTCAATTTCTTTTATTGTTAGCATTAAAAATATACCAAGCCTACTTATAATACATTCGTCATCATCTAATATAAATATCGTTATTGTGTTTTTTATCATTTTCATCATTATTTTTATATCAAGTTTCAAGCGAATGACGTTCATGCAGATAACCTCCTCTGCATGGACGTCATTAATGTGAAAACCAAGAAAGATGTTCACAATGTTAACAGACATCAATTTTGAACAATTTTTTTTCCTAATGTTATTTTAGATATGAAGGTCATTAATTGCTTTTTTGAGTGTTACCCACCAAATGGACTGATATGATCCACTATCATTCTATATCTTACGGCAAAATGGTTCTACTTTGTCTCCCCCCTTATAAATAATCGATCTTGCTCCCTTACTTCCCTATTCCTTAATGTTTAATTGTCTTATAAATCTTATTGAATAATTGTATCAACTTTCTATGTGATAAATATCAGTGCTTATCGAAAATCAAGATAACACGACTGCATAATAAATAATAAGAAAATTGCACACAAATTATACTATGAAGAATATGACTAATCCAAAACATATTACATAGAATATAACTGATCTAGTAAGATATTATTTAGACCGTGATTGAATAAGATATTATATACACTATAACTGATCCAGTAAGATATTATATAGTCTGTGATTGATCCAGTAAGATATTATATAGTCTGTGACTGATCCAGTAAGATATTTTGTAGACCGTAACTGATCCAGTAAGATATTATATAGTCTGTGACTGATCCAGTAAGATATTATGTAGACTGTGACTGATTGAATAAGGTATTATATAGAACATTACTGATCCAGTAAGCTACTATATAGAATATAACTGATCCAGAAAGATATTATATAGAATGTGACTAATCCAGTAAGATATTAATATGAATATAACTGATCCATTAATATATTATATAGAATATAACTGATCCAGTAAGATATTTTATAGAAAATAACTGATCCGGTAAGATATTACACAATATGTGACTGAACTAGTAAGATTTTATATAGAATAAATCTGATCCAGAAATATATTACATGTATATAAAATGTGACTGATTAAGTAAGATATTATATAGAATGTGACTGATTTCATACGATATAAAGAATGAATCTGATCCAGAAATATATTACATGTATATAGAATATGACTAATTCAGTAAGATATTATATACACTGTGGCTGATTCCATAATATAGAACATTACTGATCCAGTAAGATATTATAAAGAATATAACGGATCCAGTAAAAATATTATATAAATAAGAATGTGGCTGATCCCTTAAGATATTATATATAATATAACTGATTCAGTAAAATATTATATAGCATGTGACTGATTCGGAAAGATATTCTATAGAATGTGACTGATCCAGTAAAAATGTTTTATAGAATATAACTGATTCAGAAAGATATTATATACATTATAACTGATCCGGTAAGATATTATATAGAATATAACTGATTCAGTTAGATATTATATAGAATATAACTGATCCGGTAAGATATTATATAGAATATTACTGATTCAGAAAGATATTATATTTTATATAACTGATCCAGTAAGATATTATATAGACTATAACTGATCCAGTTAGATATTATATAGAATGTGACTGATTCAGTAAGATATTATATAGAATATAACTGATTCAGTAAAATATTTTATAGAATATAACTGATTCAGAGAGATATTATGAGATATTATAAAGAATAAAACTGATACAATAAAAAAATACTGAATAATAAATGGAATATAACTCATACCATAATATATTAAATCTAATAAGATATTTCATACGACTTTTCCCTTAGCTATTATATTGTTTAAGATAAACAAGTTCTTATGGAATACAATTTCTAACTTGATTTGAGAAACGTTTCAACCAGCGTTGTTTTGTTTTGTTAAATTGTTTTGTCTTTACTTATATATATATTCTTGTTAACCTTTTATTACATTCATTGCTTGATAAAGACCAGAGAACGCTGGTTGAAACGTCGCTCAAATAAAGTTAGTAATTGTATTCCATAAGAACTTGTTTATCTTCATCAAAGACCTTTACTAAATGCCATTTACATATTATGATATTGTTTTTTTTTAGTAAACGACACGTAAAATAAGTAATTGTATAGAATATGATCCAATATTCATATCTAGAAGACTGAGTGATGACTGATCTAGCGACACTTAAAAGTGAACAGAATGTGATGCTTCGCCCCGAATCGGACTTTTTGGTTTGCTTTACTTTCATTTGCCCCTTATCCTTATCAAATCAAGCTATTTAATAGATTTGTGTGCCAATCACCCTTAAAATGATAGTTTTTTAATATTTTAAATAAAAACCATTGATACTTCTTTGTAACGTCTATTAATATATGCATTGTTTGCACAGGTAATGTACGTGCCTAGAAACAACATTGATCGATAAACGCGACAGAGAGAATTTTATTGATTGTCTACCAAGGAACTGTCCTTGATGGTGTCACACTCGAACACCTCCTTCCATAGGCATAATAGTTCCTTTCAGTATTTACAAACAGATTATCTCTTTTGTGGTATTTAGTTTAGGAATAATCATACGAGATTTCGTATATGGTAACCATCGCCCTGTTCCAAAACAAACACTGCTAGGACGGAAAATAATAAGACTTCGCTGAAAACCAATCATTTCATTTATTTACTAGGGTCGCTCTAGTAACATAAAAACATACTGTGTATTCTACGGGTTCTCGTTGTCAAGGTACAGTATTAAGGCGTCCTTTCTGTACATTTGGAGTTGAGGGTTTTAGGACTGGATTACGAATCCGATCGATACGAAATAAAAATGGCAGAATTTCAACAGAGTTTATTTGGCTGTTTCAGCAACTGTACCTTATGTTTGGTGACTTACTTTGCTCCATGCTATACCGCTGGTAAAAATGCCGAAGCTGTTGGCGAAAGTTGTATATTGTATGGTTTTCTATCTTTGTTAGGTTGTATTGGAATCTATACCAGAGCAAAAATCCGAGGCAAAATTAGGGAAACCAAAGGGATTGAAGTAAGTATAGCAAAGTTTATTATATTTGTGAACGATTGAGATCGCACATTCATCTATTTTAATCCACAATTTCAAAACTGTATTACGCGGTTGATCAAGAAACAAATAAATTTTCAAACGCTGTAAATATTAAAATTGTACATGATAATGACGTTTCTTATCTTGAAGACTAGAATCCATATTTTAACACTTTTAAAACTTACCAAAAAATAATAATACCAATACAATTAGGGTACATTTACACCAAGATTCGTCCGGTTTAAGAGATATTTCAGAGAAACGCAACATGCAGATACATAGACCTTCAGCCATGAAATCTTAAAAATAAGTCTTGTTACATTGCAATGACTTTATTAAACGAAAAACTACAACAATTGGTTGACTATTTATTGCCCCTTCTGACTAAACCGGTTTACATATTTTGATATCTAAGGGCACAATTTATTGATATCTAAAACACTAGATGACACTTGACTGCGATATTATCTTTGGCATAAAACCTATGCTATAAAACTGTCAATAACGAAATTATTATTATCTATCCATTAAAACCCTTGTGTTTGTTTCGCTCATTGGCAACCATTATAACCATGAATAAGTTAAATTCAGATGACATGACATGATTGAGTCTATAATAACCAGATTGTGACGTCGCTAGTTTGGAAAAGAAAATGTGCAAATGGAAGCTTTTTGTTATTCGTAATGGTATAAAAAAATTTCTTTTTTGAATCCCTGTAAATGATAGTCTAGGATAAGAAGGAATGTTTGGTTGATATAATAACCTGCTGAATGAAAAGAGTTGGTTTAAAATAACAAAAATGCACTGTCCTTGACATCTTTTGAATAAAAGACACCTGAGTGACCTTGAAGAAACATCCCAGAATATACTTTATACCCTATTGTTTGACAAACAACACAAAAACACATTATTGATTTTTCTTTGTTAATACAGGCTGATTCATATTACCATACTATTTTTAATCAGTGTGGATACCAACAATGCCATAGGTCTCGGGTTTCAAACCTGCGGATTGGATACAGGGATGTCATCGGAACCTGTCGCATATTCATCTTCGTGGATATACATGTAAATGGTTTCCGGGATTGGCTATTGTTTTGGGGTGTGGAGCGCTGAGAAAGGTTTAGAGTCTCTGCTGTAGGTGGACATGAGATTTTTACAGTTTTGTATTTGAAATCTTTAACCGTGGCCCGTGCCCTGATTAAACCGTTTACTTTATTTCGCAAACGACCTGTTTTCGACATAATTGCGTTGTTGAGTTAGGATAAAACTACTGGCATAAGGAGTGTCATTAATAGACCTCGCTGTTGGTTTGACACAGGTTTATCTTATTATCTATAGATAATATTAAATCGAATATATCTTAATTACAAACCCTAATAATATCACACACGTACAAAGATTATATTATTTGTTCAAGTTCTGAAAGGGCGTTACTATATATAAATCCCTTTTGACCATGGAGACATTGAAATAATAATTGATGTATTTACCAAATATTTGATTAAGGGTTTAAAGAATACTTAACTAGCCTCTTGATAAACATAGAATGGTAGTGAAGGCTATTATGTAATAATGGAAAATCATATTCGATTTCGTTATTGCACAATACTCACTTGGATCTTGAATGACTTTTATAAATTCATGGTTTTATCAGATCAACATAAATGTTAAAAAATACGTTGCTATAGAAGGAAAAAAACAACCAAAACAGTGGTCGCTAGCAAGATACGCCCTTTTTGAGGTATGTTCTAACACGGGTTGAAACTTTATTTGGGACTAACCTAAGATCTAATAAATATACACGATCACACCAAATTTCATTCAAATCAGATCAAAACTCTCTCACGTACTTTCACGTTCACAAGCTAATTTTGAGTCGTTTTGACTAAGTCAAGGACAACATTGTAGTCTCTTACAATTTCGACGCGTTTTGATAGGGTGACAACTCAAAAAGCGTTCATAGAAAAATCGTCAAAATTGAACTTGTCAAAGATGTCATTATAATGTGGGCGTATAAATATCCAATTTACACATATTATATTGTCCTTAATATTTTGTTTTAGTCTATGATGTTTGACAGGGCAAACATTAATCTATAAACGTAAATAAATTTCAAAACAGTAGAAATTATACACACTTAGAAAATATGTTATCATTCTTGGAAAAAGTTTAACAACTCAATTTGTTAATTTTTGGTGTTGTTAATATAAAACCATTCTAGTATTTTATTCTATATGTATTGTTTTTAATTTCAGGGTAGTTTTGGACATGATTGTTTACTCAGTTGGTTCTGTGGTTTATGTGCCTTAATCCAAGAATCCGCCGTAAGTATAAGTTTTAATAAATTGTTAAATTAAAACACATTACATTGCATCCTAAAGCTGATTTGTAGCTAGTAATGAGTATTACATACATATTGCTCGTTGCTAGTTTAATGCAACCTGATTTTGATACTAATGCTTCCAAGCTGATCGTTATTCATAAATTCTCACGTTAACCGGCTTTGCTGAATCAAACATCTAATCCCACAAAAAAGTGTGTAAAAGATAATAAAATATACTGTATTATATATGTTATAATGGCATTGATCTCTTGGATATGTAATTAATAACGCTTGAAAGATCGAAAAAAAAACAATAGACATGTGACAAATAATGTAGTTCATCCTTCCATACACTTGGCCATTCTCTCAGGCATACTAAAAATATTAAAGTATCACTGTCGAAGGATACAATAACGATAAATTAGCAATTAGTGAACTTTCAGTTACGAATGCTAAAGCATTGGCAGATTCTATTCAACAAAAAGCGTACAGTGTTCCTGAAATGAGGTAGGAACGCTGTATGAACTCTTTTTCATACACCGGTTTTCATATTCGCTGTGTTAAACCCCTGAACAGATTGATGGTATGTTTAATGTGTTAATTGATTTTAGGTTCATAAAAAATCATTTCTTGTTAATAATTAAATGTTTGTCTTGCAGGAAGTAGGTGGTACCTGCGGAGAAGCCCAAGCAATGGTCCGAGAATAAACCAAATTTAGAATGTAACTGCTGTTTATTTTTATATTTATTGACTATCTAAAATAATTTGGAGTTATTTTTCAAATTTTAAATCAGTATTGAGTATTGAATATGTTTAAATCCGTCCTTCTTTCAAAAGGATTTCAATTACACAATGGAAAATAATGAATTTCTGATTTTGTTTTGTTTTAACTTGAACTTTATTACCTTAAAGGACAACTTTCTCGACAATTTACGCAATGTACATACTCGAACGCACTCGTTGTATTTATAAAGTTTTTGAACTTTCATTTACCAATTTGTGGAATTATATGTGTTATCCATTTAGTCCTGAAACAATGACGCATCTTTGAATCTGTACAAAGCTGACAGAAAATACCTTCAATACAGTCCATGTAGTTTTTTTTTTAAATACATTGTAGTTCTTTGCAGCAGAAATTAATTATTTTACCTTATAATATTTTGACAAATAAAATCTTTGTTGTTTTTCTATTCATTCTTTTATTATCAAACAGTTTGCATGGAACAACCTTACCCGGATTAGTGCCCAATGCCTGTCAACCTTCCTTTTTGGAACATTAGAGCTCCAAATGGTTCAGTTTTAGACTTAATCATAAAGCGAGTAGCGTAAAAATCAATCAAATTGATGTTGTAAACACACGAAACGCCTAAGTACCACTAACAAACATAGTGCAAATAAGAGATTGTGTGATACTCCTGTAGTAGACTTTTTGAATTGCAGTATGAGTAGTCAAGAAAACAATGCACCACAATCAATCCGAATATAAGCCTGGAATTTGTAATGGTTGTTTTAGCATAACTTAGCATTGATATGGGTAAAAAAAACTCAGACTACTCAGGTACTTTGTCCTAAGACTAGTGGTACTTTGGTACTTTGTTGATTTATCGACGAGTATAAATTGAAGACAATATAACCATCTGGTTCACTCCCATGGGTACCATGCTCTCATGCCTTATACTCTAAATCTGTATCGGGAGTCATGATAGCTCAGGGAATACAGGATCCGTTTTACTGAGGAGCACTCTTTTTCTGGAGTTATGAATATTATAACACTTTGACACTTTTGCGTATAAAAAATTTACACCAATAGCCTGCCCATGAATGAGTTCTACTTCGCGGAGAGCTAAATCATTCAAACATTCCTTCTAAATAATGATGACTAGGGAGTCTGAGTATGTGTAATAGGGCATGTGAACCGAAAACTTGTTTTAGAATTAGTTAATCTGTTGCTCTAACAACATTTCCTCAATTTCAACTGGATCGGGAAATAGTTTATTCATCATGATTTGGATAAATCGTTATTGGATCTCGAAAACACCCCTTAAATTATTTCTATCGTCTAACAATGTAATAATATTTTATTCTGTGCTGTATATAGCTTATAATAAAATCCCTTTATTTTGAGAAGTTCTGAATGAGATCCTTGTTCTATAACTGTACCATTTCTTATGACAAGAATATTATCAACTGATTGGATTGTAGACAAACGATGTGCTATTATAATACACGTTCTACCAATTCGGGCTGCTTCTAAGGCTTCATGTACAATCTGGAATAAGTAATTAGGATATGAGAGACACATCCTCCAAATCGAAGGATAACCAATATGCAACAGCAAGTTTGATCCAAATTCAAACAATATAATTTATAATATAGTATAAATTGCATTTGACAGATATCAGGACAAAGAGACTAGCCTCCCCTCCTTTTAATTGTCTTATAACTTTACATGTTATGAATAGTGGAAACACCACTTGTCTCCCATTACCTTTTCACTCTCCGTATCTAAAGCGGAAGTAGCTTCATCTAATAAAAGTATTTTTGGATTTCGGATTAAAGCTCTGGCGATAGCTATCCTTTGTTTCTGTCCTCCACTGAGTTGCGTACCCTTATCTCCAACAGGAGTGTCGTATCCCTGTAATGTTTAAACATAACATGTAATCTTCGAAAGCGAATATTCTGATCTCCAAAAAAGGTCAGTTAAGACGCCTAATGTATCATCGTATAAGATCAACAGTAATATAGTAAGTTGAAGTGTTGTTAGTTAGTTAGCAACAAAGGCGATTATATATGGATACACTTTTTAGATCAGTATATTTCATTTACGATGATGTGGTGGTATTAGGTACAAACCTTTGGTAATTGTGTAATAAAATTGTGGATGTTGGCCTTTCTAGCAGCAGATATTACTTCTTCCGTCGAAACAGTTCGAGATAAATCTCCATATACTATATTATCTTTAATACTTCTATTGAATAATACGGGTTCCTGTGATACTAACCCAATTTGAGATCTCAGCCATTGTATGTTCAGATCTGAAACCTTGCTTCCGTCAATATGCTGAAACAAGATAAAATAACTAATCCCCTGCCTTGATATTCCTGGATAGATCGGTTAAAAATTGCATACTGTTACTTAAACATCTCCACTGCTACCTGTATGTCAACTCGCAGATCTAGGGTCACTCCATTTCCATAAACACAGTTCTAAGAATGAACATACGTAAATAACGTGATCGATTTCATTATGTACATTACTCACAATAGTGCCGGAATAAGGATCATATAATCTCTGTAATATTTGAATAACTGTTGACTTTCCACAACCACTAGTACCGACCAGAGCCACTGTTTGTCCTGGGTGTATATTCATATCTAACCCTTTTAACACATCTATATCTGGACGAGTTGGGTATCTAAAACTCACGTTTTTAAAGTTGATTGTACTGGATATCTGTAATAGATATTATAGAATCTATTGATAGTGTTTAAGATGGTACTGTCGTCAAAATTGTTAGATGAACATGACTCAAAGAACCAAATGAATCATATTAAGGCGAAGATATCAGAAGAAAGTGAAAACAGTTGCACGCTACTGAGACTCTGGTTACTTGTTATTTGAAGTCATTCCAGAAATATTTACTTGCTGTGGTATTTTACCGGTCACATCGTTACAATCTATCGTAGATTTTCTGTCCAACAGACGACAAATATCACGTGCTGCCATTTTAGCTTTGGATGCATCTGGAGCAAAGGCACTTGCTTGTCCCAATGCATAGGCACCAAATACAATAGCAACAAACACTCTGAAATCAGAAAGACAAAAAGATCTTGAAAATGATTCATAAAACGAAATTTACTCATTACACCGGTTTCCAGGTTAGCGGAATGACGGATAATTTTACATAGTGAATCTTCCCTTCCCAGTAAAAAGAGGGCAGATATCGGCGTTTCCGAATTGTGGACAACCTGATAAACTTGAGTCAAGTGAATATCTATATTATTTTAAAATTTATATTAATGAAGCCTATAGGTAGATTATTAAAGGAAATTGTATTATATTAGTACGAGTTTAATCCTTCATAACAAAAATGTATGTGACTTTAATAATAATATTGCATTTAAATGAAAGGCGTGGGTCTATGTTTATTTTCAAAAAATAATGTTTGGGTAACTTTTATTTCGTCTTATAATATGCTATGCTATATGTACAGTATGATTTGAATTGTATTGCGAAATGGACTTATATAATAATCGCATTGAAATTTTATTGCAATATGTTTTCTTTATGTTTGAATAACGAACTTTTATCCATACTTGGATATAATTATATTTCAAACGTAATCGAGTTGTCACGATTCACAAGTCGACAAAATAAATAGCCAACACGGGACACTCAATTGAACATAAATGACAAAGATAGCTCTCCGTATGAAAATCTTGATAATAGCAAATCCAATTTTGGCCGCATGGGTTGGTATTTATTACACGTACATTTATTTTAGAAAAAATATCTAAGGCAGGCAAGCCATAGAATATGGAGTGAATGGTGGACAATATTGACCAATTATACCTTTACTTACAGGAGGAAACCCTAATTATACAGCGGATAAGCAAAATATCGTACCCTTTTCGAAAAAACCATGATACCTCTAGCATAGTTACCATAGATTAATTTTCAGATTTGGGATGTCAATTAATTTGACACTACCTCTAAGATCACCAGAACCTAGAGATTTTTAATTAGGTCAAGGTCAATGTCAAATAAGGCTCAAAAAAGAACTATGCATACACATACACGAGAAAGTGAGATGAGCAGCTCGGAGCCAAAGATAAAAAGAGACATATACACTTCTACGGCATAAAGATTTATAGATGATGGGCTTGGATTATGGACTGGAACTCTAACAGAGTTAAAGGAATTCCACGTTGAGGTCTATACCATACATGAAATGGTATAGGTAGAGTAAAGATGAGGCTACGAGAAAAGAGGGTTTTTAGACGTGATGGTCAAAAAAAAAGAGTGTTAGTTAACAACCGGATAGTACGCGATACCAACGGATAAACATGTGTACGTGCAGGCCAAATTATACCACCCACTGAGTGTGAAGAAAGCTATACAATACGGATTGGCGATCAAAATGAAAAGAATTTGTGCAAGCGAGGAAGAATACCTAGTCTAGCATAGACAAGACTTAAAGCAACAACTAAGAAAGAGAGAGTATAGCTCAGAGTTTATAGAAGGTCACCTGTCACGTGTGGATGGGATGGCCAGAAGCTGCTCATGAGCAAAAGAAATACGAGGAAGGACAATGCAAGGACACCCGTAGTGACGACGTACTCGAAAGAGCTGCCAAACCTACATACTATAGTGAGAAAGAATATGAAGGTTTTGTACCAATCAGAAAGAATGCAAAGAGTATTTAAAGAACTACATCTAATTTTAACTAATTAGATACAGAAGAGACAGAAAATTGGGGGATATACTGGTCCATGGGAAGTTAAAAAACAAAGTCCTGGCCCGGAATAATAAGAATGTGTGTGAGGCAGAGGAGTGTGGAGATTGCAATAAGATATCTACAGATGGGAAGAACACGTTCAACCTTGACATGGATGTAAAACTAGGAATGTCGTTTATGCACTAGCCTACAGCCTTGTGTAAGAAACCTATTATGTAGGCGAAACGAGAAAGTCCCTGGGGTAGCGGTTCACAAGCCAATTTTGACGCGTTTTGACTAAGTCAAGTGCAATAACTCAAAAACCGTTCATCGAAAAATCGCTAATTTCGAACTTGTCAGAGATCTCATCAATATTTATGTCACAGAAAGTTTCATTTAAATCCGACAAAAACTGTAGTCTCTATCGCGTTCACAAGCAATTGTGGACGAACGGACGGACAGGGGTGACGACAATATAAGACCACATCATAATGTATAACTAAGAAATGCTTCAAGGGAGGTAATTTCTGTTCTGTTAATCATTGCTTTCTCACGATATATTATACCTAATAGAAGCCTATTGATTGCATAGTTCTATTTGGATGTGCATAATTATAGACCTACTTACCTGAAAACTGAGACATAATCCATTTCATTCTGTCTAATCAAATATGCACCGTAGTAAAATGACGCTGCATAGGCGAAGAATATCACAGACTGCGAAAAACCAAAGGCAGCTCCTGCCAAATGTGCTTTCCTTAAAGCTCTTTGATAAGGTCTGGATAATTGAGTTGAGTACATTTCCAGGAACCTTTCTTGTAATGACAACGACGTTATTGTTCGTATATTGTCTATAGATTCAACAGCAACCTATTCGAATTAATTTGCATTTAATATAATAAGATATCATCTTCATTACCTTTGCACGTTATATCAGTTTGTTTCTTTTTTATTGTAGAAGAGCTATACACTTTTCACTTCGCAACGGGTTAGGCAAGTAAGAAAAGAATTAAGTTTTCATAGATGAAAGTATAACCTCGTAAACTAATTGTAAAAAGTTGACTGATGAATAATCATTATAAGACAAAATCCAATTTTAATACCTTTCCAGCATTTTCTAAGGCAGCTTTATTTTTACCAGCCAACCCCGCTAGAATTTTAATTTGTATGGCACCGGCAATAACGATAAATGGTAAGAAAGCCGAAATCAGTAAACTAAGCTTCCAACCAAAGATGAAGGCGATGACAAGAGCAATACCCATACTCGAGATATTCTGAAACGCCATTCCCAGTCTTACTCCAGTTGCCTTAAAGTAGAAAACATCCTTTTAACAGTTCACGCGAGTAATATTTCTTGTTTCCCTAAAGTCATGATACAGATCAAGGAGTTGTTTGCATGATCGTATATACGTCATATGATAAAAGTGAGTTGATAATTGTTTTGGAGCGAACCTTGATTTTCCTGTCATGTTCAGAAAATAAGCATTCAATACCCCGTTTTCAGTTCTCCTTCATAGAGCAGCTTTTTATTCCGAGTTACTCAATGCATTTTACACCTTATGAAGCTATGTAACCCATTGAACCATTGAACCTACCCCCTGTATACAAGATGCTTCTGTGGCTAATTTAGTCGTCAGTGAGCCTGTATTATTTTCTTCTCGATCAAACCAGGCCATTTCCTACCCAAAAAAAGAATGGAATTTTGAAATTTTCTTATATGAAATCGACGGAAGTTAAAGATCGTCTTCAGCTGACAGGCACTAATTTATTGATAGTTGAAAAAGATAATAAGGATCCCATTCGCACTGCCTTGTCATTTAATTTACTGCATATAAAACATATTGTCTATTCATGGGGATAACGAGTATGGTGTCAACTTACTTGATTTAACATGGCTGAAAATGTATTCTTACGCAGTCTCAACGTCAGTCTTTCACCGGAAATACCAAACATGTAACTCTGAAAGTCAGATAAATATCGTAACTGTATAATTCTTTTACGGACCAACGATTAAATATAATTCGATGTAATTACGCGTACATTTTATAAAGTGAAAGATTCGAGACATCTATATTGAAAATATATTTACCTGTAAGAAAGTTGTTAACCAGCTTCCACACCCAATTCCAAGCAAAATCAAACATAATTTCCAAACTTCATATTGACGTTCAACATCTGTTAAACTGAATATCTGAAAAAATGGCCAAGACATCCTGACATTGTGAACATAAAAGATGTCTAACAATGTGATAAAGAATAACCTTGGAGTAAGTAGAACCTTTTTTTACGAATCTTTGGAATCAAAAGGACATTTGATGAAAAATTATCGGATGTACATGCCTTTTATCCACAATATATACTATATAGTTTTGGTCATGCACACACAGCACAATCTAGTCAATAACATCACAGAAGGAAAATAAAGAAATTGTGTCAATACATACACGTAAAACTTCTGAAAATATGATGGCAAAGGATGGTTGCACGGCACCACTCAATAAAGCAGCTAGACAACCCATCAGTATGAAATACCATTCCGGGGAATTCATAGCAAACATTCTAAATAATCCGCCACTTGTTATGTCTTTATCCTGGTGGGTAGAGTCAGCAGAGTTCGGCGATGTTGTGTAAAGTGACCTGGATTTTATACTTTTTCTAGATAGAGTTCGTTCTAGTTTTCCACTTCTTCTTAGTGATTCTGTTCTGACAAATGCTTGTAAATCATCTTCTATTTCGTTATCTTCTTCTGTTTCTTTATTTACCTCTGTAACAATAAACCTTCCCAATGAAAAGCGCATAACAATTCTAATAAAAAAAATTAATCGATATTTCAAATTCTTAAATGTCAAAGGCTCGGCATCAAGTTATTAACACCAATGAACTTATTATACAGATATATAGTATCACAACTAATATCAGTGCGTCTATCTGCGCAAGAGATATACATGTAGAAGTAAACCAATACTCACCATTATTTTTCTCGATCTTCAGAAACAAAGCGAATGAAACAAAAAACTATTCAGGTATAATTGGTATAATTGATAATATACATAAAATAAGACACGCATGAATACGTCCATTAAAGATTGGTACTACAATATGAAAACTTTCAGCCGTTCAATATAATAATAATAATAAGATCATGTATGTGTGACTATACGAAAGTAACACTTACATATTTGGAAAGTGAGGTTGTGGTATTAATAAATCAGATGGATACTATACAATGAACTAACCTGATTCATAACTAAATTATAGTATATTCCTTCTTCACTTAGCAATTCATCATGGCTACCTCTCTCTTTAACGACACCATCTTGAAAAGCGTAAATGACGTCAGCAGATCTAATAGTTGAGAGACGATGGGCTATTATAATGGTAGTTCGTCCTTCACGGGCCTGTGTAATGTTAAAGATATAAATGTTCATCATTTTTTCGGAAAGTCATCCATAGAATCTGTTCTTGATTTACAGAAAAATGGTAAGTTGGAATTATGTGTGTCCTGAGTGTTCGAGAATCGAATTTTATCATAATACCACTCATTTTTTTTTCTCCCCAACTACCGAAAGTTTCTATATTATATATTTCACTATTCAAAATTGTTCTATTAGATTACTTCTCACCTTATCTAAAGCTTGTTGGACAATAGACTCACTCTCTGAGTCTAAGGCTGATGTAGCTTCGTCTAATAACAATATCTTTGGATCTCGAACTATTGCCCTGGCGATGGCTATTCGTTGTTTCTGTCCACCACTGAGTTGAGCTCCACGTTCTCCCACTAATGTGTTAAATTTCTATAAAAACAAATTAAATCATTTTCAAATCATCTGTTTCAGCAATACGTTGGTTTACAGTGTGCCTGAATGAACTAAACTATTCCAAAATGGCTTTCAATGTATCAAATTATGAATACCTTTGGAAGTTGTACGATAAAGTCATAAGCATTTGCCATTTTTGCAGCTTCAACCATTTGAGCATCTGTAACCTCTTCTTTTCCGAATTTGATATTCTCAGCAATTGTCGTGGCGAATAAACTCGGTTCTTGGCTGACTATGCCTATTGTATTTCTATACCACTTCAGATTTAATTTCTTCACATTATTACCATCCAATGATATCTTAAATTAAAGACATATTGCATGAACGAGAATCTATTAAACAAACATTATACCTCTAGGATAAAACTTGACTAAATTATGGCCATTTAAGTTTATGGTGGGGTCGAGAACTAAAACATGCTGAGAAATAGCAAGTTAACATATAATGCTTCTGTTCTGCTATTGTAACTGCTGATTAGCAGAAACGAAAAACTGTTTAAGACTAGCTCTACCTGTCCTTCCAATGGATCATAAAATCTTTGTAGTAGCTGGACAAAAGTTGATTTACCACAGCCACTGGAACCAACAAGAGCTACTGTTTGTCCTGGTTTTACATGAAGATCGATGTTCTTCAAAACCTACAATTCGAAGATTTTTTTTAGAAATAGACCCATGCGATATTCACAATATTGTTTTTATTGGTGAAAATAGCAATTAACTTGGACATCCGATAAACAGAATGGAGCATGGCATACTTGTACCTGAACTTCTGGTCTGGATGGATATGAAAAACTGACATTTTTAAATTCAACGTAACCATTGAGTACTTCCGGTTGTATTCCATCACCATTTGCTATATTTATAGCAGGTATCTGTAAATAAAAGGAGATCATAACAACGTTCAATATTGAATACAGAATTGACCGTTGGCCATTTTAATCCCAAGATCATTATCATTAATTCTAATAGTGAAAACAAAGGTTAAAATCGAACATGTTAAATGATACACAAACTTTTAAAATGATAATATACCTGATCAATCATGTGGTAGATGACAAATGCAGCACCACGAGCAGACGATAATGCCGTAAGACCAGGTGAGGCGTTACCCAAAGAAAATGATCCAACAAACACTGCATAGAAAACCTACAGCGAACAAAATATGAAAAATATATAAAGAGAATCAATTGGTTATAATAAAGTGTTTACTGTGTTATTAAATCCACACTGTTATAAAGCAATATTTCTAAAATGTGACTTCACTGTCAGATATAATTTAACCATTGTTCATTCAAAGGTGAAGATGTACTTGAATATCAGATTTGTCATTTTTCAGAATCTGATCGTTAGGTCAGGAACTTTGCCAAAGAACCACGTCTTATCTAAATTTATAAACCATTTATCATTTCTTTATTGCCCTCAAAACACAACCAAACTTTATTTTAAGGCATAGATACTCACTATCATCATTTTACCAGCACTGTATGTTTCCGGCTCAATAATGGTTAATTTGGTTCCATACCAGAATCCAAGAGAATATGTTGCCATGATAACAAAGGACAAAAATCCAAGACATAATCCATTTGAAATACTTTTTCTTATACCAAACTTTTTTGCATCTGTTAAATTGTCACCATACCTTGAATAAAATATTACATTATCTCGTAATCACCATATCTTTCTACACTCGTTCATTACTTTTTCTTAGAATATTTGACTTTACTATTGTGATATATTGAACACAATGGATGAATAATTATTGTATCTTAAATTACAAATTTATAGTGTAGCCTTTAATCCTTATATAATTTGAGTAAATGTGAACGAGGTGGCATCAAAATAAATATAAATGAATGTATATCAGTAGTTATATCGCCCCTTTAAAATATACCAAGTAAAACAACAACATGGCTTTTAATATAAGTAATAAGATGGACACTAATGGTACCTGTCCGCTTCCGTTTTCTGCCCGCCAAATGCGACAACGGTTCGAATGGAACTTAAAACTTCCTCAGCTATTGATCCTGCTTTAGCATAAGCTTTTAATTCTTTATTTGTAAGACTTGCTGCAAGCTGCAATAAAATAAAATTTTGTACATGATGCTAATACAACGTAGTATAATATATATATACACACATGTAAATATATATGTAATTAACAAACCGAACCGCAGAACGAAACCCGCAATCCTAAAAACCATATGGCGAAACAAAGGTAGCAGCTAATGAATTTTTACAATATGAATTATATCAATGGAAGAATTAATACAGGACACTGTATTTGGTATATCGGAGTATGATTGTAGCATGTACATACCTTACTCATTAAAGATGAAGCCAGAATCAAGACAGGGCTTATTGATAGTACCACTAGCGTCAGTTTCCAGCCATTAATAAAACCAATGATACACCCAGCTAGAAATGCTGATATCCACTGTACAGATGAACCCAATTTATCACCCAATCCCTCGTGAATTCTACCAATATCACTGAAAAGCAAGGGGAAACAGATATGTTTTTCCATCTTTTACCACCTACTTATCTGACAAATGCTAAAATATGCAACCAATACTCAGGGTCAAGGAATCTCTTTTTTTTTAGAAACCGCCCTTAAGATTATGTTAAGAATTAATTAACAGTAGATCATCAGAGGTCACGAAACTATATGGCAACAAAGAGATAAAATTTCGAGTGCATGTATTCGAACAGTTTGGATGACACAGAAAAGACTTTAAAATACTTACTCTGAAAGTCGTGAGTTTAACTGTCCAGAATCGTTCAAATCAAACCATCGAATATCTTGTTTTAGAATGTTACCATAAAACTTTAAACGCATCTTGTGGATCTGTCGCTCAGCAGTAATCATCCACACAGAAATCTGTATATATCCCAGTATTATAACTGAACTGCCGATGACTGAAAACAAAAGCCATTTTTATAACACAGCGACGCGTGTTTCAAACTGTCAGCATATATTAAACTTTAAAGCTTCTTAGTGATGCCCCAAACTAATTATTTTTCTCTTTTTTAGCTTTTAGCATTTAAAGGGATAATAGCCGTTAGAATACACTCGTCCTACGGCTTACATTTGTATTTATTATTGACTATTAGTTAAATAAGTATGTGTCCCACACTTGATGAATTTTCAAAAAGCGAGAATAAAACTATATTCGGATTTTTTTCCAAAAAGTGAGCAAGCGACGATTCCATTCTGTTTGGGAATAAAAGCGCTTGGGAAATCAGTTACTTCCCTTTATAATTACAATTTGAAAATCGCTTGATGGATGTATTAAGCGTTTCATTATTAACTACTTGATTTGGTGGATTTATCGAATTATAGAGGGATTTTGATGTATAGTGATGACGCCGGGTAAGTCCACTGATGGATATATACTGTTATTTGTCAAGTTTGAGTGAAAAATTTTATGTTTCTTCTAACGGCTATTATCCCTTTAAGGAAGCGGATAAACCAGACTAAAGGTATTACATTCCCTTCTTGAACATTCTTTTCTTTGCGGTCTCATAAAAACTAATATTCAAACTTACTTATGTAATAAATGGTGTACCAAAACATTAGATCTAACATCCGATTAGTCAATTCAAATTGTATATCATCACAGGTGATATTTCCAAGGGAGAAATTAAATAAAGTGTCGCAGTACGGTCTGAAATTACAAATAATGACAAACTGTGAATCAGCTTTCGGAAGCATTCAACGTGGTATCGCCAAATTTCCTGTCTATGAACCAAATGCGAATATTTGTCCACTTTATATTCTATACTGTTGGAATATGTGTTCTTGTTTTAGGAATGTAACAAACAAAGTGAAGTTCCTGGAATGATGTCTAATGAAATTCAAAATTCATGGGATTAAATGATGTGGTTCTACATAATTGTTTTTGTTGATCAGATGTAATTCTAAAGTTTCATACATTTTTTCTCGGAATCTGTAGAGAAAAACTTACTTAAACCTCGTTGGATTTTGTTGAACTGATACTGTTGTAAGGTTTATAGTGGCTAAGAATTCTTTTACTAATGGTTCATCTAAAAAATGTTCCAGCACACCGGTGCTAATAAACAGGTCGATTGATTCACCGAAAACATAGACCATAGCAGGATATGCAGCACCATGTAGTATGGACATTAATGTGCCAACTATCATTAACAGAACATCATAACAATCAGCAAATCTAAACTGTATATACGTAAGAAAATGGTTAGAGGGTAAGAAACATATACGATTGTATACATCTAATTTACACTGATTCATATAAAGAGAATATCTAAGGCAAAATACCTTATTCGCGTAATTAACGTAAATATTGCACTTATTTTTAAAAGTATCACCTATACGCGTATAAAACATAAATATTGCACTTAATTATAATAGTAGTCAATGCTTTAAATCTACAACTTATCACTGTATGGATATACCTTTCTAGAATAAATTTATGATCCGACATTTGGATTTTAAACCTCAGCTGGTGACCAATCCCAGGAGCTATGCTTCAATTTTCTCAAGTGTGTTATATGCTTACCAATTCAAGAACTCCAACAACTTGTTTGCTCTTTACTTTCTTTTTATCATTACTTATATCAATGTGTATTGCAGACTGGTCTGTTGCCTCTATAATGAGAGATATTAAATGGGCTTTTACACAGTGATTTTACAAATAAAATGTTAGATACAGCTTCATGGAATGCGTAGAGAGTTGACACCGCATCCACATGTAGATAGATTTGGTGATGGCGACAGAGTTGTTCATTCAGTTTCGATTCCACTGCGCTTAACAGCATTGCTAATGGCACCAATCAGCTTGGCTTGCTTGCAACCTAGCTACCTGTTGTAGTTACTGTCTGGTATATTGCTTATCACCAGACGCAACTGATGGAACTTTTGTCCTGAGTGAGTAATATCCGTAAACGGCTTCCATATATATTACTATCACATACCTTTTGTATTGTTGGGTTCGTTGCTTGAATCATTCTTTACTTTATAGGACCCTTCATCCATTTTACCTACAGATTCAAACAATTCATAGCGATTATATTCAGCGAGAACATACCAAGAGTTTATAGAAAGCATAAATAGACATCGGATTGAAGGGATATACTTCTCTATATCTTCGCTGTATGAGTCGATAATCACTTTTCAGTCCACTTTTCCATCGCATTTTTGATTTGTTGATTTGTGGAGGATTGCTTGCTTCCTGGCGAGAACTCATGCAAAGCCGGTGTTTTCATTGGGTTTTTTTAATTTTTTTAAATTTAAGTACCTGATATATTGTAGATGTGGCTATTTCCATTTCTCAGTTCATAACTTTCTTCTCCCATTTTTAATTCTTTATGAAGAAATTTTTATTTCTTTAAGTTCCAGGAAAGGGACGACAATTTATTCAGATGACGTATTTTAAGAACGATGTTAATAATCTAAATATATGCTTAAATACAAAGTATAGTAGTTTCCTTCCGATGGCAAACTGTCAAATAATCTTACATGAGGCACATGACAGAGTTTTATTTTCTTGAATTCTAAATTTCGAAGCGCTAATCAAGTAATGACTGACTAAGAGGCCTGTGTGTAGAACGGTATATTTTAAGAAATTAAGAGAAATATATATTTAAAAAAAACTTACTAGTTGTGAGAGGAATAAATTCATATAAATCAAACTTTTTACTCCACATGGGAGTGGAATAACTGAGATATAACGAAAAACCTATCGTAACACCCATTGGTCAATATGTGTAATATTTCATTTCTATTGGTTACCAAACGTTAAACGCGGATGTTATCATCTTGTTTGTTAATCAGGTAAGTATCCGGCTACGGTAAACTATTGTTCAGGTCAACTCACATCGAGGAATTTTTTAACTATTCTTATTCGTGTATCATTGCATAAAGAATACATTTATGATATTTAAACATTATTTTTTTTTAATTTTTGGTCCAATAATGTACACCCAAACCATAAAGCATTACATGTATTCCACAATGTTATGAGGATTTACAAACAGTTCTTAATACTATGGTGGTAATAAATCCTAATTTAATCTTGGTCGGGTTCTTGGTGTCCTTTGAGTCATAAAATTGCAGATCTACGAAATATGTATCAAATAATGTGTGTGATTATAACGGTGTATATATTAATACACGTAGTTCGATTTGACAATATTGAGACATAACTTATTTATTACATCCGTGTGGTAGACAAAGACGTAATAAGTATATGTTATTTTGACCCACCGATTTATTGTTATCTTCAGTCAACATACATTGTCTGTAACATAGGAGGGCACTTACATTATACTTTTGTATAATAAATATCATCTAGATTCATTCTAAAATTATATTTCAACACTACAACCAATCGATTTGTCTCTTTTTATTCTAAAAACTTAATTCATCATTAACATAAAATGTTTAACTGGACAGAGTTCTCTAACAAGTTTCATATCTTTATTTGAGGAGTTTTTTCCCTTTAAATGTGTCTTATAACTGACTGGCGCATAATATAGGAAACTATATGTCATGCGATTGACTGATTTCTAAGGTTCTTAACCGCTATTATTAGGCCTAATCACTAATTATTCTCGACGAATTATAATACATCTTGATAACTACTACTGTACTAGCTGTAAATGTAATATATGAGTGCGATTGATGAAAGCAGTACGTCATTGTCCATAAGACATGCCTTTTTATTTTAGATGTTTAAACTTCTTTACCAATTTATTTACCCCGTCTTAAAGTTGATTTCCCTTTTTACTCATGAAAAACTCGTACAATTTAAGAACAACAACTTCATGAAATACTACATATGTAATATATGAAAGATTAATTTAAATTTAATTTAATTTCGAGCTCTTCAGACCATTCATCAGCCATCTTGACTTCTGCTTGACTTGTGATTGGCTAATATCTACAACTCAGTTGCGTCGCGGAGTAAGTTTGACCCAGGTCGCTACGATCGCTTACGATCGTAGGCAACTACCTGGAACTCGTAGGCCAGAGTAGAACATGTGCGACTCACTGCATCTGGCTGAATCTCAGTTGCCAACAGTCGGCTAGTTGCGTCGTAAGTCATCTCAGGTCGGCAGGAATTGTCAGCCTACCGTAGGACGACAGTTGCGGCAACTGACTGGATCTGCCAGTTTCCGACAATCGAGGAGCGTCGCAAGCCGACATAAGCCCATCTTTAAAGCTATAGAATTGCATCTTTGGATCCTTTGGATCTGGGTACCTATTAAAAGCTTTGCGCACTGCCTTAAGACCAGTTAGTTCTATCGACATTGATATCCCTAGAAGTTTCATCAATAGTAAGGAGAGGGTACTATAGGCGAAAGTCTGTTGCCCAATTCTATACAAAAAAATATTGTTTATACAAAAAAAAATCAACAGAAATCAAAATAGCATTAAAGGGAACTCAGTTGTGTCGATAAGGTAGGATCGGTGTTGACATGCTAGTGGTATTAAGAAATGATCAAAATAGTGTGACACTGCATGCAACTCACTACCACAGTCAGAGATAGTCGGGCGGGATTCTATTAGGCATGAACCACTCCTTGGTAGGATTCTTATGGATCTTAGGCAAAGTTTAAAAGTGTCCCCCCCCCCTTGGCAATCAGGTTTGGCAGAAAGGTAGTCATATTGTTTCTGTATAAGTTAAGTCTCCGGTCCTTTTATCTGGCCTGTTTTTTTTTTGTTTTGTTTTTTTTTCGCCATAACAGGCGGAATGTTGCCTCTCCCTGCGCTCCAAGCGTTTTAAAGGTACAGATTCATCATGTTAGGAGGCTGATTTGTGTCTTGAATAGATGTAAATATTTTTTAGAAGTAAAAATTTATTTCCTATAGGTTTAGTATGACCTGGCCTTTTGACATAATATTTACCCCTGTAATCTTGAATATTGAAATTGCTTTGGCTGATCAAAAGATGAAAATCAAGTCAAGAAAGAACATTATCGTAAAGTATCCACTATATACATATCAACTGTATTTAAATGGGGTCTAATCTGTTCTAATCAAATTTTATTTCTATCATTTACACTCTTTCGTTCTCAGAATAATCACAGTTTTACAAGGTTCTGTAGTAAATTAGCCGTCATCAGTATCAAAATTACAATCGAAGGGTGGGCAAAAGGAGATATAAGTGATCACAAGGAAACTAAATTAGCAGAGAACTGAACCTGAGCGAATGTTAGTGAATTATGATCAAACATAAATTAGAGTGAATCAAATTATAGTGAGTTGTACTTAAGCCATTAATGAGATCTTGTTACAAATAAGGACCGATATTTAGTTATTCTAATCTAAAATATTAAAATTTCCAATACATTTATGTAGTAGGTGGCCTGATTTAAAACTAAAACTTGATAAAGGTGTTTTTTATTTTTTTTTTTATTTTAATAGAAAAGCAATATCCCTCTCAGTCTGGTGTCACTTTTGGCGGGAATAGGGCAATATGTTATGAGTTCTGTTTAGAATTAAAAGTAATACAGCAATCATGTCGTTTTTGCAATTAATTTTTTCTCATGCCAAATTTGTTAATAATGCTTTATTCATTTATGAAATGAGTTATTTGAACATATTTCAGGTTTTACATACGAAATTGATGTCCAGCATCTATCTTCAAATACTATTATCCAACCATTTTGAAATTTTGTGGAACATTTCTTTTAATTATTTATCACGTTTCAAGTAATTGATGAGAAGGTGACAGTTTCTATCCATCAGAAATTCTAAACAATTTTTGGCGTAGAACACGTGGATGTAGAAGCTGGCTGTTGATTAGTTGAATTTAAATTGTCAGTCAAAAAGTGGGTGGAATTAACCGCAAATTTGTCGTTTGCATCTCCAAGAATGTGCATTCAATAGCGGGATTTCGTTATTTTCGGTATTGTATCTTTGAATGATGACTATTTTTGTTGGCCGATTTAATATATTTTATATTATTCTGAGTAGTGTTAGAAAATTTTATATTATTCTGAGTAGTGTTAAAATATTTTATATTATTGTGAGTAGTGTTAGAATATTTCATATTATTCTGAGTAGTGTCGGACCATTTTGTGATATATCTTGAAATCAATGATAAGACAATAACGGTATTTAAAAGAGTGACAAATTCTGGATAGCCTACTCTTGATGAAAATATTCAGAAGAAGGTTAGTCATTTTCTTGATAGGCAGCTTACAATGAATAAAGACAGATTTAGAAGATTAAAAACAGGAACACTGATAGCATCGATTTGCACCATTCCAGTGTGTGTGTTCCGGGTGTGCAACTTCGTGTAATTTTTAGCTTAGAACAATAAATTAAGTTATGGGTAAGATTAAGGGGTGGATGTATTGAAGGGGTGATGTCCTCTAATTGTTAGTTTAGAATGAGATATTAAGTTAGGGATGAGGTTAGACTTGTATAGAATGAGGGGGTGGGGTTATAAAAGGGGTGATGTCCTCTAATTGTTAGTTTAGAATGAGATATTAAGTTAGGGATGAGGTTAGACTTGTATAGAATGAGGGGGTGGGGTTATAAAAGGGGTGATGTCCTCTAATTGTTAGTTTAGAATGAGATATTAAGTTAGGGATGAGGTTAGACTTGTATAGAATGAGGGGGTGGGGTTATAAAAGGGGTGATGTCCTCTAAGTGTTAGCTTAGAATGAGATATTAAGTTAGGGATGAGGTTAGACATGTGTAGAATGAGGGGTGGGTGTATTAAAGGAGTGATGTCCTATAATTGTTAGCTTAGAAGGAGATATTAAGTTCGGGTTGAGGTTAGACTTGTATAGAATGAGGGGGTGGGGGTATAAAAGGGGTGATGTCCTCTAATTGTTAGCTTAGAAGGAGATATTAAGTTAGAGGTGAGTGTTAGACATGTATAGAATGAGGGTGGGGGTATAAAAGGAGTGATGTCCTCTTTGTTAGCTTAGAATGAGATATTAAGTCAGAGGTGAGTGTTAGACTTGTATAGAATGAGGGTGGGGGAATAAAAGGGGTGATGTACTCTAAGTGTTAGCTTAGAATGAGATATTAAGTTAGGGGTGAATGTTAGATATGTATAGCATGAGGGGGTGGGGGTATAAAAGGGGTGATGTTAGAAAGGTTTATATTAAGAAGGTGGAGTTATTTAAGGGAAGGTTTCCCATATTTGTTAGCTTAAAATAAGATATTAGTAAGGGATGGGGTTAGGTAAGGGTTAGAAAAAAGGGTATATATCTGACATTATTTATCTTGTAAATGCCTTGAAAGGGATCGTATTCACCAAAACACGACAACATCTGTGCCTGATTTGTCAATCAGTTTGCTATATTTAGGAGGGTAACATATATATTACCCACTGCTTGGATTGAGAGTGTGACATTTTTCGGACACAGCCGAGTCTGATTGGCATTTGTTGGATGACCACTTTTTCTGGATAAACTACAGTTGTTGGATATTAACATTAATCCCCCAACTAAAGTAAACTTACCTTGGTAAAAGGTGACGTTTGGTTGGGATTCTATGTAATCATGACCGCTTTTGCTGGACATTAACCACAGTTGTTGGATATTCAATTTAGTGAGGTTCCTTATTTGCCGACCATAACCTTTTATTTTTTGTTTTAATGCATTGCCTTATTTTACTCTTGTGTTGCTTATGCCTCTACTTTTCTTTCAACAAATTGTACGTTGAAAATCTGTCCATTTAATGCACATGTACTTGTGTATTTTAAAACAAATTGTACGTAAAGTATTACATATTTATTTTGTGGTCATGTACTCGATCGCCGGAACATAGATCTGTCCATTTGATGCACGTACTTGTGTATTTTAAGACGAATTGTATATTGAAGTATTGTGTATTTTCGCTTTTTTATATATTGCCCCATGGGCTGAATGTGCGACAGGAACATGTCTTTGTGTATTGGGCCTAATTCTGACCCATGTAAAATCAAGAGTTTATTATTATTATTAACTAATTCTTCTTACAGGAAATATTGTGATGACGTTTGTATCTGATATTGATAGTCTTCTTTTCCTCTTGGATTACCAAGTATATTTAACAAGTTATAATTTGAAATCATTTTTTCTTGATTGGCAGAAAAAATGATACAAATGTTCATCCCTATATGGTCTTTCCTCAGTTTCTATATGTACTGGACTACCAGACATGATAGTGCGACTAACTGGAGATGGTGGAGCAAAGACCGCTTTGCGGCAGGTTATTTATTTCTCCGTACAATTTTGTCATTGTGATCTGTGCTTTCTTTTCAACGACATCAATATATATACAATATATTATATATAAAATATATAATAGTTCTAAGAAAGATGATTATAATCACAGGTTTTTTAATGAGCTACAAGCAGTTCCAATTTCTAAGAGATCTAAGACGGCAAGTAGAGAGCCTGTCGTTGATTCTTTTAACAAGCAAGTTCCTGAAACTTATGTTAATAGCGGTTATGAAACTTATATTTTGTTGGGTAAAGGCAGGCAAATCTATTCACCACCACTTTCACTGTTTTGTGGCATAATTTTTTTACGCCCATAAATTTATTTGGGGAGTTTATTGTAATCGCTCCGGGGGTCCGTCGGTCCGTCCACATTTATTTGTGCTCACTCTACAGGCTACAATTCTTGACGAATTCTTTGATTTTTATTTTGTGGGTCAATGAAGACCAACCCTATCGATTTTGGTGATGATCCGATAATTTTTCACCGAAATATTGTGTCTGACTTAGTGGTTTTCACTCCATTAGCTATAGAGTGAAACTCGTGCTTACTCTGCCTGCTACAATTCTTTATGGGTTCTTTTGATTTTTATAAGTTAATAATATCTGTAAACTGTGTTTTTTAAGTGTCAGAAATATAGGTAAAATTCGTAAATTTTTAACTACTGATGCCACTAAGTCTCTTGTCAATTCTTTTAATACATCCCGTTTAGATTCTCTGCTTGTTGGTTTACCATCAAAAGTTTTAGGCAAATTGCAGAAAGTTCAAAATACAGCAGCACGGCTTATCACCTTATCCAAGAGATCCAACCACATTACCCACCATTTATTATGAATTAAACTGGTTACCTATTAAAGGGATAATAGGTCTTAGCATGAACATAAAATTTTAGTTCTCAAGAAAGGTCAATATGGGTGTATATTCATAAGGGAACTACCTGGTGTCATAAAGTAACAGAATCTCTTAAAATCTTGAAAACTTGCATAACTAAGTTTTGATAAACGCTTAATCAATTTATTAAGCGTTTTTCGATAATTAAATGCATCTTATGGATAATTACTTACTTTCTTGGATATTTATTTATTTTTTTTATGTTGTACATACTGATTAATAGAGCTTTTACTACCAAATTTAAGATTTTCAAATTTTATGTTCATTTTAAGGCCTATTATCCCTATAAATACCGTATTGATTTAAAATTGTATTGCTTACTTTTAAAAGTTTACAAGATCTTGCTCCATGTTGATTATCTGATCTACTAGAGGTGTATAAGTTTTCATGCCCTCTTTTTATGGAATAAATTAACGTTTTACATATTAAGATCCTATACATATTTACCTGCTTTTAAAAAACTTATTAAAACTTAACTTTTTAAACTTGCATTTGCCGAGTTATAGCTCTGTTACTATTTTATCATGTATGTTATATTTATATTTTGATTTATTTATGCTTTATATATTATTATGTATTACTTTATCTTTTTATTGTAAAGTGCCTCTGAACACTATGGTGAAAGAGAGCACTTAAAATATGCAGCATCAAAGTCGTCGCTTAGTAGTACGTTCAGCTAATTAATGTAATCGGCTTTCAAAGATAAATCCATTTTCAGTTTCTACTTTAAACGGAATGCTATTTTTTCTATCGTTAGCAATTCCGATTTTTCTATTTTTTCTATTTTATTTACCATCTTTGTTTCCTGCCTCTCACAATCTTTAATCTTCCAATTGTTTAAGTCCTTAGTAATTAGGTCTCTGATATTCTTAACTTCCTAAACACCCACGATTGGATCACCACAGGTCATACTCTCTATTCTGCTAATTAATTAATTCAGATTTATGGTAGTAATCTGCTATTTCAAAGGGTGTGAAATTGATAAAGCTCTTTAATCATATCCCTTCAACATAAGTTTCATTGAAGAGACTGTTTTCTGTTAACCATCACTTTAAACTTATTTTCATTTTCCAGCACCATATTACCTGAATTTATTGGCGTAATTTATAAAAACGTCATAATGGGACTTTTGGTAAAAAATAATACTATCACTTTGTAAAGATCACAAGTTATTTAAAGGAGCTGGTTAGGTCATCAGACATTTTTAACGAGCTATCATAATGGTAACACAAGCTAATCTATAGAAGATCAATGTGGACCAGTTTATTGACGTCCGTTATAATAATAATAATAAATTAATTTATTAACGTGTCACAAATCATTACAATATATAAAGAATATTAAACAAAATATCTAAGATTTTCGACCATTACTGTCCTAATACAAATAGGTACAGCAATAAAGACATAAAACAGACTCTAAAATGAAATCGTTACGTTCCTAAAAAAAATCGCGAGCTACATAAAACATAAATATAATAAATTAAATAATTAAAATCTGAATATCAAATCATACAAAGAAATTGATCACACTTCTTCCAGTTTCTATGCCTATGGAGAGAAATATAATTCTTATAGTTACGATAAGTGCGTAAAATTATATAAAAGGATACCACAATAAAATTATTCAAGTGACCACATTCAATTAGGATTTTCGTGTTTTTCTAATTCATCCTTAATTCAAATGTTAAAATATGTAAATCACAGTAATAAAAATGCTGGAAAATAAACTCCATTGGGTGATAATTGTAATTATCAACTTTTTATATTGATATTTTATCTCAACTCCTTGATTAACAAACTATTTTTTCCCGGTCATATATCAAATAGTTCCTTACTTTGGGTCTTATTTCGTCATCACATCACATGTCCTTTATCATTAATTATTTGTGGTGGTCGGTTGTGGTAAGTCTAAGAAAGTCTAAACAATTTATATAGGTCTGTTTTATTCGTCCGAGATTTGACCAACCTATATGTGAAGGTTATAAACCTTGGTATTTCAACATTTATTTCAGTTATGGTAATAATAGCCTACAGCGGATACGATAGGCACAATTATGTCACTTATTTCTGACACAATACAATTTATCGCTTGATACAAGCAACAAAATATTGTCTCTAAATGGCGGTTGACTGTAGCTTTAATAAATTCATCCAACATTATTCCTTCATTATATCACTTCTTTATCCTTACTGCCAAAACCAGACGTTCCATACGATTTTCCAGCGGAGTAGTCTCTCAATATATCAAACCAGGAACAAAAGTCCAAAGTCCCACCTGAAGACAGATTTCGTGTTTTCTTTCATTTCGTCCGTTCAACATATGTTTATGGTGCGAAGTAAGGCTGTTAAGTCTTAAAACATCAATAATTTGTTCACAGATTTCCTTCCGAAAATTACCAATGTTTGACTGGATCTTATATTTACGCAGTTCACCCATTGAATACGTTCAGAAATCAACAACCGCATTTTCAAACTGACAACTCAACTTGATTTGTTGACAATCCTCTGTTCCGTTGAAAAAATAATTGAATGCAGTTAATCGTCATAACTGCCTTTATTTGTCTAGAAAGGTTGATAAACGACACTGAATATTAGTCATGGGTTATTGAATAATCAAAACCTATCATTCTTTACATGGTGTTTGATTAGAACCACTTCTTCAATTCTCTTCTGCCACTTAACTTCCTTGTTACACTCTCATAAAGCCCGTTTCCGAGTGAAAACTTTCACCAAATCGGTCATATGGTGGTGGTAAATGACTAGTTTACGTCCTTGAATCCTGAGCTGATATCAAAGACTAGGTAGTTTTATCGGTCATATGAAAGTTAATAGCTACTTATAGCTACTCGGGATCTTACAGAAAGAGGAAACCTGCACAACGGTCGCATACCAAAGTTGAGCGATAACTTGACCAGCAATAACACCAGTATGTTCTAGTTATTAAATGGTTTGGTTATGCCTACAATCCGATTATTGTCCACAGACATAAATACACGTCAAACCGAATTTCACCTGTTTTCTGTACATCATTAAAAGAAATCATGATCTGAAACGAGGACAATGAACTTTTCATTATGGTTTTTATACGCCCACAAATTTAATATATAATGTATATAATATTTATTGTATAAATCTGTTTTTGATTAGGTTCATCAAACAATATTTTTATTGTTAAAATTATATAAACCTTACACTCGGTTTCATTATAAGTAGAGAAGAGAAACATTATATTGTAATACCACTTTTTCGTAGGACATCTTTCCCAATCTTGTCATGACTGTAAGTCATCCACAGCCAATATTCAATTTAATGAGAATTGTCAGTTATTCTGTTCTGCAAAATCCCTTGCTAATGCTGATGGTACCAATTCCCTGCGGAATCTGATAGTACTGGTTCGAACACACTTTATGCACAAGCAAAGAAGAGAGACGTTCCTAAACATACTTTTTTTTCTTTGTTACTTGGGAATGGGTACGGAGCCTTATGCCCCGGTTTCACATAGACGAACTTTTGGAAAAGGATAGAAGTCGGCTGTCTCGGATGTGTCGGAAGCAAAATAGGGCCAAAAGTGCTCCTCTTTCGATACTTCCGACAACGCTTACGATCAACAACCGAATAGCAGCCAACCAACAGCCGACTGAAAATTGGCTCTTTCAACAACCGTTCAGACATACCCAACTGTCGTTACGACATAAACGAATTAAAATCGAATTCCACCCGATTATGCTTACCAACGTTCAGAATGCTCTTACGACCGCAAAAAAGCACTTCAGACCAACAGCCGAGCAATAGCCGACTAGCTTCCGATCAATTTTTAATTCGGACGTGTCGAAAGCTTCTTACAACTGTTTTGAACATTTCAAAACAGTTGTAACAAGCTTCCGTCACATCCGAATTTAATCCTAATTTTTGACTCATCTTCCGAACTCCCCGAACTCTTACGAAAGTCTTCCGACTACCAAAATTCGTAAGAAATTCGTCTATGTGAAACCGGGGTATTAGACATGATAGAAATCAATGCGCTAAAACTTTTTCCAAAACATGAAGGGCAGGTTATAAGCAATAAAGAAATTACAAATAAATAATAACACAGGGCATCGAATACTTTACCCTTGAAATATTCGCGAAACTTTTCAGACCGGGAAGGATATTTCAATCGATAAGGATGTGTAGGAGATGATATAAATGAAGTTATTGGCGAATATTTAATACATAGGATATATGAAGAGAGCACGGCTAACTGATGCTTCGTGGTATTTTCTAGTCAGTCTTGACAGTAATCTGTAAATAACGGTCCCTCCGTGGAACGTGGTTCAGATAGAAGTAGGATCTATTAGTATTGTTTGCACAACTTCGATTGCCAGCAATATTTAAGTATTTTATTGAGTGATACTCTGCAACAAACAACGTTCTGGTTACGTTTCTCAAAACAATATAACGACAAGCGACAATGTTAATGCTCGTTTTTTCAACTTTAATTTGTATTTCATCGACGTAATAGTCTCATGAAGTGAACAAATACCCAGTAAATTATTGACAAATGTTTATTTAAGGAGATAAATAAGTTTGTGATCTATATACGGCGATTGTAACTTCAGTACCTGAAGACGCATTGGAAACTGACATAAGAAGAAAATCAAATGTTACATGCTTAGACAATATATGAGTTTCTGTAACACATAAATTTATATTAAAGCAAGTGTTGATTAGTGACTGAAACCTTAAAGATATTTTGTAAGAAGACCGATTTCTACAAAAGCAGACGCTTCTGAAGGTTTCCTTCGGATAAAGTGATAATATAGTGTCAATTTTAGACATTTTTATAAATTATCGTCCAAAGTTGACTGAAGTAAGAAAATTACCAAGAAAGAAGACAAAAAATAGAGAAAATCAAGATCCTTTTATTAATTCTCAAATATATTATTGATTGTTTGTGTATTTGTCATTAAGAAAAACCAGAAAACTGCTGGAAGTAACACTCTTCCTGATTGCATTGGATGCTTCGAGCCTTATTGTTAAGGATAGTCCTTACAATAAGTAGTATATTCCACAGTCATCACTATAAAACAAAAACTTTTGATTGGAAATTTGACATTCGAGTCTGTTGGATTAAAGAAAACAAACAAGAAGTAATTGGTTCGGAATAATTAAATAAAAAAAAATATGGAAGTAACAATGAAGCTTAATTCGTCTGATTACCAATATTATTATTATTATGATTATTATGGAAATACAACTAATATGTATGAATTTTACAAGGTAAGATTTATATTTGTTTAATATTTATTTTATTCTATTTCATAAAATATGTATTATTTTGATGAAACTTTTTGTCATTTATTTGAAATTGAACCAAGTATTGTGTTTTTTAACAAAATAAGGACAATTATGGTGTTGTGGTTTATTGATACGCGTGTTGTAAAAATACAGTTACGGAAAAAGAACTCTTATAGAAAACTGGCACTGCATATCATTGCATATATCGAGTATGTCAGTTCGATTCCAGGGCTTTACTTGTAATCCAAATCTTGATATTGCTCTTTGTGAATTCCCATTAAACGCGTTTGTCTTATGATTGTTAATATTTGTTACAAATTTATAAATGATCTAAATATACGAAAACAATCTGAGCATTTAGTTATAGCCTTTGTAAAAAAGAAAATCAGATTGCCCTCGTCATAGAATAGACATATTAAATGTTTGAAACTTCAATAACAGAAGGCCTGCATACTTATCAGCTGAACTTGGCAGGTACCATACTAAAAAACATAACTTCTATATAAGGCGATATATCATTTCAAAGCAACTTATTGAAAAACGCTCTAATAGTCTCAAAATTAGGATCATGTTTCCGATACGGGCGCGGTCGTTGCAGGCATATAAACTTTCCGAAAATCATCATATACTTGACCTTGAGATTATTTGTCAGAATCATTTGCCAATGTGTTAGTTATTTATGTACAACCTTTATTCTCCGAACCTAAAATTATACAAAAAACTAAGTGGACATCTGGAAAAAAGTAATTATCAGAAACTTTCTGTTAATTTGAGCTGAAATAGAGACAATTTCTAAATATCATTTTTAAGAAAACTGTCGTCTGAATATATGTATTGTAGGATGCATTACCAAAACAGTGATCAGCCCGTCAAAAACATTTGGAAAATCATGATCGGTAACTTGCGCTTACTTGAATCGTGTTGAGAAACAACCGTGATTTGTCCCTTCCCATACATTAGTCATGCTCAATCGGATCAAAAGGGGCGACAATCGGAAAGGTCAAATAAATTGGTCATTTAAGTACTTATCGTGAGGTTTTGCGTAAAAAAAATGTTAATATTGACAGGAATATAACATCATACTAATGTCTTGTTTAAAAGTCAAATTCAGTTTGTGATATTTGACATTTGCAGAGGGATCTATACAGCTACATAATTAAGTTTTGTTGACGGATCACATAAAATACAAGATAATTATCAAGTTGTATTCTTCATGTTGTCAGTTAATTTGGAGTTTTGGCATTCTTTAATAGTTCCAACATCATTAGATTTGCTCGATTTAATTTTCACGTCTGGAATTTGTAGTATGATATTATGATTTGATAGTTTCAAGAGATGAAACAATCACATTAAGAGATGTGTTTTCAGTTTGGAAATGAAATTTAAGAATGTTATTACAATAAAATTTTCAGTCAAGAGTTTATCATGTTTAACTTAATCATATCGTATCTAGAATAAGTAGTTTATGTTTTTATAAAATCTAAGGTAAGCCGTAAGAGTGCGACAAGTCTCGCAATCGAGTACAGCCACCAGTAGCTTGGTAGTGAGCTAAATTTGAACCGTACAACAAACTCGATATCATAGCGTGATGCAATGTCAAAGAAAGCTCGTATTCACTCTACTCTATTCTAAAATAAGTTTGTTGCGCAAAGTGGAGCGCGGACATATAATTCATAGAAACGCTACTGTAGTCTGTAGAGCAGACCTTATCAAGATAATTTCCCGAAGCAACACCTTGGTCAAAATAGTGAGCAAGAAGGATAACAAAACAGTTCGAATTGTAAATTTCTCGGTGTCTTTGTTTGAAACGAAACAATGAATATATATTTTTTTCAACATGCAATTCTGTAATCAGATGCATTGTATGTTTTTAGAAAGCAATTTTCAGCCACCGTATGGAGTTCAATCGTGAATTAAATGTTATATCTTTTTAAATTCTGTTTTAATATGAACTTTCAACGTGTTTTTTCTATAGGCCTTAGGCTAGAATTGAAATCATATTTTTACAGACAGATTTTATAAGTGTATAATGTCAGTCAAGTGTGGTATAAAATATATTATGTAATGTTTAACATACAAAAATAATTAGCAATTAATACTTAAGACATAGCCCTATATCTGGATTTGATTAAAGATATTTAGGGCCTAAATTTAAATTATTTAAAGTATTATTCGTATGCCTATAACATTGTGAGCATGTAAATTTTCCGCCTCTACGCTAGTCTAAAAGTGTTGTGGCATAAGAAGGGGTCTATTATTTTTCAGATAACTTTGACAACACAGTGCATGGAGCAGAGTTATTGTCCCTTAATTTGACGGCCTTGGAAAATATGTCGCTCCTAGATCAGATGAATTTAATAACCATAACACTGGCATTAGTAGTGATCTTATTTGACTCTGCTTCGAGGTCAAAACTCGGGGTTAGTGTTACACTAGTGTTACACTTTTGTACTAATCCAAAACTAACCCTGAGTTCTGACCTCACTTATTGAATCTCTCAGATTTTTCGACTAAGTCATTGAGCATATGAAAATATAGTAAAGTCGAGAAATATTTTTTTCTTGCCTTCTTTTCGCCTCTTTCATCGCTATTTTGCACACTTTCTTGTAGGCGAGAAGTCGAGTTCCCCTCTTCTTCGTGGGCGAGAAGTAGAACCTTACGTATAGGTTTCGTCTAAGTAGTAACAACATTATACATAACATACACCATTGAAATTTGAAACGAATATAGCATTTCATTTCTTCAAAAAAAAAATCATCAAAAGACAATCCCCATGAAACTGGTAAATCAGCTGGTTTCCTTCATTATTGCACATGTCATAGACTATTTGGTAATGCTTGCAAACTTTATGGGGTTTCATTTCATTTCATGGGAATATTTAAACAATCATAACATTAATACTCATTTCCAGGTAGGTAGTATTTCCCGATAAAAATAAAATCTAATCGTCTATTGTCCCTACGGGTCCAGCACGAATCATCGCGTTATTCATCACCACGTAAAAGGATCCAGGGACTTATATCATCAATTGATGTTATTTGATGCAATTTTATTCTACCTGCGGATAAAAACAACAAAATATCGTATTTTTTTTATATATAAAGAATATATGATACTCGTTATCATTTTTTTAATAAGTCTGTATAGAATTTAATGAAAAGAAATTAGCGTTTTAGGGTAAAGAGTGGATAAAATTTAATTTTTATTCGCCTCCCGAGAACATACATTTTAAAACATATAAAATGAAAAATTGCTGAAGATTATCTGAAATGTTTTAATTTTTTGACTTATGCCGTTGATATATATAGAATTAAGTATAGAATATATGACGTGTGTAGAATATATTATGTGTGTTCTGCTGAAATGCAGAATATGCGTGAGTGGTGTGTGTGTGTGTGATTGAAATGAAGTGCGGGTATCGTGCTGAAGTGTGAGTTTCGTATTTGATGAAAAATGAAGAGTAAGTTACGAGAATGAGAATCAATGAAACATTATTTTCGTCTCCTTAGATGGTGTGACTTAATGTGGCATTATTAAATGTAAGATAAACGATACATGGCATGGCGGGATAGCAGATGTTACAATTTCAAAGAATGTCATTATACTTCATTCATATAACATAAAATGAAACACAACAGTTGGAGATTAGGCAAGGGTTTTGTTATAAGTACCTTGTCTTCGGAATTAGTTATAATGGGAATACGGATTTTCCTTGTCTCATTTGATTAGTGGACGATTTTATACTAAAAAACGGAGTGAACACATAACTGAGGGCTTTTAATTACTAGTTAATACTGTTGTAGGTGGAATAGGTTGACAGTCAAACCAGAAGCACTATCTATGGCACCAAATTTGCATACCTAATGGTTGATTTTTGAAACCTTTTATTTTTTGTTATGAATAAAATAATTTTAAAAAACACAGAAAATGGTCCATTCTTGAAATTTATTATCGGGATTGTGTGCAGGAGTAGATGAAAAGGTTAGAATGTATAGGGTGGTTCTACCAGATAAGTGTATCAATAGTATTTTAACAATCGAAATAGATTTACTGTACTCGTTCCATTCCATTTTCCTCAAAACAAACTGTGCCTTTTCTATACAAATGCTATGTACTCTCTTACCCGGATAAATCTCGATTCACGTGAATTTGAAGGCCCATAGTATGTTGTGAATTATATTGCAGATTAACTTCACTAAAAAAAATAAACATTTTGTTGGAACAATATTGGTTGAACGAAAGCACTCAAGAACCATTAAGCTCTGTGTACACTGGTTACATTTAAGGAAGCAACTGGACACAAAACAAGTGGATACACGATGTTTCCAAAACATCTTATAGTGTATACGAGCACACAAACTGGTTCTGGCATAAGAACCGGGACAGATTCGTAAAAAGTGATTTACCGCTTCAAATAAAAATGTCTTTGTTATCTAAAAGTGCCTACGTCACTTTTTCTGGTTTTTGCTCAGACCTTCGATAGAAAACTTGTTTTGAATTAATGAAAACAATTATGATTCAATGGAGGCCGTCATTTTGAATTAGTCCAAATGTTACGATTGGATACATTTAGTAGTGACGTATGATTTGCCAAGGGAGGTTATTAGTCTCTAATGGTGAGAATTTGGGATTGTGAAAGCAACGGTTGGTTCATGTATATATCCAAACGTCGCTTTAGGTACATGTCAGAAAGTATGCTTTCAAGCCCATTTTCTGGACAAACCTAGACACAAGTATCTTATGTTGTGTCCAAAATTGTTTCCTATTGTATACAAGGACCAATTTTTTGTGTTTGGTTGTATCCAATTGTATCATCATGTTTTTTGTCCTTTTGTTTCCCAAAGTGTTACCAGTATACACAAAGCTTTAGCGAACATAAACCTATAAATCCTTTAATCAATAAAGTCAGCTAATTAAACATCAGAAATGTTGCTAAGAATTTTTTAATACTATGATTGTTTGAGATTATATAACTTTATTTAATCATGTAGTCTAGATTAGCAACATTCCAATCGACCAGGGATAACCGAAAGTCTTGACGTAAAGTTTGGCGTCATAACCTTCTGATTTGTTTCAGCTTTGTAGTGGCTTTAACAGGCTTTTCTTCTGAGATATACATACATATACATCTAGGAAGAAACTAATTAGGTGAAAGCATGCTAAGATATTATGTATATATGAATTGAATATGAAGTAAATAACAACTTGTTCTCTCGATAATGGATGAAGTGTTTCATTTGACCAGGAATTGATGACAACCCTTGTTACTTATATATATACATATATAGAAATAAGACACTTAAATATTGTGTATTGAATCATAGTTCATGATTTATGTCAAACATGCTGTTGATTAAGTTTGCTGAGTCAGAAAAAAATAATGATTCCACTACTCTTAAATTGCAAAGTGACACATTTGCTCTAGTATTTCTAATTGACACGAGAACCAACAGACATCGTGAACAAATTGCGCATACAGATGTTAGTTCCGTCCTACTTTTTAGCTCCTTAATAGCTAATCAAGATTATCAATTTCGATTTCGAACTGTCGATGAAATCTTGAACGTGGGCAGACTATATTTTACGGGGCTTCTGCTTACTGTCCCATACAGTGCAGTTACAATTGTACCCCTTACAGAACTAAATAGATAATTTTGAACAATAATACGAATCAGAATTCACCTCATCAATTCCGTTTTTCAAAGTTTCTTGAGCTGCATTTGAGGCTTCTGTTCAGGGCGGTCACGGCGCCGATTTTGCTTAATATCAGCCCCCCCTCTCCGAAATAGAAAAAAGGAGTAACATAATGAATCTCTTTAATTCTTAAATAATGTAAGTAACAAATTAAGCATTGAAAACTACTGAAGAACGATTTGAAGGGTAACACGGTGGCTTTAAAGACTTAGCCTATAGTTCATTGCCATAATACTGAAGAGACTTGAAGCACTTGCCTTCAGACTGGCTCATTGCGCAATAGTAATCCAACGTCCTTGCTACTTTGACTGTGACATCGGTCAGAACCTTCTTGTCAAAACTATGACGTACATGTATTATAAAACGTAAAAAGTCAGTGACCGTTTAAGACATAATAATATTTTTCCTTACCTTTCTTTAAGCCATTTGAAACACGTTTCTTTGGAAAAGAAGACAATAAATTCTCCCTTATTTCTGCCGTATGGCCTATGGTTACATTCCTTGAGGCAATGCAAAGATGGCCCGTCAAAAATAAGAACAAAACAAAACCTGATTTGATACCATTTCTCAATTGACCCTGTATTGAAGTTTTATCATTGGATAACTGGAGTTTAACAACCACCGCAGTGCTTTCAGAAGTAGAGCTCAAGTTTGAAAAATCGAAATCGGAATTAAAACAAAGAACCCCATAAAAGATGTGATATTTTTAATTCATTAAAGGTAGGAAATGTTCGTTACCATTTTTGAAATACTAGTAGCTAGGAATTGCATAATTCTGTATTTACATGTATAAAAACAATTTGTTAATCGACATTAATCAGAACAAACGCCACCATATCGAACAAAAGCCATAAGAGACTTATTATTCAAGATCATTTGTCTTAACGATGATTCACATTTCGTGGTGTTAGCTTGTACTGAAATTTTTCTCTCTCTGTGAAAACTTGAGGAGACAGTGATAGGCTTATATGCATTTTAGCACATCCAATTATTATTTTATGATAGGTTGTTTGGTTGCCAGTAGGTGTATGTCACTTTTCTTGTTTAGATGTATTTTAAACTTAAATGTTCGAAAATATTTTTTCATTGTTTTTGTTAACCACTTGACAAAGTATAGGCCCATAACGTTAACTCATTTGATACTATGAAGAACCATGTTATAGATTTTCATGTGAAATAAACGACCACGATCTTTCAGCTTTCATTATTGAATCTTGTCAGGATTATGTACATTTAAATATACATGTATGTTCTAAGATGTTTCATGACTGTGTCTAATCCCCAGCCAAAATCTATTTGTTTTTAAACCAAGTATGCCAGAACATAATCTTCAGATATAAAGAACATTTATTGATGTAGACATGAGATGGTATCAATCAATTTGGACCAAGTTATAATCAATTTGATAAAAAAAAAACATATCAACTTTGAGAACGAGCCAAGTATCTACCGCAAGTACATTGTATTACTGAAAATGTTACGTAAAATTGCCTTATTCTCCAGCAGAATCAAAGGTTTATTGGTGCAATGTACAATAAAAAATATTACTAGTGTGACACTATTATGACTAGGATTCTGAAATAGTTACAGTTGACGAACATAAGGCAAAGGGGGCTCAGGTCCGGCGCGAATACGAGCCATCATCTCGGGCAGAATTCATTCGTTCGCTTCTCCATAAGGCGGTAGTTTCTGTGTACGCGTAAATGTATGTAAGAATTTGGTCATTCGTGAATAAATGCCTGTGTGTGTGCGTAATTAAAGCTAAAGGCTTAGAGTTATTTACCTGGCCATTCAAAATAGTCGCGCCCGTGGAATTGGATTTGATTATTCTTCGTTATTTTACTATAAACGCTGTTGCAAAGACGTAATTATCGTAGAAGAGGAGCAAATAAGAGTATCAAACACGTTTGATTTTCAACTTTCGCCACGAATGACCAAAATCTTACATAAATCCCACCTGAGCTAAAAGGCTATACGTTACGAACAAATCTATTTCAAGGAGTATAATGACAATCAGCAGGAGTGATAATTGTCTTTGATGGTATAGGATTATCGTACTACTTTAGAACGGCGACTAAAATCAATATAATAATTATTTATTTCACAATTTGCATTATAAGTATACATGTACGATGCAATTAGGTGTTCTGAAATACACAATTACATGAAACTATCAGACCACCAGTACAGAAAACCAATAATCAAAATATAAGATAACCATTATAGGTTATAAACTATATTAGCAGCAAGTTGTTTAAAGCCACAATCACTTCGGTAATAAACTATCAATGCCAAGTTTGGCCTGGAGATTTATTTTTATGATGTCCTATTAGAAGGAACTTAAAACAAATATTGGTATCAAGATAATTGAAATGTAATATAGAGCAGCTGATTTAAACAACGCGTCCTATAGGTTGAAGTAGAATAACAACATTCAAGAAAGGAAAACGAAAAATTTAAATTACTTTTGTAATGTTATATTTTTCAGGTACCACAGCTAACATTTGTTTCAGCAATGTTTCTATTTATAGTGGTTGGAAATGTTTGTGTCCTTGCTGCTATACAGCTGTCTAAGAATGGCAGAAAAACCAGAATGAATTTTTTCATTATGCATCTTGCGCTGGCAGGTAAGTGTAATTTTCTGGATGTGATGTTGACACATCATTGGTTGTTTATGTCTGGCCTTCCAGCACTGAAAAGACTATTGCTTCTACTGAATCGTTTTAACTCGGTAACAACTCGTCCTGATACTTAACATTTCATTATATTTTAACTAAAACATATAAAGACAGTCAATATTAAACCGTTATCTGTGTTTTCAATATTTGATAATTTTGAATTTTGATTTTGAAAATGTCTTTGCACCTGATGACCCGTATAACAATATTCTTACGGAGAAAAATTGAAATCAATAAAGGTAATTAACAGATGAGATCAGCTTGATAATGTAAGCCTACACAGTAGGGCAAAGAGATCAAAATACTGAAATCAGCACTAATGATCATAATTATACAGTATCTCTTTAATGAAGGATGTATCTTCCGTTTCAAGATAAACTCTTGATAATTTCGAGTTGTATTGTCAGGGAAGGTCGATAATATGCTAGGCTGTCTTCCTGGTAAGCAGTCATTTAGGCACACTTTTTTTTAAAGCACACCACATTTACAAAGTACTTTAGGCACACGGTCAGATAGGCACATGTCATTTAGGCACAGCGTATTAGGCACACTTTCAATTAAGCACATACTCATTTAGGCACACTCTTTTTTGGCACACTGACACTTAGACACAATGATTTAGGCACACCTTCAACTAAGAACACCTTTAATTAGCCACACATTTATATAGGCTCCCCTTAAATAAGGTCAACATTCATTTACGCATACTTTCAATAAGGCACGCCTTCGCACTTGACCCAACACATCTCATTTTTGCTACAGACTTGAAGGTAGATTCTGGCACCTGTTAAGCACACACACTTCGTGGTAAAGAGTCATTCAGCCCCCCCCCCCCCCACAGCAATTTCGTATCTGAAATAATCTTTGCCCTTCACCCTTGTTCAGAATTTGCTTTTAGTCTTTGGCGGAACAAACTATATGTATCAAACTTTAAAATTTAGAGCACTCAAAGGTATACTACGTCTTAGAAAGAATTTAAAAATAAAATGAGATTAATGTAGTTGTACGATTTTCTCTTTAGCAGACGGGCAATGGCAAAATTTCCCACATTGCAGTGTGCAATGTGGGAAATTTTGCCAGGACGGTGGCATGAGCCTACTATTGCGATTTCCAATGTCGAGGGGTCTTTGACGTGCACAGCCTGTAGCACACGGGGCCTCTTTTTATTTTCCATCCGTACGACTAAGCCGCTTTTTCCAAATCAGTCCCTCAGACCTGCATCACTGACAAGGGGAAACCAGGCTAAAAAAAATCAGAAATGCCTAATTGAAGGTGTGCTTAATTGAAGGTGTGCCTAAATCATTGTTTCTAATGACGCTGTGCCTAGTTGATTGTGTGTCTAAATGACAGTGTGTCGAATTTAATGTGTCTAAGAAGAGTGCCTAATTGAGTATGTGCCTAATTAAAAGAGTGCCTAAATCGTTGTGCCTAAATGATATGTGCTTATCTGACCGTGTGCCTAAATGAAGTGTGCCTAAAGTACTGTGTCTAAATGAAGTGTGCCTAAATGACAGTGAACCGTCCTCCCATCGTATTCGTATTCTCACCTTCAGTGGTTGTTTACTTTTACTTATACGTATAGGATGCACCACAATAATTGCATTTGATTTGGTAAACTACATATATCCTTTTCCGCGTCTTTCCGTGGAGGTCGTCCCTTCGGTTCTACCATTGGCTATTAGTAACGTTTGAGGCACAATGTTGTTGAGAATCTTGTGGGGATATTAGTTGCTTATTTGATAGCGCTGCTCATTTGATAAATGGTAGGTCTTATAAAAAGGGAATGGTCATATTAATTGTGGGTTTCGGTGAATGATTCATTTGTTGTATCTGTAGTATAGTATGCTTTGTTTAGGTTGCATATTGCTACTTTGTAAGCTACAAATATAGACTTGGCTCTGTTCATCTATGCCTTAATGGTATTCTTCTGAGTTCGTTTGGGCTGGTTGTATTTATAATTTATACTCTGGTTGGTGTGGTTCGCTTTTTTCAATAGTCAGAAGTTGATGCTGCTGTTTAGAAATTTGTGGTGGCTATCTATCTTTTTTTGGTTTATGGTGAGGGTTAATGTAGTGTTGGGAATACTGGGAAAGAGGTTCATAACATCATAGCTCACTATACGGACATTGGTGTCAATAGGAGTGGAGATATCTTTGCAGAAGGTGGATGAGTCTTTGTTAGAGCTAGCCAATTTACTTAAGGTAGATAGAAGTATGTACATAGTGTGCTGTAGAAACCACTTACACATTTCTTTTATAAACACACAAGGATGTGGATGATAACAGTGTGTTTGTGGATCTTGATTGTTACACGAGCATATAAGGCAGTACAGTTTATAAAGGATATTTTTCCTATTGAATATTCAGATAACATACTAATAATATGTGAAAATGATAAATAAGAAGGGTATTAAGTAACAATCTGGATAAAAAAAAACAGCAGATAAAAGATTTGCTGCCAAACACAATACATATATATAAAACAGTTTTGCAGTTAAATAACCAAATCAACATTTTAAAGCAATCCATGAAATATTAAGAGACGGAGAGAAAACACAAAAATCGTGTTTCTATGCTTGGCAACTAATTCAAATTATCTGTTGGTACAGATTTATTGGTTGGAGTGATCTGTGTGATGACCGACCTACTAAGTAAAATAACAATAGAATGGCATGCTGGAAACGCCATGTGTAAGATTCTGCAGTATCTTCAGGTAAGATTTTCTCTATAGATATATTGTTCCTATAAAGAATATATTTTTTTTTTAAAAGAAGACGAATGTTGATTAATATGCGAGTTGGTCGCATTCGATTTTTTCTCCCGAGGCGACGCCTATATGATTTCAATGAAAAACGTGACGAAGAAAGCATCGAACGCATCGCAAATTCCGGGCATTGGACAAGTACTTAATTTCCGTTTATTTCATTGATTAAAAAATATAACCCCGGTTACGGTTCTGAGAACGGTACGGATGAATTTTGTGTAATGTAAACGTTCTCGGAACGGTTCTCAAACCGGATTCGATAAATTATTGTAGTGTAAACTTCGCATTTTCCCGAAAATTGTATCGCAAACTGCGGTACCGATTATTTCAAACCCTGCCTTGATTAACCTACTGCTTACTTCAATTAAAGCTAATCTATACGTCAATTGAATGACCACGTAACGTAACGTAACATAACCATGTACTTCAATTCTGTTTTTATTGAAGCCATTGCAAATGTCTAAACTTTATCGCCGAATAGTCTGAACGTTGTAGACAAGTTGGTCGAATGTGTCGACCAGTTAACTGTCGACCAGTTGACATGTCGACAAAGTGACTAGATACCTTACAATGACGTAAGAAATAGAAGGATAAATTACAATGACTTAAGAAAGGTTACAAATCCAATGACGCTAGAGCCCTGAAAAACTAAATACGACAATGTTTAACGTGTAAAAAAGATGAATTCATGTTGTAATCTAGTAATAAATTTGCTTAAATGTGAAGTAATGAAGATGATCGGTGCTTGGTGAAACTTTGCTGGCTTGTCTTAGATTTTTAATCATGTAATGATATTTATCTAAGATTTAGTGCCGTATTACATCCAATCCTATCCGATTAATAACAAATCGATTTTTATGTTTACAGGTTTTATATTTCCTTACTCAACCTTCTTCAAAATTACGACCAAATCTATAGCCGGTCGATTCTAACTGTAACACTATCGAACTTCTTAGAACACATTTGACTCATTTTCATTTTACAGGAAATTGTATTTGAATGTATTCTTTCAATGACTCTTGAGAAAATGGAATCCATTGAAAAAATCTAATAACGTATGGCGCCTTAAACAAATTTGATAATCTTTTACTCCGTAAGCAATGTGAACTATATAATTAATGTTTAACACATTTTCTTTCTTCTAATATTCAGCAACCAACTGGAATTAGAAAACTATTTTGTTACATTAATAACGCGAACCATTGTCTGCTTAATAACTGACTTTGACGTCTGATATTCTTGTAAAATGAAAGGGACTTCATTACTATCTGGTAGAATTGTCGGTTTTAATTATCTGTTTCAGTTCTGATTTCGGTATTTAGAGCGTGTCACTGATTCAAAACATACTGATCGTCTGTTGTTTTTTTCTCATTGATTGGGCAAAAAAACAGAAAGAGGGCTATCGACGATCAGATATCAAAATCGATATACCTGTCTTTTAGATTGATGTAAAAACAATTAACATAGAGAAAGATCTAATATATAAGACTCCCCTCGGGATTATATTTTTAATCGTCAATAAAGAAATTATTATACTAGAATGATTAAGGTTAATATAGCTAATATAGTACGTCTGATCGGATTGTCTACACGATAAATTTTTCCAAGTACAAGGATGTTCTAAAACAGTAAAACCAAACTTAACAAAATACTTAAACATTGAAAGGATCTTAGTGGCTTTGTCAAGAGTGGTACTTGAAGTTATTACAAACTTATACCTTTAAAAACATTTATGATTATTTAATAACAACCCAAACCAACCACACACAAACCCAAACCAACCACACACAAACCCAAACCAACCACACACAAACCCAAATCAACCACACACAAACCAAACCAACTACACACAAACAAACAATCAACCACACATACCCTAACAAACAACCACACACACAAACAAACAACCACACACAAACAAACAACCACACACACACAAACAAACAACCACACACAAACAAACACTACAACAAAACCTACAACGCAAACTACAATAATACTTTATTTTGTAAATTAAAACAAGTGATCAATTATTGCTCTTGATTCAAAAATTTAAAATCAAGAGTATATCAAAACAAAAATCAAAAAAAAATCACAATACCACAAAAAGATCAGTGAAGGCTCATTTGCAGAGATGGTTTTGATTCTGTTTAAAAGAATCTAGTTTAAAACATTGTCTCAAAACTACTGGTAGTGAATCCATAGATTGTAGGGATTTATCTAGTATATGACACTCAGTAAAGGAAAACAAACATGACAGGGTTAGATCTAGTAGTGATATAAATATCAGTAGCAAAATGTTGTTTTCAATCGGGTAATTTATCGGCAGCCAGTGTAAATCATAAAGCACAGGAGTGTAGAGACATTACGTCTTGTGACAATGCGCGCGGCAATATTTTGCAAAAGCTGTAGACGATTTATTTGATTTCCACTAATACTGGATTACAATGTAGTACAATAATCTTATCGAGAGGTAACTAGTGAATGAAAAAGTTATTCATTAGCGAGGTATTTGTGAGGTATTACGAATTAAACCGATTCTACGGAGATGAAATCACACTAAACAGTACACAGCTGATTAATCTTAAAATTTATTGGTCACAATGACGACGAGACTCTGCCTCGAAATGGACGGGTATCTCGGAACCACCATCACACTCACTTACATGGCCTGTCTTGGCAGAATTGAGGCATAGGAAATTGTGTGCTATCCAGGCACAAATTTCAGCGATACAAGACACAAGGTGAACCATCTTCTCCAGTCATCACGATAATCAAATGATAAATATAGTTTGGTGTCGTCTGTATACAAATGTTACGTTATTACGATTCATAATATGCCCTTAACGGGTTGGGCACCAGTCTGTAAGGGAGAGCCATTGTCAAGTATTACAACTGCATCCTATCAGTGAGATAAATATGAAACGGGGGCATACACGGACTGAAATGATTTAAGACCAAGTTAAGTTTTCTAATGAAGTCAGTGAATATCCAAGTCACTAAACTTAACATAAAAAATGAATGGTTAAAGATACCTATACTATCTACTAGGTAACTGCTTGAGAAAACATCCCGTTCTAAAAGAATTTTTGTTTGAACTGGATCAAAACGACATAGTGTCTTCTATCATGGAAGGTTTAAATGAACCGATGTTATTGTTGAAGGTCAGAAAACATAATGGCATTTTGTTCACAACATTCTGTCGATACGCCTGATAGACTGAAGTCGTTGGCGTTAAACCTAAATCTAAATCAGTGATTCAAGAATATTTTTGCAGAAGTAGCTTGACACTTTACATCAATTATGGAATCTTTTTTCCGTGTAAAATGCAAAGTAATATAATTTCATCAATCGTCCTTGAAAGGCCATGTCATCAATTATTTAATATTACCAGGTGAGTCATTGAAGAATAATGTGATGTTTTGACCAATGCCAATGTGTCTTGGTAAACGCAATAATACTGCAAATAGGTTACATTTTAGTAAATATGTGACCTACACGAGAATATTGTACCTGATAGACTCAACATATTCCTATATTTCTACGAACTTCTCACTGTAATCAATTTATAGTCTGTTTAATATTGCGAATTGTCATCAAGTTCTGTCTGGAGGTAAATCACAAGCACACACTTAAGATAATTAGAAAATATGTGACAAAGTGTAAACGTAGATTATTACCACATTAAAGCTTTATTTCTCTCCGTGGGATATTATCATATTGTATTGGATAGTAAGTATTGAAAAAGCTTGACATGCTAGCAAGAATAAAAAAACGCTTTTGAATCCAAATTACATTAACAATTGATTCAAATATAACCTGAACGGTAGACCTGTAATTCAAAAGATCAATCGCATTAGCAAGTGCAGTAAACTGGATGACCGCAGATTCTAAAATTGACGAGAAGACCCATTAGAAACTAGAGCTGAGTACAGCACTGAGCTTGGAATGCAACATTTTAACTTAAAGGCCCTTTCGTGTTCTCGCAACCGCTTTTAGTAAAAAGGCAAACTGAATTTTTCAATCTTTTGTTTTTCGCTTGAAGTATTAGTACAGCTTCTAGTTTGATTTCACCGTAATAAGCATGAAATAAAATTTCTAACTACATGTATGCCTTTATTACAGTTGTCACATTAAACTTTTAGATATTAATGTGGACTATTGTGCAACTTCTAATTGACTTACAGACAAAATTCAGACAGAATTATGATGGGTAAATTCACATTTATAAAAAAAATATATAAAATAATATGCATTAACAAGATTTGTGCAAACAGTAAAAAGATAAATGCTATTGATTAGACAGGATAAAAGGTGTTGTGTAACTAATTTGTTTTGTCTGCTAAAATTTGTATCCGAAACTCAGTTACTCCTATAGAAACACCAACATAGTTCTAATTAGGAACGGTTTTACAACTTGCGAATTCACAGCTATAAATGAAGGTGTGTTTGATATTTGTGTTACAATTTTGAAAAAAATATAGACTAGATCCAGGCTTCGCGAGGTTCTGATGCAGTACGGAGTACCGGTGGAATAGTAACGTTATTTTACAGAGTATAAGTCATATAAACTCAAAGCATAATCGGTTCGCTGAAACTCGTGTCGTGTAGATCGCCCAAACGCATATTCAACAAACAGCTTTTAACGATGAAATTCGCAATTTAGAATGGTGATAAAACGGATAGCATACATCGTACAACAAAGTATAATATATCATTGGATAGATCTTTTCAAGAGCTATCACATTTGTGCAGCTCACAAGGTTACCAAAGGTCAAGGTTACAATATACGACCATTAGTTATATATTATATAAACTATCAAAATCAAAATTAAAAAATCGGTTTCCAAATGTAATTCAGCAATCGATATTACATTCTTTAGACATCAAAAGGCCCCATTTCGATTTTCTATAGAAGAAATTTTGTTCAAAATTGCTATAAAACGGGAGGTAATCATCAGACAACACAAATGAATTTATCATTTGATAGATATCATCAGGCGCAATAAATCTTGTTCGGGTCACAAGTTCATCAAAGGTCGAGGTCACGAAATATGGGCCTTGAAAGTTTTGGCCATTTCTAAAAAATTAAAATAGAAATAAAAGAAAATCAAAAATCTGATCCCAAATATGATTGCAAAATCGACCCTAGTCTTTAGATACGTAAAAATAACGAAAATCGCTTTATCCCCTAAGGCTCCATGTTGAATTTGACATTTCAATATGGCGGCTTTTCTTTCGCTTCCAGTCCGGATTTTTTCATCTTCGTTTTTTTTCGTATGACTTTTTCTAACATATTGCAATAAATTTTGAAATGTCTTAAGAATTTCAGAAGCTAAATTGTTAAAGTTTACAAGCGAATAACGTTGAAACCGGAAGTGATATCGAAAATTAGAAAATAATTTTGATTGCTTTTAACTATCTTCCTGTAAGTTTTTTGATGGGAATAAAATTGTGGAAGTTGAAAAAAACGCAAAAATTGAAAAAAAAGTCAAAAGCTACAAAAGTAATGAGATAAGCAGTTTTAAACTAAAGTTATGTAGCTTGCAGTTGATAGAAGATAAAAAAAGAAGTTCGCCTAAAATCAGTTGAAAAATAGAGGTAATAAACACCAACCAGCCCCCCCCCCCCAAAACGCCATTGCCCACAGCTCATTTCCAGTTGATCTAAATGACGTCATTTTATATTTAAAAAATGGTAGTCACGCAGTTTGAATAGACACCAACAACAGATATTTTGTGGCAAGTAACCTTCTTAGAGAACAATCGAGGGTAAAATTCGAAAACAAAGCAGTGCGTTCGATAAATTTTCTTCTGAGGGTTAGAAATCAACTCTTTTTGCCAAAGTTAAAAAATCTGAACATTCTAAATTGAAAATTTCAAGGTCATTGAACTTCAAGGTCACTCAATATTGACTTTTGGATTTTCCAAAAAATCCAAACGTGCATAAAAAAAGAATTCGAAAATCAAATTTCTGTTCCAAACAAGTTTTAGATAAAGTAACAAGGTTTAAATAGACACCAAAACCAAATAAATCGGATAAAACTTTTTTTTTTTTTTTTTTTTTCTTGGCGGATTTAAATTGTTTATTCTAGATAATCTGTACTGTTTTTGTCTACAAAGCGAGCTTCAAAAAAAAAATTCTATGTCAAGCAATTTTTTATGTGGAATATTTAGTTCTTTATAATTATATCCTGCGATACGAAGATATTTCCTGATGCCACCAGTTATTTTTAGATTCTGTAGGTCACAATCTTGACGGATTTTAATGAAACTTGGTGTGAGAGTGTTATAACAAAAGGATGAACCCTATTTAAAATAAGCGAAATCGAAAAATATTTTATAATGTGTTATTGCCCTTGTTCTTGAAAACGCGTTCAATTTTAGCCCTTTAACACTCTAGAAAGCATAATTCTTGATGTATTTTGAGAAACTTGGCATGAGTATTTCATGCTTCATGATGAAGCCTATTGAAAGTCAGATAAATTGAAAAATATTTAGTATCAGTTATTGTTGAACAACATCACCTACTAGCATTTGACGGCATGAAAACTAGAATTAACCTTAATCCACTTGTACATGTAAAAATAAAATCACATGAATGATGAATCTGATGAAAAGCTCTCCAGAGAAGTTTAAACGATACTAAAATTAGAAAAAGATCTCACGGAGAGAAATAAATTTTCTGTCTCCCACAGGGAATACACAAAACGATATTAAATGCTTTTCTTAAGAAAATTTTTATCAGAAGCAAAAGAATATTTGAATTGCGTTTGAATATTTTTTGTTATTGTTATCATGAAATTTGAATTGACATTTGAGATAAATCGAGGGTCGTTAATTGGAATGTGACAAATTACCTTCTCTAAAGCCACTTGCCGTGAGCTATGTAAATTGCTTCGAGCAATTGATAACATTTAAGTTCAAAGACAAATGTTAATGTGAAATTTACTGTCCAATAACAATCAAGTAACGCTTAAGTGCAACAATCTATATTAAGGAAGACAATTCACCGTAATAATGAATCAGTTCGTGTTACATTTTCATGTGTGTGTTAAAAGAGATTAGATACATTTTATTCTCACCGCTCTTCTTCATTACTATCTGAGGTGTAAAGTGTAAAAACATCAGATTAATTTGACACATCCTGCTGAAGAAACTTCCAGTCGAGATGTCACATTGGATCTTACCAGTTGATACCTTGAGTCGATTAGTAATGGAAATACATAGGACCAATTAATACCTGATCTATTAGCCTACATGCATAAACCAAAACTCAAAACTACAGAAATAAAAAAGAATTGCGGGTATCCGTTTTCTTCTCTTGTAAACGTTAAGAGCATAAAATTTTTATATTCTCGATGAAATTATGTGAATCCTCTTATTTTCATAAAAAATATATATACGTAAAGATTATATACAATACAAGGTAAGGTTTTTGGTGATAATGCGTATAAATGGTGTATATCTGTATTTTCCAGGCAACTGTGACCTACCTTTCAACATTTGTATTGGTATCATTAAGCATCGATAGATACGACGCTGTAGCAAGACCTATGAACTTTTCCAGAAGTGGTAAGTCGTACTAGTGTGTCTTTCATTCCCTATGTCTGAAACACCATTATTCTAAATTATGACAGCATAATTAAATATTAGGATATAATCTTAATGTACGCTTTAAATTTAAGTTACACTGAATTAACATGTTTTTTTTTGGGGGGGGGGGTTACTTTCATTTGAAGTTTGAATGGAGATTTTGATCAACCCATGAACGCAAAAAATCTCAATTCAGTCCTAAGATATCAACATACGGCAGTTTTAAGGAATTTTGGATCGTAGGCTGAAATTATTGATATAAAACGTTTCATAAGTTGTGCGAAAAAACAGTGCGACAATAATTGAAACTTAACAATTAAGAAATTGGAAAAATTTGATCACCTGATCAAGGCAAAACCAACGAATATGGCGCAACAAAGCATCACGAACGCTACGAAGGAACAAAGGGTATCCAACTTCATTTGACAAGTGTACACCGTCCTGAATATATTGTCCTTCAAATTTATATGGATTGGCCAAACCCATTTTATGCTTCCATAAAAAAATCTTAGGTCTGGATCGACAAAGATCTAAAATTAGCTGATTTGTTTCATGAACTTTAGAATTATACTGTTCATACGGCTGCACCAATCGAGGCAAGATGGCAGAAAGTATAACACACTTTGGAAAATAGTCTAACAAAATAGAGGATGCAAAATCCACAACAGTAGTGGCTACTGTCAAAGGATCACTGTCCAAAATCGATATCGTTAGAACCCATGTGAAGCAGAATAATATCACAGGAAGCAAAGTATCGGCTGTGATCGCGATCAAGACGTCCATGGCGATCGTCGAGCACACATAACCCGCCATATCCATAACACACAACCGAGCAAAGTCGAGGATCCAAACCCAAATTTACTATGCCGGCAAACGACATGTAGCTAGCCAAACGTTTCACGTAACTAGAACCAAATAGGCATACTTTTATAGGCGTAGAGACGGGAACAAAAGCTAGAGGAGCACCGTCCGAATGAAATAAAACACTGGGAACCGAAGGAGAGGCAGCTATTAAAAAACGTGCTGATGCGAGACTAAGCGAGATGAAAACAAACAACACAGATGTTGACTTCTAAAAATGCTTATGAGCTAAAAAATAATACTCATCTGTCACAGAAAGTAACGATGAATACAGGCAATCTTCAAATGGTGGAAGATGAAAAGCGATAGAATTCGAAAAAGGAAGGAAAACACAGTCTAATTCTTCAGCAATGAATTTCCTTCGCGCGCGAATTCCAAAATGAAAGTAGAATTCCCGCGAGAACGAGAACATGCGATACCGGAAACGCAAAATACATTGTCACAACAATGTTTATTTGAAAGTATACTTAAAACATAATATAACACAAACTATTTATTTCATCTAATGATGTTGTATATTCATAAGCTGCATCCCCCATGATTCATTGAAGCGCCGCATGACAATAAAATGTAAATATATGTGCATGTATATCTTAACTAAAATTGAACAATCTGACATACAATATCCAGTTACGTGTTATTTGAGCCACACTTTATCGAGATACCACGTCTAGTCACGTGTTACTTCAGCCACACTAACACTATATAGGCTAGACATGTTACATTTTGTTACGTGATGCTTGACCCACATCATATGATACATCATAACTTGACATGTGATGATTGAGCCACACTGTATTACATCATATCTAGACTTGTGATGCTTGAGCCACACTATATTACATCATATCTAAACATGATTGTGATGATTGAGCTACACTATATTACATCATATCTTGACATGTGATGCTTGAGCCACACTTTTTTACATCATATATATAGGCTTGTGATTCATGAGCCACACTATATTACAGTATATCTAAACTTGTGATGCTTGGGCCACATTATATTACATCATATCTAGACTTGTGATGCTTGAGCCACATTACATTACATCATATCTAGACATGATTGTGATGATTGAGCTACACTATATTACATCATGTCTAGACTTGTGATGCTTGAGCCACACTATATTACATCATATCTAGACTTGTGATGCTTGAGCCACATTACATTACATCATATCTAGACTTGTGATGCTTGAGCAACATTACATTACATCATGTCTAGACTTGTGATGCTTGAGCCACACTATTTTACATCATATCTAGACTTGTGATGCTTGAGCCACATTATATAACATCATATGCCACGCTTTATTGAGATACCACGTGAGCCACAATATACTGAGATTCGGCATTTGATTATGCGATGCTTTAGCTATTTAATATTGAGAAAGTAGATTAAGTTAAGTGATCCTAGCTACAAGATAGCAGAGCCATGAAATTCTGTGAAGCCCACTTAATACGTGATAAAGCAGACAATAATTTACATTGAAATATTATCAAAAACGATCTGTTGGTATAATTGTTTCCTTCGAAAGTTCTTTTGATAGCAAAAAAGCCAATTTGCCAGCAACAATGAAATAAGACTTAATTTTGAAACTATCGGTTATTATTTTTTAATGATTTAACAGCCAAGAACACTGCTACTTATATCGTCAGAAAGCACGAAACTTTTCATTATCTAATGCTTTTAGCAAAACAATCGACCTATATAGTGTATAGAGTTTTTTTTTCCTTTATCTTTTTTTCATTTTGTCTTACTGAAAAGGATGAAACAGTTTAAGATGCAATAAGGAAGGACAACATATGGATGGTATTCCAATATACGAGAAGAGAAAACAAACTGTTTCCTGAAATGATCATTTGATCAGGGTTATATTGTACAGGCGATAATAAACCAGGATTTATTAACATGTAGAACATTACTGATGAAATAACACTCAAACGAGGAAACAATGAATCTTTTTTTATTTCTAATCCCACGATACAGATATCATTTGGTTCTGGTTGTTTTGAACCACATTTAAAGCTCACTGTCACTGTTAATGTTCAGTTGTAAAGCCAGTAGGATTATCAAGATTTATGTACTAAGTTATGTTGCAACCTGAAGGAGACACACTGCATAGTTTACCTCTGGCTGATGTTACACGTGTGTCTACATTACAAACGACGGTATAGTTTCACGGGGATGAAGGACGACAGGAATTACCCCGAAATATTTCAAGTACTCAAAATTTGTCCTTATAAGAAACTAATTAGCATTGAAATGGGGTGGTTGATATCTATATAAAGTTTCAAAATAAACTATTTACAACGATAGTTGTTCAGAAATTGCAGAACCATGGCAGTTATTATTAAAGCCAGTTGCATCATAGATTCTTGGAAACCAAGATTTATCAGATTTATAAGGGTCCTGTTATGTTATTTATGGCAGCAGGTATATCTACTGATGAATATATGCTCTTATTTGCCATGTTCATTCTAAGACGGAATATCCCTGTTTTTTTACAAACTAATTTGTCTCTTCTCTAGTATTCGACTGCTTATTCTGACTCAATAAACGTTGTATCAAACGCAACGGGTATGTGGACGTATATCGTCGTCGCCCCTGTCCGTCGGCTCTATATTTGTTGTGGGTACAATAGAAGCTACAATTTGCAATGGTTTTTGATGAAACTTGGTGTGATCATTGGAATTGATTTAACAATGCTGATGTGTGGGCGTATGTTACCTTGCCTGGCAAGTTATCTTGATATAAATTGACAATGTGTACGGAACCTAACATTCAGTTAAATTTGTATGATCTGCTTGAAATCGATTATAGCAAATTAATTGAAGAAAGGAAGAATATCTTTGGTCTAGAAGATCTGTTTTTAAGTGTAGAAACAACGTTAATTTGTTACTGGAAGCTATTATTTCTCTCGTTTCCTTAAACTCATTATTCTCAGGTTGAGAATGAAAACTGGTAAATAATGGTGATAGAGGTCACAGCTCCACATATCATGGCATTAACCATAAAATCACTTGACACAAGCGAATATGTCTTTCAAATTAACCTGGAACTTATTTAAGGAATCTTTTAATCTAAACTCAAAGAACGGAATGATGTTGTCATATGAGTACATTGATCGGCGTGTGTTGAAAGTAAGTCAATATTCAAGATGCACGACAGGTGCGTGAGGTGACCAGAATATCGAAAGTCGTTCATGGAAATAATCATGTTGGACAGGTTCATGTCAAGTTCATGCAAGTTAATTATTGTCAACGAATGAGGGTTAAAAATTGGCATTCTGACATAAAGACAGTTGCATTAAGGTGACCACGAAATAAAAACGTGTTGTTCTTGCATTATAATGCCCCTATATGCTTCCTTCGGACATAACTCACAATCCAATATTACATAACAGCTGTCGGGAAAAAAGTTGATCAGACAGAGAAATGACGTCCAATATTGATAATCTCCAGGCCATATTATTAACGTGCATTTCACAATGAAACGGAATATGGGTCAGATTCTAAATAAAGATATAAGTGGCCAATGGCTATAATCCATGGTAAGCTGACCTGGAACCGTGTTAATGTAAAGACAGCAGGTATAGAATACGGATCATTCATTAGTGTACATCAGAATGTCAAGCAAATGACTAACAGTTTATGAAAATTACAGTGTCTTTATATTGGTAATTTGTCAGGCCCCAATAGGCTTTATATTGTCCTCAATTTTCCACAAAATTAATTAGATAGTTTTCAGAATCCATTGCGTCACTCGATACATTATTTGTTACTAACGCCACTCCTCTTTCTACTCTCGTTTGCTGAAACCTATTTCACCAAATACTATAGCAATTTCCGCAAGGCACAATTGAACCGCATTGATTTTCCTTTTCTAAGAAAAAAAGTAAAAACAATTAGTTTTATGGGTTTTCTCTTTTCAGCATATCAAGCCAGGTTGTTGATTACTTTTGCTTGGTTATCTGCCCTTTTGTTTGCTTTACCAGCACCGTTTTTATATCACGAAGAGGAACAGCAAGGAAAGATACAATGTTGGATGGACTTTCCCGAATACTGGCATTGGCAGGTATGAATTGGATTGTTATTTTCTTAGGGTTTCCGATACAAACTCTTATGACGGCTTTGTCGCAGGACCTAAGATTCATTAACATTTGAGATTAGTACTTCTATTGGATCTTAGCCTACCTACTTTATTCAGAAATTCATCAAATAACAAGATATTTGTTATCAGAAAGTGACAGCGAGGCAGAAAAAATTCTTTTTCTGTATTGCATATATATTGTACCACGATAATCCATATTAAAATATTGTCAAAAATAAATAAATACGAAAATGAGTGAGGTTAAGTTATATCTGGATCAGGACAGTAATAAACATTTTAATTATTCATTATTATAGATCTCCATACATGGCATACAATATGTAAGCTAATTATAATTGAATGTGATCCTTCAGAAACCGCCGCCTCTGTGTGTATGATAATCATCAGGAAATTTTTAGAGACACGGGAAAAGAAGGCTCGTCTTACATCTGAAATCAGATGAAATTTCATGTCAGTCTTGAAATGAATATTGCCATTGCCGGATGAAATAGCCATGATAACCGAGTTTTCTACCAGGATTCAATTTTCCTCAATGAGGTATCAGTAAAAGATCAAGGAATGATTTTCGTTTATCAACTATTAGACGTCAATTAATCGCCCGATTTACTTCTAGTTAATTGAAAACATCTGAAAATGATTACTTTTCTGGTTTTTTTTTTTCTGGCGTGAGCACTTTATGGCAACACATTGATAGTAGATTGTTTTATGTTTGAATTTCATTGTTGCTTTTTTTCTTATAAGTATTATATATTATTATTTTATTCTTATTTTTATATTTTCTGCTCTAATCTTTCCGCAGTCATGACTTGATCCTCGAGTAAGAGCTTATATATGATCAAAATAACGTCTTTGTATTTAACAAACCAACATTTTTTAATCGGCTTAATGATCATGGAGATTATTTCATTTCCGAACGATGTAATTTCAGAAAGCCAATATTTAAAATCCGTATTTCAAAACTTATTTTCCTCAGAAAATTCTTTTACGTCCTACTTTTTGCTCGATTTGGGTTATTAAGTGTAGATCTTTCAAGGCAAGAGGTTTATTCTTTCAAAGCCGCTTGTGCCCCAATCTTTCAAATATTTCCATAATTTGTTAGATAAATTAACTACAACTATCTTTAAAAGCTGAAACTCGATTAACACAGCTGGACAGTTAATCAATTTGATCGACAATTAGATTATTTCAGCAAAGCTACCTTTACTAAAAAGTCTGACCAATAAAGATCTAGATGTGATATTAATACTATATAGGGTCTAGCTTTATGTATACGTTGACAACCTCAAAATGTAGCATATACAGCCTAGGTACGACTATAGTCTAATTGAAATTTTAAGGGTGACATAAAGATAGAGAGACTTAAACGAGTGCCTTTGTTATATGAAATTTATGAAATGTTATATGAAATTTATGAAATGAGTTGACAGATTAAATATTACCCGAGCCTTGTTTTGAACGCTCATATGAAATGGCGAGTTGCCACATACCTAATATGCTCATCAACACACATAGATAAAATAATAACATAATCATATCGCCTATACCTGGGATAATGCTCTTGTTTATTGAAATGTAAAGTTACTTTCAGTTACATAAACGTGTTTCCTTCCTAATATCATAAAGTGAATGTATTTTAACTTGTCTAATATTTTTTGTTCCAGTTGTTCTTCACCCTGGTTTCAGTGGTAACGTTTATATTACCGGCTATTATTATATCTGGTTGTTATATAGCTATCATATCCATCATCTGGAGCAAAGGTCAATCGAGAAGAGATGGGATGGATGGAGCCCACAACTTGCCAAGAATAGGTTAGTTTGCATACTAAGTTATGGCTTGTGACGGAAAATTTTCGAACGTACATAAATTTGCTTTACAGGCAAAATAGAAGTTATCCCAGTGATCAAAAATAAAAAAGCACACGAAAAATTTGGAATGCCTTTGGATTATATATTATACAACTGCTTTGATACTAGCATTAGATGAAAAGATAAATTAATCTACAGGCTGTATCGTATTTCTTTGACACGACTGGGATTCACTGAAAGTAAATATATTATCAGAGGGGGAATGCATGTTCGCAGTATAGTCTATCGGTTCGCGTCCTTCCATTTTTGTGGATTGTCCGTTGGCCGAGTGGTCTAGACGGTTGACATGTATTGCTGGCGATTAGGTGCCTGACTCTGAGATCGCTGGTTCGGAACCCGTTCGTGTCTCAGCCAATTTTCAGCACAAGAATCTGTGCTTTACCAAGAAAGTGTTATCCCAATAACGAAAATATTATAGTAATTGTTCATACTTTAGACGACGTCAAGCTGTGACGATTTGAAAGTCGATTTAAATCAATCTGAACGTTTATTCTAGGAGATAACAGTGGCTCACGAGAACACATGGTTTGTAGAAGAACTAATTCAAATCGTGGCATTATACCTCAAGCTAAAATCAGAACCATTAAAATGACTCTAATAATTGTTATAGGTAAGCATTATATTTTCATTGTTCAATTTATCACTGTTCCTTAAAACTCTAATGGTACCAGCAGAGCTCAAACATTAGCAAAATTATCGTATTCCGAATATTTGTACGAATGAATGTAGCCTTTAAATCATGTGATATTTCCTTTTCTACGTATGTCTCTTATGTAGACTTTTGCATGCTGTTCTGATATAAGATAAGAATGTTGTAGGGACATAGGCCTAACAATTGGAATCGTTATGAGCAAATGTCGCATACACGAATTCATTGTTTTACGGTTATACCTTTTGCTTGTTTTATGATGCTATTTAAATATCCAGTGCTTTGAATTCATGTCAACTTGAGATTTCAGGATCAAATGTACACATGTTTCCCATTGCAGAAATTATGTTGTTTGTTGATATAATAATAATTTGTGATTGCAGTGTTCATTTTTTGCTGGAGTCCATTTTTCATCTATAACATACTAGAACTGTATGAGACTATTCCCATCAACGATCCTTTATCAACCTTTATTCAAAGTGCTGCTCCGCTAAACTCAGCTGCTAATCCTATAATATATGGCATCTTCAGTACGAGAATATGTGTTAATTTAAGGTAGATATGCTGAAATATTATTACGTATTTCGACTTTGGCGAAAACGTATTGTAATCGTTCGGATTATTACGTATTTCGACTTTGGCGAAAACGTATTGTAATCGTTCGGATTATTTTATTTTTACGTATTTCGACTTTGGCGAAAACGTATTGTAATCGTTCGGATTATTTTATTTTTTTTTTTTGTAATTCTTGGATGAGTTTGCAGACAAACTGGTAAAAGGTGCAGAAATTCTAAATCTACAGTTGATCTTAGAATGATTTCAATTATCAAATAAAACAAAACCGGAAGTTCTATCTCTGACAGGAAGTGAGAACCGGAAGTTCAGGTTTTTTTGCTTTAGCAAGTTTATTTTCAGTTCGATTTTGACCGGATTTTCAGATTTGAAAACTTCAATGTATTTGTCAACTAACAATTATAGGTTTTATGCAATTAGGTTAAATATTTTACCCACGATTTGCAATTCTATATTAAAGGGTCATCGGCAAAAATTTCAGACCGTGATTTCTCCTTTAATATAAATGGTAAAATTTTGAAACTTTACCAGTTGATAGGCGATATGTACATAATTTTTGAAAAAATGTGAAAAAAAAATTCCACTTCCGGTTTAGCCTCAAATGACGTAATTACGTAACTTCCGGTCTATAACTGCTAGGTGAAAAGTGAAAACTGTTTTATAAATAACTTGTCAATAGTAATTGATTTGACCTAAATAATTAGGTCAAGCTGCCATATCGGCCGCCATTTTGAATTTTCGTTACAATTCTTAAATCCGAAATTCAGACACTACTGATAGACCGATTTTGATGAAATTTAGCACATAGATACAATGGATCATTATCTACCTTTTCTTGGAGACCGATTTTCAAATTTCGTATTTTCTTTCGAATTATTTAAATTTCGATTTTTTCAAAATTAGGTCACTTTAACGGGTACGGAAGGTGTGACCCACTTAATCTATGACCTTGAAAATTAGGTCAAATAATATTCAATATATTGTCTACGAGTAGATATTTTTTAATTTGGCTTACTTAAAAAATTCATAGAGATAAGTGTACTTAAATACAGCAAAAATTGATAATTTTCATATTTTCGCCATCATTAACCGTTACGGAAGGTGTGACCTAATTATTTTATGACTTTGAAAACTAGGTAAAATGATATTCAATATATTGTCTAGAAGTAGGTCATTGCAAATTTAGCCTACAAAATATTTTAAGGCTCTCGAAATACGTTCATAATTGTAAGCAATTCTAGTTTTTTTTTTTTTTTTTGTAATTCTTGGATGAGTTTGCAGACAAACTGGTAAAAGGTGCAGAAATTCTAAATCTACAGTTGATCTTAGAATGATTTCTATTATCAAATAAAACAAAACCGGAAGTTCTATCTCTGACAGGAAGTGAGAACCGGAAGTTCAGGTTTTTTTGCTTTAGCAAGTTTATTTTCAGTTCGATTTTGACCGGATTTTCAGATTTGAAAACTTCAATGTATTTGTCAACTAACAATTATAGGTTTTATGCAATTAGACTAAATATTTTACCCACGATTTGCAATTCAATATTCAAGGGTCATCGGCAAAAATTTCAGACCGTGATTTCTCCTTTAATATAAATGGTAAAATTTTGAAACTTTACCAGTTGATAGGCGATATGTTTATAATTTTTGAAAAAATGTGAAAATAAAAATTCCACTTCCGGTTTAGCCTCAAATGACGTAATTACGTAACTTCCGGTCTATAACTGCTAGGTGAAAAGTGAAAACTGTTTTATAAATAACTTGTCAATAGTAATTGATTTGACCTAAATAATTAGGTCAAGCTGCCATATCGGCCGCCATTTTGAATTTTCGTTACAATTCTTAAATCCGAAATTCAGACACTACTGATAGACCGATTTTGATGAAATTTAGCACATAGATACAATGGATCATTATCTACCTTTTCTTGGAGACCGATTTTCAAATTTCGTATTTTCTTTCGAATTATTTAAATTTCGATTTTTTCAAAATTAGGTCACTTTAACGGGTACGGAAGGTGTGACCCACTTAATCTATGACCTTGAAAATTAGGTCAAATAATATTCAATATATTGTCTACGAGTAGATATTTTTTAATTTGGCTTACTTAAAAAATTCATAGAGTTAAGTGTACTTAAAGACAGCAAAAATTGATAATTTTCATATTTTCGCCATCATTAACCGTTACGGAAGGTGTGACCTAATTATTTTATGACTTTGAAAACTAGGTCAAATGATATTCAATATATTGTCTAGATGTAGGTAATTGCAAATTTAGCCTACATAATATTTTAAGGCTCTCGAAATACGTATTGTAACATTCGTTATTTTATTTTTTTTTTTTGTAATTCTTGGATGAGTTTGCAGACAAACTGGTAAAAGGTGCAGAAATTCTAAATCTACAGTTGATCTTAGAATGATTTCATTATCAAATAAAACAAAACCGGAAGTTCTATCTCTGACAGGAAGTGAGAACCGGAAGTTCAGGTTTTTTTGCTTTAGCAAGTTTATTTTCAGTTCGATTTTGACCGGATTTTCAGATTTGAAAACTTCAATGTATTTGTCAACTAACAATTATAGGTTTTATGCAATTAGTAAATATTTTACCCACGATTTGCAATTCATATTAAGGGTCATCGGCAAAAATTTCAGACCGTGATTTCTCCTTTAATATAAATGGTAAAATTTTGAAACTTTACCAGTTGATAGGCGATATGTATAATTTTTGAAAAAATGTGAAAAAAAAATTCCACTTCCGGTTTAGCCTCAAATGACGTAATTACGTAACTTCCGGTCTATAACTGCTAGGTGAAAAGTGAAAACTGTTTTATAAATAACTTGTCAATAGTAATTGATTTGACCTAAATAATTAGGTCAAGCTGCCATATCGGCCGCCATTTTGAATTTTCGTTACAATTCTTAAATCCGAAATTCAGACACTACTGATAGACCGATTTTGATGAAATTTAGCACATAGATACAATGGATCATTATCTACCTTTTCTTGGAGACCGATTTTCAAATTTCGTATTTTCTTTCGAATTATTTAAATTTCGATTTTTTCAAAATTAGGTCACTTTAACGGGTACGGAAGGTGTGACCCACTTAATCTATGACCTTGAAAATTAGGTCAAATAATATTCAATATATTGTCTACGAGTAGATATTTTTTAATTTGGCTTACTTAAAAAATTCATAGAGTTAAGTGTACTTAAAGACAGCAAAAATTGATAATTTTCATATTTTCGCCATCATTAACCGTTACGGAAGGTGTGACCTAATTATTTTATGACTTTGAAAACTAGGTCAAATGATATTCAATATATTGTCTAGATGTAGGTAATTGCAAATTTAGCCTACATAATATTTTAAGGCTCTCGAAATACGTTCATAATTGTAAGCAATTCTAGTTTTATTTGCAGTGCGTTCATCGAACGCACTGCTTTGTTTTCGAAATGTCTTTTTTTACGTATTTCGACTTTGGCGAAAACGTATTGTAATCGTTCGGATTATTTTATTTTTTTTTTTTTTTTTGTAATTCTTGGATGAGTTTGCAGACAAACTGGTAAAAGGTGCAGAAATTCTAAATCTACAGTTGATCTTAGAATGATTTCTATTATCAAATAAAACAAAACCGGAAGTTCTATCTCTGACAGGAAGTGAGAACCGGAAGTTCAGGTTTTTTTGCTTTAGCAAGTTTATTTTCAGTTCGATTTTGACCGGATTTTCAGATTTGAAAACTTCAATGTATTTGTCAACTAACAATTATAGGTTTTATGCAATTAGGTTAAATATTTTACCCACGATTTGCAATTCAATATTCAAGGGTCATCGGCAAAAATTTCAGACCGTGATTTCTCCTTTAATATAAATGGTAAAATTTTGAAACTTTACCAGTTGATAGGCGATATGTTTATAATTTTTGAAAAAATGTGAAAAAAAAATTCCACTTCCGGTTTAGCCTCAAATGACGTAATTACGTAACTTCCGGTCTATAACTGCTAGGTGAAAAGTGAAAACTGTTTTATAAATAACTTGTCAATAGTAATTGATTTGACCTAAATAATTAGGTCAAGCTGCCATATCGGCCGCCATTTTGAATTTTCGTTACAATTCTTAAATCCGAAATTCAGACACTACTGATAGACCGATTTTGATGAAATTTAGCACATAGATACAATGGAACATTATCTACCTTTTCTTGGAGACCGATTTTCAAATTTCGTATTTTCTTTCGAATTATTTAAATTTCGATTTTTTCAAAATTAGGTCACTTTAACGGGTACGGAAGGTGTGACCCACTTAATCTATGACCTTGAAAATTAGGTCAAATAATATTCAATATATTGTCTATGAGTAGATATTTTTTAATTTGGCTTACTTAAAAAATTCATAGAGATAAGTGTACTTAAATACAGCAAAAATTGATAATTTTCATATTTTCGCCATCATTAACCGTTACGGAAGGTGTGACCTAATTATTTTATGACTTTGAAAACTAGGTCAAATGATATTCAATATATTGTCTAGATGTAGGTAATTGCAAATTTAGCCTACATAATATTTTAAGGCTCTCGAAATACGTTCATAATTGTAAGCAATTCTAGTTTTTTTTTTTTTTTTTTTTCGAATTTTACCCTCGACTGTTTTCTAAGAAGGCAACTTGCCACAAACTACCTGTTGCTATTGCCTATTCAAACTGCGTGACTTGTATTTGTTAAATGTAAAATGACGTAATTTAGAGCAACCGGAAACGAGCTGTGGGCAATGGCGTTTATTTGGTTTTTGTTGTTTATTACCTCTATTTTTCAATTGATTTTGACAGAACTTCTTTTGCTAGCTTCTTTTAACTGCTAGCTACATAACTGCAGTTTAAAACTGCTAATTTCATTACTTTTATAGCTGACTTTTTGCATTTCAATTTTGGCGTTTTTTTCAACTTCTACAATTTTATTCCGATGCACCCGAAAACTTTCAGGTAGATAGACACTATTAATGCGATCAAAATTTATTTTTAAATTTTCGATATCACTTCCGGTTTTGAAGTTATTCGCTTTTGAAATTTAAAAATCAATTTCCGGAATTTTCAAGATATTTCAAAAATTCTTTTTGCAATATGCTAGAAATATTCATACAAAAAAACGAAAATGAAAAAATCCGGACCGGAAGCAAACGACAAGCCGCCATATTGAAATGTCAAAATTTTGTAAAATTTTAAATTCAAATTCAGGGGATAAAGCAATTTTCGTTATTTGTTCATATCTAATGACTAGAGTCGATTGCGCAACTTTGTTTGGGAGCCGATTTTTGAATTTTGATTTTGATTTTCTTTTATTTCCATTTTAATTTTATTGGTAATGACCAAACCTTTAAAGGCCAATATTTTGTGACCTTGACCTTTGGTGACCTTGTGACCTGAACACGATTTATTGCCCTTGATGATATCTATCCCCTGATATATTCATTTGTGTTGTCCGATGTCTACTTCCGGCTTTATAGCCGATTGAAATTTGTGATTTTAATTTTTAAAGAGCTCTGTCACGTGAACTAATTTATAAA